>CM057934.1:10879710-11456935 GCA_030141595.1 Chydorus sphaericus | reverse complement strand
AAGATGAAGCCTTCATCTATGTTGATTTTCAATACAACAAAATTCATTATTTCCATAAATGTCGCCAAATTATTTAGTCAATAAAATCCAACGTAAAAAAGGTCAACATCGATCAAAAGCTCTTTAAGATTCAACACACATACTGCTGTTTCGGGAATTCGTAAATTATTAAACATCATCGCTTATTCTCCGTAAAAAGGCGGGATTGACGCAGGCGACGCTTCGCTGTATACCAAAGTGATGGGAGACTTTGGATCGAGTTGTGCGTGCTAAGATGAATCCCCTTTTATCTCAAAGAGTCCTTCACCAGAAGGGCAAAGGATCCTTTAATAACTCTTATACAGCAGACAGTTAATTACCAATTGCAAAATGGATTTCTCCTTTTTTTTTTTTGACTTACGACGTCAAAAGCAGTCTTACAACTTACTCCGCCCTCGCTCAACAGTTATTTAATACCGGCGATTAGCTGTCACTTAAGCCTGTTTCAAACTTTTTGGATGAAGTGAAAAAGTGATGGAATCATTTCCCTTCGTGCTATCAGATTCGCTAATTTAAATAGGGTTATTTCTTTAGGAATATAGACGGAATAATTAAATGTAATTGAGATCCTAAATTAAGCATAACTAATGAATTTAATTTGATTTATAACTTGTTGATTTTCAATATAACAACCATTTTATACTCTTGATTGATCAATAATAAGTTTGAACTTTGAACAGTGAGCTGTATGCAAAGGAATATACTTATTAGGCTATTTGTTTGATGCTATTGTTCAAGTTGTTCATCATTATTACGTTATACCAATACATAACAGAACTATCAGAGTAGCTCATTATATGCTCAGTACAAAAGGGTTTTATTGGCCTATATAAAAACATCCATGGATAATGGCTCACTTGAAAAAAAATATATATTTTTAATATCTCGAAATCATTACGAGAAAAAGTTGAAAAGCCTCTTGCACCGAGTCTTCTTATATTCGATAACCCGCAAATAAGTTGTCGCTCAACTTTATAAAGATCACAAGGATCGATATGGGATGGGACACAAAAGACGTTTGCGATACCAAGTTAGCTGGTGCAACCGAGGGCTGATCGACGCCTCCTGTCGTATCCGAGGCAACAGGCGCCTCTCCGATCTCAATTCATAGTAGCTGTAAGAGAACCAGTCAACTGAAAGAGTACATGCGGTATACTTGAATTACAACAGCATCTCTCGAATTCAGCCCACGCTCTGCCTCTTGCAGATAACCGCAAGAGGTCATCAAGAAAACTATGTCATGTGCTTTCAAAAAATTTTTACTTAATCGCGCACTTTATTTAATCCTATTTATAAACTTTTAGCAAATCCTTAAAAACGTCATAAAGTGCTGTTTCTTGCTAAAGCTCTTTATATACTCGAGCGGTAAAATAGCTGAGGCGAATACTCTTTCTCTCACGCGGGAAACAAAAAAGAAAAAAAAATCCCGAATCAATACCCCGCAGAGGGAAGAGTAGCGGGGAGCGTCCATGTATATAATTTTCAGCGGGGCGTCGGGACGTCAAGTTGAAGGCAGCCAAATGCTGCTCGACAGCATCACTAATTGAAATGGTGCGTGAAATAGCGGGATCTAGATGATCCTATTACATTGACGTTTGTGTTTATATACGCAGTTCCTGTATATATCCTTGATTCAATTTGTTGCCTCACGTAGGAGGAGTTTATGATCATGTAATATTTCCTACGATTTCGTAAACAATATTATTGTTGATTTAAGGACAAACATCAAAAGAGCAATTTTACAAAAAATCGTTTTCGTTGCAATCGCGTGTAGAACTTTGGCAAACATATATATAGAAGTTGTTGAAATATCTTTCATTGATATAGGACCTTAGAGTAATTGCTTTTTGCTTGCTGTGATAAATGGTTTATTTACAGATAAGCAACATATTTAACAAGTCGGACAAATGTCAACCATTTACGTCATATCCTTTTATTTGTCGTCGGAATATTACATCTTTTCAACGCACATTAGAATAAAATAGTTAAATTGGTATTAAACAAGATTTAACCGGATTTACGACCTGCTGAACCCTCATATAATAACATGAATGGATTCTTTTCTTTAGTAGACCGAACAGCTCTGGAATCTAGGCCGGATGAATTTGTGGGAATTGAAATGAATTGAAAGAGAGCAATGAGTCCGCGAATGCATTTTCTTGCTCTGTCGGGCTGAATATGAACTGTAAGCATCAGCTGTCTTCTAAAGCGAAACGAAAAAGAGCTCTCAATATAATGTCTTCGTCACCCGTAACGCCTATTTTTATTTATTTCTATAAAAATTTTATGGGTTACAAAAGCGCTCACGACAGATGATGAAATGCTAAAACAAATAATCTAGACTCTTGGTTCCACCTCGCCGTCCGTTTCTTATTGAAACTTTGTCAGAATCTTCATTTGCTCATGTTTTTCTTTAGTTTGTCTGTAAACAATTAAATTCCCTTCACTTTGTCTACTAGTTCATTATCTCCAGTTGAAACTTATTGTCTGCCTGCTATTTTGATATTCATTTAAAAATTAAGTTTTGTTTTTTTCTCATTAGTTCTTGAGAGGAAACAAAGTTGGTGTTTCGACGTCGTCTGATAATTAAAATGTTGACAAGTCATAAATCAATGCCATTACTTAATGAAATATTTTTAAATAATAATAATCATTCTGAGAAAATCTTAAACGATTTCATTTCAGCTCTTTGCGTCATGATCTTGACAACTGCTGCTTCTGCCGTTCTGCGTAAGTGACACATCCATCTGTTTACACGAGTGTTTACAATACCGTGGGCGTAGTATAAATTAAAATCTATTTTCGTCCCCCATTGACCTATTATATTGTTGTAGGAGTTATTCTATGGCTTTGTAATTGAATTGCCATGTCAAGTGAACAGCTCAATTTCAAGAAAAGCCCTTCAAGTCTCCAGAAATGGGAGCAGGACAGATGAACGAAAAAATAAAGAACTTTTGGCCATAAGAACTTATTTTTAAAAATTGGTCACTTATACATATTGACACATGACAAGTTTGCTATTAGAATCGCCAACAACAAATCTTACTGAGAATAAAAACTTTTATTTTAAGTAATTTTGTTATAAGGTTTATTGTATATACGACCGACGTGCCATAAGAACGAATGAAACTGAAATGCCTCTTTAAAACGTTTTGTATTTCAAACGATGTACAATAGAAACTAGTGACATTATGGTGCTACGCCCACTAAGTCTGTGTGACAGAAGAACGAATGTCATTATACACGTTGTATATTTAATCATTACCCTTAACTAAAGGGAGTGGACACTGGGACACTTTACCTCTAGAACGAAAAACAATTTGTAATTTAGACATCCCATACAATTAGCTTTAGGTAACATATTACAAAATTAAACAGTGCCTTAAGAACTATGAATATTAGAACGGAAGGACAATCGTACAAATCAGAAAAAAATAATTTGAAAATGTCGTTTGAAATCAAGAGACATAAGTACGTTAATACTTAGTGAAGAAGTGACATTTGAAATTAATGTCACTAGAACTTAAAGTATTGCCATGTTTTTGTATCGATAGATATAATGGCATGGAATAGAAGTGAGAGGTAGCTTTACCCTCGAGTAATTTTAGTAAATTTCCCGATTTCCCGAAGGGATTCTAAGCGCTCGTCGTCGACCGAATCAGAGCCATGGAGGAAGGTTGAGGGACTCCATTATACACACCCCATAAGGCTTTGAAGCAAAGTGCACGCTTGCATAGGGTAGCGCTCCATGCGGATTTTTTCAGAACTAATGGCGCTAAATTTGAAAACGAACGTTAGCACATATCAAGTTACCATCTAAGATTTTATTATTATTCGATTGAATCTGACAATTTTGTATAGAACCCCAAATTTGTTTTCTAATGTGTATTTTAACGAACTTGAAATCAGACAAGCCTTGACCTCTTGGCAAAGGATTTCACTTGACTAGAGTTCTTTGACAACTCTCGATTTCTAATTCTTTTTGATTCGAAATAAAATCGAATTTGCACATATTCAAATATTAGATGCGGTAAAACATGGGGATGTTTTGGGCAACAAACATTGATCAAACTCAACTTGGATATTTTGGAGATTACATCTTCATAACCATCTCTGACGTAGTAATGATTTTTTGATTTAAAATGTGAAGTCACAACCGTTTCAACTAGTCTAAAAGTCTTAAACATAGATATGGAGGGAAACTTGAGGCCACCGTAGGTCCTTCTAGCAGTATGATCTGCCGCTAGGAAATTTGCGGGGAGCAAATGTTGTTCCGTTTCCAGTAGATTTTTGCAATCATCACAATTCAAAATGTGACGACACCTGGAGTGGAGTACATAGCCTAGCACGTCATAGATGCCTTGATTCTTTGTTCCTCCGAACACAAGGGTTTCAACAGGGTCGTCGACTGTGATTTCAATTTCATCGAATAAATCGGAAACAGCATAACTGGAATCACGAATACTAGCTAAGATATCGTCCGAAATCGGTTCATTAACTTCGGGTGGCGAGACATCTTTTTCACTGGATCCAACTTCTACAGGTTCATCCGGAAGGGTGTCAACGAACCGAGCACTCAGCTGTTCAAGTAAGTCTTCCTTCAGTGATTGTCGAACTGCTTCAGCCGCTTCGGTTCCCTCCTTAAATCTCTTCAAAAGACACTCCTTATATTCTACAAGCAGCTCGTAGTCTTCTTCATTATCAACATTGCCACCGTTGATCACCATTTTCGACGAGTTATAAAGAGATAAGATCCGGAAAAGGTGTAACCATGATGTACAGGTGGGATGGCCATCAATACCACGAACAATTCCGAAGAATCTCTGAATAAAAATTAATTTAGTTATTAAAAATTTTTGCAGAAGAAAGTTTTTTTATTTAATCAAAAACGCACTTCGACCGGATCTTGGTTGAACTTTGCTGACAGTACTTGCTTAAACGGTTCATCGTATATGGTCTCATCCATAGAATCGTCCAACATTTCATCCGTTAAGGAGATGAGACTGAGTGCAGACAACCGCCATCCCTGTAGAGTTGTTTCCGCCATGAACATTGCTGCTGGCGAATCAACATCACGTTCAGCGTGAATTCTTTCCGTTTCATCTAAGATAAATAGAAATTTCTCGAGAATCTCCTTGCGATGATTCCAATTCGATTTCGTGATAGACGTTGCTGCTCTTCTCGAATTGAAGATGTCGAAGATGTCATTCATCAGCTTCGTGACCTTTTCCGTTGGTTCGGAACCTTTAAAAATAAAACATTAGTTGTTTTCATTGATTAAATAATTTAAATAGAAATTAACCTTCAAAAAGTTTCCGATATCTCCCTGTTTCTTCTTTATCACGATAGTATTGTAAAGCCATGGCAACTGATTCGGAGAGCAACTGGGCTGCTTTACGCACATTCATTCGCTCGAAATTGGTTGGGTGAATGTGCGCTGGAGTTAACTTATGCGCCTTCCGAAAATGCCAATGAGATTCGAGGCGGTGAAGCCGCTCAAAATAGACGTAGTCTACTGTGCTTCCAGCAAACTGTATAAATGAAGGAAAATGTGAACGAATCAGTTTATTTATTTATAAAAATTAAAAAGGTATATTAAATCGTAGATTTACTTGAACTTTTCGATGAATCAACATGTTATTTCTGGTACATTTTAAGAGATGCGGAGCGTCCACAAAATGGTAGATGGTAACTTCCGGATCCAGCGGATGAATGAAGGAAGACTGGCAACTTCCATCCAGAGTTTTCTTAACATCAACTCCGAACATTTCCATCGCCTTCTTGTTGCAAGAATGACCGTCGCTGACTGTTGCTTTAACTATTGCGCCGTGATTGAACAGATTTATTATTGCTTGAGTAACGATTTCGTGTAGTACTTCAGCGGGGGCTGCTCCTTGCGACGCAAAGCAGGCAATAGGCTGAATCCACTTTCCGTCATAGGTGCGGAAGATTAGAACCAACGCGTGATCCGCTAGCCCTTCCGGAACCGTTCCTGTGAAGCCTTCTCCGTAGTCAACCACTCCTCTCCACTCCAAGAGTTTCTTATCAAAAGAAACGTCTTTTTTTAGCTTTATTTCGTCCCAGATCAAAGTGCCCCACCTCTTTCTTGACTTTGGGCTTAATCCTAGTTTTTCAAATTGCTTTTTGATGGATTCAAGCGCTAGTTCATTGAACCCGAACTTGCATGGAGTTGAACTTAATAACTCGCGAATTGTTGACGGATCTGGTAGAGGGAGAATGGATCGTTTTTTAAGATGCACGTAAGCTTTATTGCTCTTCATTTTGAGCAACAAGCACTGGAGAAGGAAACCAGGACCGTAGCGCATCCCATGTGCTCTTCCGCTTCTCGAAGAAAGTTCTGCCCTTCCTTTATTTATGAACGTGTGTATTATCTCCTTCTCCTATCAAAAAATAAACAGTTTGGATCTTAGATGTGACAGAAATGACAGTTAAATGGTTTATTTGAGAAAGCTTGTAGTAGTAAAACGTTTCTTTGAAAAGAATTAATTCCATTTCAATTTGCATGAAAATATACAATCAAAAAGATGAATTTTATTGTCATTACATGCATACAAAAAAGAGGAATTTGAAACGAGAAAATTTAAACGGATGTCAAATTTTGAATTGATAAATTTTTCTCAAAGTGTCAAGGTAAAAGATAAATTTAAAAGGAAAACGTAGTTGTAAAAATAGTAAAAAAAAATTTAGAGAAGTGAAAATATTTTCTCTGGTTAAGACAATTTCGTTGAATGATTGAAAATCTCGTCTTTAAATGGGTCGCTATTCATTTCCTTGTTCATATTTAAGGCCCTGAATTCACAATAAAATTCCATAAGTATTTGTAAAAAAAAACAATGAAAATTAAACTCACCAGAGGTTTTAGATGACTTATTCTGCGCTCTAATGACTTTTCGGTCAAGCTTTCAAGTCTCTCCTGGAACTGCGCAATCTTCCCAGCCATGTTCTAAAAAAAGATACACCATTTTTAAGTAATAATTTTTTTTTAAAGACGGACTGTTATTACCTCAATATAAGATGTAAGACGCGCAATTGTTTGCTTCTGGAGCTTGATAATCTTGCTCTTTTGTTTCAACTTTTGATCGTACCAGAAACATTTTGGGCAAGATCCAGAAGGGTTCTTCTTCAAAAGCGAATTTTTTTTACGTGCGGAGATCGATAAAAACTTATTGCACCCGTTGCAGTTTGCATGAGAATTTATCCCGCCGCGGCTATGTTTAACTTGCACTTTCTTGCTTTTATTTTCCTTTGATTTCGGTGTCGATGAAAACTGAGGAATATTAGAAGGCGTTCCGTCTTCATTAATGCGTCCAGTTGAGCCACAGTTATTGTGGTGAAGAGAATCTGTAATGTAAACAATTATATTTTAAAAGTTGTTGTTTTCAAAAAAAATTATTTGTTAGTACCTGAGATGTAACTCGATTGATCATGAAGAATTCTGCTGGATTCAATAGTGGTTTGATTTGGGAGAGCATCGTTATTGGATACCGAGCCTTGACCAACAGGTACAATGTCATCCGTGCTTCCGTTAGCAATGGATGCTATTTAAAAAAGTAAGTAATGAAGATAAACTATCTTACACCTGGTACAATTTGTAAGCAGTTGCGTAAACTACCTGTAAAGGGTGTGGTCTCTTTTTGATACGATTGATTATTCCTTGCCGAGAAAGAGGAGAATGATTCATCCATATCTTCAACTTCCAATCTCGATTCAGCTGTGTCATTTCTTGTTGTAGTAGCTGAAAGCTTATGTACAGTTGAAGGCATCGTTGACGTAGCTGTATTGGTGACCGAAAGAGAGGCTGGATTGGCTGAGACGGTCGTATCCGCAACCGTAGTTTTTGCAGCCGATGAACTTCCAAAATAGTATCCTTTGATGAGAAAAATAATAAATTATTTAAGATGGACTAAGAAATATTTAATAATATAAACCTAGATTAGGAGGAGGAGTAGCGCTTGTCGTCGGTGCTGTACTGGTGGTAGGAGCCCCGAGACTGGAAGCAGCCGAGGTCCCTCCCAGCTGGAATGCCGGTGGAGCGCTACTAGCCGGGGTGGTAGCAGAGGGAATCGAACCCGGTGAAGGGGCACCGAAAGATAGTCCAGCAGAAGTTGTTGGAGTGGATCCAAATGAAGGTAAACCTCCAGTAGAAGCCCCAAAAGCCGGTGGAGCAGTTACAGTTGGAGCGCTTAATCCATGCCCGGATCCAGCTGGAGCCGTAGAAGCTACTGGCTGAGCCAAGCTACAACCGGTACTAGACGGGGTGGGTGCAGTATTGTTGAAGCTGTAAGCTGGAGGAGCTGAACTAGCCGGTGTAGTCGCAGAAGGCTGGCAAAATCTAAAAGCTGTAGGAGCGACAGCTGTGCTAGGAGTAGAAGCGGCGGCTGTGCTCGGGGTAGCAGCAGTGGACTGTCCGAAAGAGAGACCACCGGCGGAGTTTGTCGGAGTGGCGCCAAATGACCGTCCAGTAGAGGCCGGTTGTCCGCAATTGAGGGCAGTTAAAGCTGGTCCGAAATTAAGGCCTCCAGACGACGTAGAAGTAGATGGCGGTTGTCCATAGTTGAGACCTCCTTGGGGTTCGCTGGTTTGGCCGAAGGGGAGACCGCTGCTGGTGGCAACTGGAGTCGTAGCAGCTCCTCCTAACGGCAAAGAAGATGTAGGCTGTTGAGCACCAAAATCGAATTTGGATTTACGAAAAGTAGGAGCTGGTGTACAGCTAAAGGAGAGAGTGTTTGTTGCTGATGTTGTAGCAGTTGATTGGGGTGTGAATGAAAATGCTGGAGGAGTTTTTAGCAGCTGAGTGTCAAAACCAGAGGTAGCTCCAGCATTCTGTTGCCCACCAATGGCTAAAACATCAGTAGCTTGCTGAGCACCAAATCCAAAGCTTGGAGTGGCTGCTGTTTGGGACAAGTTGTACGCTGGTGCAGATGTGGTGGGAGTTTGGCCAGAAGCTGAAGGGGCAGTAGAGTCAAAACCACAAAAGAAAGGTTGGGCAGTAGAGTCAAAACCACCAAAGAAAGGTTGGGCAGCTGGCTGGCCAAAACCAAATGCAGGTTGGGTTGTAGCAGATGTGCCAAAAGCTCCAGTAGGAGGATGGCCGAGGGTTATGCTACCAGGTTTTTCAGCTCCAAACCGAGAAGATCCTCTAGTGCTCTGGGATGGACTATCCATAGCTTCACATTCCAGTTGAGAACCTGGTGAAGAAAAACCTGATGATGGAGATTCAAGAAATAGTGTGCTGACAGCAGCAGCAGCAAGTGATGTTGGCCAATTCTGTGACTTTTGTCTTCTTACACATGGGGCATTTGATCGTACTCTAGGACCACCTATTGTGAACAATGTAACTTAATAAATCTGCACAGAGCAATTTAAATAATTCATTTACCTGCTGGGGCTCCAACATTAAGAATACTTGGCCTCAAAGGTTGCCTCTTTCTCTTTGGGGTATGAAAATCGGGAGCTGCAACACATTTTAATAATCAATTTAGGTTGTCACAGTTTATTGATATTATCTAATACTTACTTTCCAAATGTTTGGTGGGAATCACATTTTTGGAAATTAAATGTCGTCGAGGAGCTCTATGAAGTTCGTTTTGAATAACAGGGCCTCTGTCAATCTCACTGTCCTCGAAGTGTACCTCGCAAAGCAATGATGATTTTCTTAATCCTGGTCTTCTAATTTGTTTTTGCCACTCTTCTAACTTTCCAGTAGGCACTCGAAACAAGGCAATGTCGTTTTCTTTGTCAATTTTACCACAAATAAAACAATATTCTCTTCTTTCTGACATTTTTTAAAAATTGGCTTCCCTGCGAGGGAAGCCGCTTGACGGTTACCAATTCTCAACGGTTTTTTCCTCATCGACAGCAGAGCTACTAGTGTAGTTTTAAATCATGTTTTAAATACGAGCGCTAGATGTCACTACCCTATGCAAGCGTGCAGTTTGTTACACACCCAAAGTGAAAAAGTTGCTTCAAAGCCTTATGGGATTTTTATAATGGAGTCCCTCAACCTTCCTCCATGGCTCTGACCGAATACCACTTCCCAATAGATGGCAGATCGATCTTTCTATTTCCAATTGGCGCAGCCACAATAGAATAGTGCATTATCGACAAATCTACCGCGTTATTTTTGAATGTAGTTTTACCCATAGCAGGCATAGCTGCTATTACAAGCTGTTTTAGCAATATGACATGGATAGAAATGATCATATCCGATCGCTTGATATAAAATCATTCTTTTTTGGATTTCGTACGTGGCCGTGAGTGGCAATATTACAATTAATGAGAAATAACCATTGATATTTTCCATAAATTTAGCTAAGAACTTTTTTTGTCTCGTCTACATTTAACTCGCGTATATAAAGCCCATCTACATTCTACAGTCTACACGGCCACTTTTTCTACGGAAATACGAAGCTGTTGGGAACTTATATAACAAAGCCCAAATGCCCACTGGGACCGTGGACGTCGGCGACGAATACTGCCCGTCGTGACCTCCCAGTTGGCTGCTGTACATTATGTCTTGTTTTACCTCATCATATCAGAAGTCCGGAGGCAGTGTATACCGATCAGGCTCGCGGTTGAAATGGCGGCTGAAGATGTAAAAAAATGCAGAAATAAAAATAGAAAACAATTTAAATTGACATACGAAGTACAAAAAAAAATAATATCGCATGTATTGAAAACGTAACACGAAACATATTATACCCTCTGTAAAAGTACTGGAATGAATGAAAGGAAAATAAACTGCTGAGACTGGTAATGAACTCACGGTTACAACTGCAGAAGCTTCCGCCGTTTATCACGCTATAGATTATAAAAGCCATTGATTTCTGACAGTATACATATTTATTTCCTTCTTTCTATTAACATTTTTTAATGAAATATCATAATGAAACACACACGCCTCTGTCGCTTATCCGTAGAACCAGCGTGCAAATTAAATTTTTGAAAAAAAAATAAAAAATATTGCCAGAATACGGTATTTTAAAAATATCTCCCATCATTTATTAATTCCTGTACGTAATAATCAGATGAAATAGCACTAAAAAAATAAAGTCGTTTTACGAGAAATATGCGCCATCAATTCATTAAAGCTAAACATAAGCGTCATATTCACCATCAAAATGAAGCGCGTGCAAACACAAAACCACAAAAGCTTAAAATATTGTCGGCTAATTTTTGTTAGGGGTGACAATAAGATCATTTAAAATGTTTTCTGATTGGAATGCTCATTTATTATAGGGCTATACTACACTTGAATTTAAGTGTTTAAAGAATAGTTTAGATACTAATAATAATATAGTTGGTAATTTTTTTGTGTCTAGTGGGGCTTTCGCGTACAAATCCGATAGGCCTATAATGCAGTTTTTAAACATGATCAAAAGGGCTTACTGTTTATCTGTAAACTCATGTTTATGGTGTACTGAATCAAACCATTGTCTTATTAGCGGTTTATTGGGAAATCAAGTATATGAATGGCGTGCGGCAAAAACATCCCATGCGGAATGGATCACCCAGTAGTACCGTAGCCTATATTCGGATGGGTTCAGTTGTTAAACTTTTGATGAACTATTATGGTTTAAAAATCGAAAAAGGATTATGAAAAATAGAACCATAGATACAATGATGATCTTGGGGTCGTAGATAGTAAGGAAATCTAAAAATAATATTTAATAAAGACATAATCGAGGTTATCGAAACAGTTCCATATCGCATCAAAGTGTCCATCGAACTGTTTAAGAGTCGAATAGAATCTGGACCACTTTTTGCGTACCTACTTTATAAATCCCTCAGCCATATGAAGATCAAGCGCTCAAAAATCAACCAAATGAATCCAAAACCAAATAAACTGTATTAACATTAATCTTAATTACAAACGGATAAACGTGACCAATAAAATTCCACTTCATCGATTGAAGAGCGGAATTCAGGCTTCATCCGAACTTGGCCTCATTATCCATTTCGTCACCTAACCGTAGAAATCTTGTCATCTACTATTTTGTTAATCATGAATAATGTTTGGATTTTATGTGACCCTTTCAAACGCGACTAGCACAGAAAAAAAGTCTCTTTTCCGATTTGAATCCTCATCTGATGTAGTATGAACAAGATAAAATAAAAAAAAATGGAGGTGGATGTTATGAATTATGAAGCGCAAATAATAAGCTAAATTCAGATTTTAAGACACAAAAAACAGCTAATAATGAAAGTGTTATTATCCATCCTCCTGGATTGGTATTATTATTATTATTCTATTTTCATGTTCTCGGTGGTAGGGATGGCAGTTTCTTCCGGTTTAGACTTGATGGAAATTAAATCAATTGTTCGTTAAGGAAAGCGCCGCTTCGACTGAAACTTAATTCGTCTTTGGGGCGGAGCGGACCTTCTGCATGCTGGTATCCAGCAAGGTACTCTTTTCCGAAAGTCCATCAGTCAACTTTTGAACATCTTCTTGAGTCCAGTCCCCAGTGATTGCAAAGAGCTTCTTTGACAAGGCTTGAATTCGTATCCATCTTGTATAAATTCAACGAAGGAGAAAATTTTTCAGGTGGCGCTATCGTGATCACGCTTTGTCTTTGGAATGGCGCTGCAAAATTCTAAAATTAAATTTTACTTTAAAACCAAAATACATTAATTAAAAATTTGTATACGCACACTAAATAAAAAAGTCTATGAACGCATTCATTCTTCTGACGGTTTTCACCTTCATCGTAGAACCAGTTTTCAGCTACATCCGAGTACAAAAGACATATACAATTATAATCTGTTTTACGAGTTTAATTTTCTTCTTCTCAATTTTGAAGATTAAATGACTGTACGTGTTCACGTAATTTTTATCAAGTCGAATCGAACTTATTCATTAGTTTGCATGTTTCTATGAAGCGAAGCCCATGTTTTCATCATGACATCGAGAAACTTTAAATTTCCACTGCAATAACGCAGTGAATGTACTTATTTCAATTATCCAGTCTTAAGAGGACTATACTGGGCATCATCATCATTTTATCGACCTCATTTCGTCAATTTGGTTAGATATTATGAATCGTGTGATGAACTGATCGTCTTGTCAGATGGGTTATTATGGAGAAATGATGAGTTATAAGTATAACCATTTGTTCATTTTTTTAAGGTTGTGTTTCATATTTTTACGAAAATTACTTTTTTTATGTTATAATCAAATGACAATAGAGTGATTCCTCTGGATTGCTCTTAAATTAATTTGTGAGCTAGTATAAAAAGTAAAAGTGTTAAAATACTTTTTAAAAAATATGATATTGAGTTAAATAAGCTTGTGCTGCTTGTGTATATTAAATAAAAAACCTCTTATTTGCCAATAATCTACGATTTATTCAAAAATCAAACAGGCCATTTCTTATTTGTAAAATTTACGAAAATAAATCTAAAAAAAAAATAATTGAAACTGTATTATTAATTAATTATAAAGTGTCCAGCGCGCTTTGTGGCTCGCCAAGAGGATATGATTCATTCAGTTCCATAGAATCAGCTATAAATAAAATAGACTAAAGAACAATTTTAACAAGATGACATTTTAAAGAAATTTACAATGTACTATGAAAAAATATTAACTTTTCATTTCCGGATAGATATGATCGCAAGTTAAAAAAAATTAAATTGATCATTCCCGCATCGGATAGTAAATTGGTAGCTAAAGCAACTGGTCGGTAAATCAGCTGGCAAATTAGCCGAAAATGTGGTGGGTAAATTGAGGATCGACGTGTTGCTGCCGGTATAAACTTGCCGTTAATGGTGTGACAACAAAATAACGTATATTTTAGAAGTAAAGTAAGTAACGTATAGAATTTTATAGTCTTGCTGTATTAATATATATATATGAACAAATCGGTAGCTAGTACCTACTGGTCCATGTTGCCACTGATAGATATGTTGCCAAACCTCTTGACCTCTTCATGTGTTGATCAAACGGGATGCCCCGATGTCAAAAAGTGAGACTATCGGACTGTCTATGATGTAAGACAGAAAAGAGGGTGCGCGATTTGTCGCACTTGGTGGACCGCTACTGTATATGCTCAGGATTCTATTATTTCCCACAGCAGCTCATCCTGATGCAAGTTGACCCTTGCAATGCGAATACGCTATTCAATTAATTCAGCAAAATATTTAAACTACGTTATAGTCTTTTCCTTTTTTGTTAAGTTTTTCAAACTTTTCTTGGGACCCTAAATTCTGTAAATATAGTAATTTAAAGCGACACTGAAGTGACTCAGCAGTTCAGCAGTCAGCACTCAGCACACATTTTCAATATTTAAAATAATTCAAAATACCTGTCAGATAACTTCCTATGAAGATCCTTCCTAATATGAATCATAGAGCTCATCGTAAGCTGCAGTAAACTCAACACGGACAGCTAAAAGTTATAACTAAATAATTCAATTGCAACTTATTTCTAGTATTTAAGCCAAAGTTTTGCCACTCGGATCTACTCAAATCGAGCTGGCGGCTTTCTCGGTTTAACTTGTTTATTATACATATATATATACTATTATTATATTAACTATTATTTTGTTGTAGTTTTATTCAATTGGTTACGTAAACTAATGTTAAAGCCAGTAGTAACCGTCCAATTTACTGAGCGCTAGGTTTTGTAAACTTTTACACAATTTTTTTTTGAATCCATGGATCGTAGCCTGCTTAAGTAACCGTCGTTAAACGACTATACATTATAGCCGCTTTTAAAAAGATCTTAAATTATACTCTCTTTTTTTTAAAGTTGGTAAAACAAAATATTTCCTTGGCTCCTTAATTTCATCGGGGATACGCATATATATGCCATATAACTGGTTCACTTACTTCACTATACCAATGAAAATTTCCTTCGTCTTTCATGAGTTCATCGTTGTTGCATTTTATACATATGTGACCAGTAAAAAGAGAACTGAGTGAACTGCTTAAATATTTAAAAGTATACAATTTAAAAATACAAGCCTCACAAAACTTGAATAGAGATTTCGCATTATGCCGTATTAATAATGGTTGTGTTCAAGATAATCTAATATATTATTATTAAAATACTCCACATAATTTCAGCTGTACAGTTTCACATTACGTTGAATTTTAACCGTGCCCTGTGCTGTGTGTGTCTCCGCGAGTAAGGACTCAAATAAATTAGCACTTTAATGGACAAATTAAGGCTCAAAAGATGCATAATGTTTTCCTCTTTCCTTTGGTTAGTAATTTGTTAAAATATTGGGATTAAGTTAATAAAAACAATAAAAATAAGTTTAAAATTAGTGGGAGCGCTAATGTCAACATGATCTTATATAGAGATAAAAATTTATAACTGAGCTAAAAATAATTGTGTCATCTGTCTATTGAAAATTTCGCAAGCCCTATCGAACCAATCAGTTTGCCGGTTGCTTTGCCGACCAGTTTTCTGGCTTCCTTACCGACTAATTTACCGGCCACTGTCCCGATTTAAGCACTAAGTTTATTTATGTTTAACCTACAAATTTGCCGGCCCCAGGCTCGATAAATGCAAAACCGACCAGTTTGCCGGCTTTTTTTGCCGGCCGCAGACACGATAAACCCGACAAGTTTTCCGGCCTGTTTACCGATCAGTGTTCCACTTATTACCGACTAACTTGCCAGCCGTGTTAACATATTTTTGGGTTGAGATAAGCTGAATCAGTGGAACTGAGTTACTCAAATCGACCCGGCGAGCTAATAAGCACACTTTGCTGTCTTATATCATTAGTCGTAATAAATAAAATCACTATTTGAAATTCGATCATTTTTTGCGCTTGTTTTCATAAGCTTATGTACTTGATTATAATATGCGATGTTTATGTAATCTATAGATGAGAGTAAAAAAAACCACGCGAGGCGTTTGACGCGCGTTCTTAAATGTTATAAATATCGCAGTTTATATTTCGTTCACCAGACATTGTACAGTACTAACATGGACACCGAACAGTTGTGACAACCTTCTTGCGAATCGCGGGCATTGTACTTCTATAATATATCCATATTTACTCATTTATTTATGGGTACATTTATACTATTTTAAACTATACCTCTAAAATGTTAACACATATATACCATCCAGCATGAACTGTAAAACCAAAATGAATCAGACAAACAGTTAAAATACTTATTTCAGACTTAAATTTAAATAACAAATGCTTAACAAATAACAGCTGTCATTCGTAGTCACCAGTTCACATCCCTTCGGGAACCTCTCCAAAGCGTAGCCGCTTTGGTTATAGATTCATAGTCACAGCTGCTTTATTTCCTTATTAAAGAGTAACAGTATACATCTAAAAAAAAATTAAATTTTTTTTTGAATGAACGGTAGATGGGGTCCAGAGATGGAGTGCAATTTCCAGAATCAGAAAGAGCGCTCCACGCGAACACGTTGTGCACCTGACATTATACTTCATGCTTTGACTTTCAAACGGTAATGTATCGTTTATTTGCGCGATTTTGATTACGTTCTAGTGTACGCTCGTTTCAGTAGATGACCGCGCTTCTGGGTTATTATTCTAAAGCACAACTGCATGCATGACACAAAATTGTTTTACTTTAATCTTTTATCACAATTTATTTTGCTTTAAGTTCTATGAGTATTTCGTTCATATGTCAAATTTATTTGGCGAAATTAGTACACATCTACTGTGGTCTCTATGACCATCGTACTTTTGTCAAGACGCATCTGTGGATTAAAGTTTCAACGTCTTATTGTTCCTTAATGATACGTTCTAGTGGCTTTTTTTATATTTGACCGATGTTTCATAATTTAATCTTCCTTCTTATTCCTTGTATTAGAGTTTAAATGTTTCTTCCGTCATTCGGATCAATGGACCAACACACTAGATGCATCTTTTTATATTTTAATTTGAAGTTCTTTTGGTTATTCGTCTCATAAAAAAACATTCCTGAAGTTTTCAGTGTCTCATTCCTGAAGTATCAATTTATTTAGTATCATTGTCCCTACGTTCTAATTGACCACTGTTCTATTAATGTTTTTACTTTTGGCGAATTCAATTATAAATTCGTTCTTATGTCCATTATTACTAGCGTTTCCTCGTTCTAAACTGACGCACCCTCCAGAAATTAGGTCGGAATTGATTGAACCAGAAAACCACTTGGATTTTTTTTTTCAAGTAAAGCGCACCAAGTGCTGTCATCTAACGGCGTGAATACGAACCACGATAGAAATTTGACTCTGTTAATCGATCCCTCCTCACCTTTTTTTTCACGCGAACGTTCCAACGCACCGCAGGGCACCCTCTCGTCAAAAACCAATAATAATATTTTACGATCCTTGATGCGGATGGCGAGTAGGACCCATATTGTTGTTGTTGGATCTATATATTGTCTCTTCAAATCCGTTTCTATGGCAACCGCCATTCTCGCATGTCGCGCCCTTAATCCTACTACGCCGGAATGCGAAAATAGAAAATAGCGCGCTGCACTCTCAGATTACCAATCATAAAGAACAGTCAAGACAATTTTCATCCCAAAAGTCGTTGAAAATTCCTCTGTCCGTAGGCTTCGTGCCTTCAGGGCGTGTACCTGCGGTTTTCTCTCTCTCTCCCCTCTCTCTTTCCGTTCGCTTTGTGTGTACCTGTAAGCCAGAAAAAAAGGAGCCACGTTGCCACAGTGAAGCTACGGCAACCAACAGAGAGTCACACACGCAAACGAAACTCTCCTTTTTTTCTCTCTTATTCTCCCTCGAAAGTTGACGTCACATTTCTGTGAGTGACACAACAAACACACATACACAGAGAAGAAATGTCTTGCAACCATGTTTTTCTCTAGAGTACCTGTATATAAGTGTTGTGCACCTGTGCATCATCAAGAGCGTCCCTAGCAACTCAGTTTTAAAAATTGAACGGGTGTGGCGTCAGTTTACTTTTTTAGTGATTTCAAAAGAAGAAGAAGAGAAGAAAAGATGAGCAAATGGAAAGGCAACGGAATTTGAGAGTGTCCCTGGCGGCCGAGGCCTTGTCCGTCCTCAGTTTGATCCTGGCCATCGTCACCCTCATCTCGCCATATTGGGGACGCTTTTCCAACGAAGGATCACCCAATACTGGAGGTAAAACATTTTGACAATAAACACAGGAAATGGAAAAAAGGGTAAAAATCCTTTGGCATGCAGAGTGAAAGCTTACCGGCGGGAAAAATCGTGACTGATATGAAAGCTCTTTTTTTCTTTCCCAGAGGCAACAACACAATGTTGCCCTAATTTTAACTTATTCAGAATTTTTTTTTGTTGGTCTTGTGATCAACTGTAACATTAAAAGTTCGTGACAAGGTTAAAATGAAGGACCGGAAACTTTACTCGTGCTTGGAATCATTAAGGATAAATAATAAACAATCAAAATAATGTAATGCGGTTATACGAGTATGTGTACCTTACGGGAGGACGCCATACACGTAAATTATGCAAGAGCATGCCCTGAGGTCACGTGGAGGTTTTTTCAACAATGGTTGCAGAACCAGTTAATCATCTTCTTCTTCCCACCGTTACTGATGAGTTGTGTTATTATCAGTGCTGGCTAGGAAATCCGGCCTAGTGTTTTTACGTCATGGGGTGTGTCGAATGATTTCTTTACATTTCAGTAACTTTTTGAAAAATTACAGATCTCGTTACGGGCTATTACGGATTATGGACCGTCTGCAAAGATCTACCCCAAGGACGATCCTTTTGCGGCCTGAATGTCACAGCATTTAATTTATCAAGTAATTCAATTTTTAAAAAAATTCCTAAAATTATTTCTTATTAAATATTTTGTATTCACAGCATGGACGTTCATAGCGGGCGTCATTGCCATAGCGAGCGTCATTGCGGTCGGAATAGCGGCGCTCGTCGGCGTCTGCCTCATCCTCATGATAAGAACGGCAGAGAGGGTCTGCGTACCTTATCGGCCGGCAGTCGTTACGAGGCTCGTCACGTCCGTTGTTGCTAGTATGACATTTGAATCACCTTGTAAACAGAATCGATTTTATAATTTTGGGGTTTAAAATTACAGCTTTGATGGCGACAGTGGCGCTGTCTATGGCGAGTATCACTACGAGCGAGAGATTACCCTACGCTCTGAGTCGAGGATGGACCTTCTTCGTCCAGATGCTGGTCATCATGTTAGAAGTACTCCTCACTTTGGCATCCGCTTACGATTTCGTACTGAGCCGAAGACTCGGAGGAGATCCTACTTTCTATAGTAGGGATCCATCGGGTACCAACGCCCTCACTTATTCCAACCCGAGTTTTGCTGACGATGGAGCTGCTCGACCACGAAGTAATAACGGAAGCAATTCAATCAGTTCCGGAAGCCTCAGCAGCATCTTATCCGGTGGCTCTTCCGTCCGTTCTGCTCCTAATGGGAAGCAACAAAGCAATGGAGCATCAAGGATCCACAATTCTTCTTCCCACGTCAGTAAGAGTCCATCGGGAAGATCATCTCCTCATCGCATCCGCCCAAGTAAATATTGAGTTAAGGGGGAACAAACCCCCCTTTACGGTAGCGCTTTCTTGTTTGACTGCGGGTAATCGAGCAAACACGCGACCTTTTGAAGCTGTGGGGTGTCAACAACCGCATAGTTATTTCACACGCAAACAGTTTCGAGGGGGGAAAGTGTATTGTAGCGTGAAAACGAGGTCGAATATTGTTATAACTTTTTTTTCTCTTTTATTAAAGCTTCCGGAAGGCTGGCCAATGCACATTTGATACGGAATGGATCTGGCAGAGGGAGTTACAGGAGCCATAGAAGTACTGCAAGGCCATCAGTAGCTGTTACATCATCTAGCGCACATCCTTATTCCCCATCAGATAATGTGGATTCTGCAAGCACATCCAGCATCTTAAACGGTTCATTCGGATCGGAAACTGGAAGCAGTTATGGAACTACGAGTTCCATCATCTCTGGAAGTTCAGTCTGTTCAAATCCGATGGCTCTTTCACCCCGAAAATCTTCTTTAAAGAAGCCTCGTCCTCGTAACGAAGTGCCGGCTTCGCCCGTCCCGGAAGGGAGCGAGACGGGTAGCGTCCTTGGCTTCCAGAACCCGGGTTTCGGGGAGCACCGAGCGAGTATCAAGCGGGTTCGAATCGCTTCTCAAAGCACTGATGTTTGAAACATGATCCGTCCTTTCTTTTATATTATTTGTACACCGCACATATTTTATACTTTTTACCGTCCATCATATATATATGTGTGTGATACTAACCGGTGTGTATGCAAGCATTTTTCCCTCCATCTTATATAATCTCTCTCTTTTTCTTTTTTAGCAATTTTTTATGTATACAGAGTTCTATATTTTACATATTATGTGCAGGTGCCAATGTTGATAAAAAAAATTTAAAAGAATGACCTGGGAGCTTGATGGATTGTTTCTCTGGTTGTGATTCAAAAACTGGGCCGTTTTTGTAATCTTTTTTTATTTGATTGCCTGTGTGTTTTCCTTAAAAAACCTTCCCATCACATGTTTCCATTACCATAAGTGCACACACTGTTTTCTTAAAATGCGACATTTCATTTGTACGAATTTTTTTTTCTTCATCAATTCCTTAATTTGTATTATGTTTTTAAAATAATTGCGGCGCACATGATTGAAAAGTTAAAAAAAAAAAAAAATACAAGAATTACCATTTGCACGTTTTGTCACATGTGAGGATTTTTAAGCAACTTTGAGTGATGGACCTGAAAATTTAAAAAGATTATTAATTTCCATAAAAGAAACATGAAAAAAACTGGTTTATACCGGAGGAAGTGGTTGTGCAATCCGGATGGATAGAGGACGAGTATCAGATGGACATCGGATACCATTGCGTGGAGGGAATAGTACTCGAAATTCATCAAGACCTCTTTGGAGCCGTGGGAAATATCTTCCTTCCCTATACGTGTGGTTACCAGAATATAATAATATTGGTTTCAAAAGTGAAAGAACAGGCTGTATTACCTGGCAGGGTGATCAGTGTTCCCACGATTGTCCGATAGAAAGTCCGTAAAATATCCCTCTTCCTTATAGGAGTTAAATGTGAGTGAGCATCTCCAATAGCGTGAGGTGAGAGGGAGCTCAAAGATCTGTGCTTTTCCGTATTAATTAACAAGTACCTGCCGACGCATAAATCATTTTAATAAATTCATTTTTATATCTTTTTAAAAAAGGAATTACGAGAGGACGTTCCGGTCCAGTAATAAATCTTGAGGAATATTGGCAGGTGCGCAAGATTCTGCAGATTTTAATAGAGGAAAAGCTGTTCTCCAGAAACGTTTGACTTCAGATTCAAGTTCTCCTAGTGACGGAGTGGGTCCACAAAGTAGACATAGGTCTGAATGTTGAGTTAATTTCCACTGAATTAATCGGAAAGGGATTTTCGGACTACGGATGGGTAAGTAAATGGGTATATCCAAGCCGGTATCGTATTTCTCATTAGAGAGGAGTAACTGGATTTGTAGTAATTCGGCGCTATCCAGTGTCCACCAGTTAGAAGTGGCTGCTGCAACTTTACCATTGATTCTAATGCTTCCAAAAACTGTTCCAACACTTTCTGTAAAGCAGTTGAGAATTCCCTATCAAATTTAATATGAATAATTTAGTTTTTGATCATAATAAATGTAGAAATTGAAATACTTCAAAAGTTTGTCTTTCAGGACAGCAGAAAGCATCTATACAATTTGTGATATCACAGAAATCATCCCAATCTTCTCTAGGATTGAGTCCATCCAATATGGAATCAATTAATGGAAAACATACCTTTTAATTTATAAAAAAACAATTATAAGGAAATAATTTCAAGTGTTTTAAAATGTGAATAATACATTACTTTAAGCTCTTTTTTTGTTCTCTCAATATTTTTCAAATTTAAGAGATCATCCAGGCCAAGATAGAAGATCATGGTGTGAAAGACAAGGTCTAGGCTGTGCCTCAGGTGCTCGCTGGTCAGACTGGTGTCTGTGGCAGAGAGGCACAGCACAAAAGTGTCATGATATTCCTTCCAAACTGATAAAACTCTATCTGTAGATGAGCTCTCAAGTTCAGCTCCTTGCATTTTAGTAAATGTATGTACTCCATTCAGGCTGGCCACTAAAGGGAATGGCAACTGCAAGAAAAAATATAATTTAAATTTGACATAGATACAAAATAGAAAATGTTGCATACTGAGGGAATGTCCCCTTTTCTCCTCACAAAAAGAGGTAGCCCACTGACAGATTGACAAGTCAAATAAGCCGCCATTTCATTTACAAGAAAGTGTAAACATCAGACGAGAATTTTATTTTCATTCCAGACGTCAGCTCCCGCCCTCGGGCGACATTTATCATTCGGTTCCAGCAACACTTATTGGTAGAATGTTGCTGTAACCCAGTAAGGAAAAACCGGATAAATTGTGTCATCGATATTCGACACGAGCAACGTGAATAAAATAGGACGAATTGCATAAAGGGACCTACGCTGTAGCCAAAGACCTTCACAATTCACGAAGGACGATTGTGTAGGTTAAATACCTATTTTTGGCGGACTTGCCTGGGCTGACCAGCATAACGTAACGTAATACCCAGTGCCCCGAGCACTCTGGCCGGGATGATACCGTCGTCTGCTTGTGTTTCTCTACCATCGAGACCTTGGATCAGTTTTCCTTCAAGTCAGCTGTTGATAGATGGAAAAGAGCAGTAATGGCAGGTGTTGAATTGAATAGAAGCTAGAAAAAGCACGTAATTATTCTGCAGAAAGACGTTGAAAAAATTCAGCGCCATTCTACCTGTAAGAAAATGGAATTCCATCACATATCTGGAAAAAGTAAAATGAGATCTAGGAGTGGTTCCGGGGTTCGACTGGAGTACTATCAACGCCTTGTACATAAGACGATCCTCAAATATCAGGTAATAAAAAATAAATTTTTCTTTCAGAATGTTGGATTAATGCAGTTTTCTACAGAATCCAGTTACAGGGCTGCTACCAGCTTCACCAACAAATGAGCACGCCTGGATCAGAGACAATGTTTACAGCATCCTGGCTGTTTGGGCCTTGTCGATGGCCTATAAAAAATACACAGACATGGATGAGGATAAAGCCAAGACATATGAATTGGAGCAAAGGTGTGTCAAATTGATGAGAGGCCTTCTCATGTCAATGATGCAGCAGAAAGACAAATTGGAGAAGTTTAAAATTTCCCAGAATCCTCTAGATTCCCTTCATGCCAAATATAGTTCTTCTACAGGGGCTACAGTTGTTACTGTAAGTTAATAATCAAGTTACACTAAATTGTTTTAATTATTAAGCCATTATTCATTAAATATATACAGGATTCTGGGTGGGGCCATTTACAAATGGATGCTGTCTCTTTGTACCTATTGATCCTTTCTCAGATGACTGCCTCTGGTAAATGATAATTTTTAAAAAAATATAAAAAGTAATTTTAACTGAATTTTTTATGCATTACAGGATTGCAGATTATATTCAATTTGGATGAAGTATCTTTTATCCAAAATTTAGTTTTCTATATTGAATCCGCATATTGCATCCCGGTACGTTTATGCCTTTTAAAAACTATTTAATCAGTTTTAAAATGTTTTAATTTGATTTAGGATTACGGGATTTGGGAACGAGGAGATAAGACGAATCACGGATTACCGGAACTTAATGCTAGTTCAATCGGCAATAAACTTTAATGATTAAAACAAATTAAAAGGAATAAAAATAAAAATTTAATGTATTTCAATAGGTATGGCTAAAGCTGCATTGGAAGCTGTCAATGAATTAGATTTATTTGGAGCTCGAGGTGGACCCACTTCCGTCATCCACGTTTTAGCCGACGAGGCGCAGAAATGCCAAGCTGTTTTACAAGTACATTTTTGTATTTAAATTATAATTTCAAAATTGGATTTTAAATCATCGTTCATGTATATTGCAGTCCATGCTACCCCGGGAATCTAATTCAAAAGAAGTGGATGCGGCTCTTTTATCGATTATTGGTTTCCCGGCTTTCGCCGTCGATGATCCCGAATTGATCAATCTCACTCGGACGACAATCCAAGAGAAGCTTCAAGGTCGCTACGGATTTAAGAGATTTCTGCGTGATGGTTATAAAACTCCTAAAGAGGTTATAGTCATAACTTTCAATGCTTTCTGATATTTTAAAATAAATATTTTTTTTTAAATTTAGGATGCGAATCGATTATATTACGAACCATTCGAGTTACGAGTGTTTGAGAATATTGAATGCGAGTGGCCCCTTTTTTTCTGCTTATCGATGCTCAACTTTCTTTTCCAAGGCGATAAAGAAGCCGTTGAAGAGTATTCGGAAGCTCTAGAAGAAGTACTTGACATTTATCAATTTCTTTTTGACTCCTTTGTAAATCTTTAAATTCTCTACTTTCTAGATTATAATTAAAACTGAAGATGGCCTCAAATTCGTGCCGGAGCTTTACGCTGTTTCCGCTCAGTCAGTAGCTGAGGAATATAGAAATCCTGGCAGTCAGGATCGTATAGCTGTAGGCCGAATTCCGTTCATGTGGGCCCAGTCCCTGTATATAGTTGCCCAGCTTCTGAAAGAGGTGATTTAATATAATATTGTTGTACAATTGGTTGCTAACTATTTTAAATTGTAGAATTTAATCGCTCCCGGTGAGTTGGATCCTTTGAACCGTCGACTTGGATCGCAAAAGAAGCCTGACGTAGTTGTTCAAGTCGTTATTATGGCTGAGGATGCTTCTATTCAAGAGAAACTTAAGCACTACGATATTCAAGTGCAGACTGTTCAAGAAGCGGCGCCTATCGAAGTTCAACCCGCTAGAGTTCTATCTCACCTTTATACATATTTAGGTAATGATATAATTAAAAATTCTATAATTACGCACTCTTATTATCTTCTAATTTTTAGGTCAAAATAAGAAATTGAATTTATCCGGTCGTAGATCCCGAGATGTGGGTATTCTGAGCACTAGTAAACTCTACTCTCTTCAGGATCGTATATTTGCCTTTACACCTCAGGTTGATAAATGCAAGCAATAGTCTTTATCAATTATTTAATTTACTTTTCCTTATGAATAGCTAACTGATCAAGATCATTTCTACGTGGCCGTGGATTACGAACTAATGATAGATACTTTCAAAAACGAGCTTTACTTTTTGAAATCTTCTTGGCAAAATATGCTGGGCCGTCCAGTCGTTGTAGTCGTTGTCCGTCAACTTCAGCTCGGTATAGTTTTTGATTATTACTTTCACAAGATAACTATTCTATTATATTATTCTACATTAATTAGATCAAGGAAAAATCCCTGTTGCAATGGTAACAACATTGAAGAAATTGAAGAGCGGTTACATTAATGGAACTAGGTAAAAACATTTAAAATTTTGGTTAAACTGATAAAATTATTATTTATTTTATTTAGAGTGGCACTTGGCAACATATCAGATTTTCTTAGTACTTCGTGCATCACTAATTTAAGCTTCCTCGGGAGCCAAGAAGAAGGAATGCCAGACCGTAAATTTTATTCTTTTTATTTATTTATTTATTATTGGTTAGATAGGTAACTATTTTTTCTACCATAGATTTGAACAGTAAAGTCCGTCAGTACTTGGAAGATCATTTACACAAATGTCTGACCACTCGAACGGGCGGACTTATTCAACACTCTATTCAGCGTTCACGCAAGAAGAACGTTGTTCAATCTTCTAATAATCCAAAGAGGAAGCTATCGCATGTGGGATCCATTAGAAGAACGCGCTCTATTCATACAGAAAATTTGGAAATTCCCAATGCAAGAGCAGGTAATTAACTATTATTCAAATACATTAATTATTTCTATAAAATGTATTTATCTATTAGGAGAGCTAATGTTAAATCAATCGTCAAGAACTGTATCGCCGATTCTGTCTTTATCGCCAGATGTGGAACTTCCAGTTCCCGTTGCAAGTGGGAGCGCTGTTGCAGCGGATCCGCGCTCACCATCACCGACCGGCAAAGAAGAAGAGCCTTGGATTATGTTTACACGTCACCGCACTCATTCCGACGCCCAATACGAGCATACAGAGGTTCCTTATTAATATCCTAATTAATTTATTACTAAATCTAAATGATCTCTTCTTTTTCAAAAGGTGGATGAGTTGCTCCATATGCTTCGCGATTCAGAGAGCTTGGAAGAGCAAGGAGATATTCTCCATTTCTTAATGATTGAAAAAGGATTGGAATACACGACGGGCAAGATGGAAGATGGAACTGTAGTTCGTGTGAAAGACCTACTTAAAGATCTGTATGAGAAAGCTTGTCGACAGAAGAATTGGGGACTCGTCCGCCACACTGCTGGAATGCTAGGGAAACGAGTTGAAGACTTGACCAAAGCGGTCACGGATCTATTGGTCCATCAGAAGCAACTCACTGTGGGTATGCCTCCATATAACGAGCGCACCATCACTTCTCCCTTGCCTAATTGCGAGCTGAGGCACTTGATCCA
This sequence comes from Chydorus sphaericus, assembly GCA_030141595.1. Lineage (NCBI taxonomy): Eukaryota > Metazoa > Arthropoda > Branchiopoda > Diplostraca > Chydoridae > Chydorus > Chydorus sphaericus. Next base: position 11,430,445 of record CM057934.1, on the reverse strand, counting down.
TCAGGTAATAACTTTTTTTAAATAAAAAATAATTCGTGCAGTTTTTAGCAATTGTTTTGTTCTAGGCCTATGGGGATGATGACAGCTGTTCCATGCTAACTCAAGAGCTAATCCTTTATTTAGCCATGTTTGTGAGGACGGAACCGTGTCTCTTTCACGAAATGCTTCGACTACGAGTCGGTCTCATCATCCGTGTAATGGCTTCCGAACTATCCAGGAGCGTGAAATGCGATAGCGACGAGGCAACTGAGCATCTACTAAACCTTTCCCCTTTTGAGATGAAGAATCTTCTCTATCACATTCTCAGTGGCAAAGAATTCAACATGGTCAACAGTGGCGTGAGCGGCAATTTCTCCGTTCTCAGCAGTAAATCGAGCAAACTGAGCAAGAAGAGTCAGATCGGTACGCTCCTCGGACGAGGATCCGTCAATAGTCAAGCAGAGTCTGAGTCTGATACCATGGAATCTGATAGACAAGGGCAATGGATCCGAAGAAGACGGTTAGATGGAGCCCTAAATCGGGTTCCACGCGGATTCTATTCCCGCATCTGGATGCTACTGGAACGCTGCCCTGGCCTGGTCATTGAAGGGCGTCTACTCCCTCAGAATTTAACTCAAGAGATGACTTCTGGAGAGCTTAAATTTGCTCTTCAAGTTGAAACAGTTCTCAATGCTATCCCTCAACCAGAGTACAGGCAATTGCTAGTAGAAGGAATGATGGTTTTCTCTTTATTAGCGGAATACAATTCTATCCCTTCCATGGGACAGACGCTATGCGTAGAACGACTCGTTCACGCTGCAAACCGCATCTTCCTGGACGATCAAATGCAAGTTCAAGGAGACGCGACCCTCTGCTGCGCTAAACCCAAAGAGCAGCGTGAGTTGACGGCCACCGGCGCGCTCCTCTGCGGTGGAGCTGCTTACGTTTGCCAACACTTTTACGATAGCGCACCCAGCGGCTGTTATGGCACTATGACCTATCTTATCCGGGCTCTAGCCACCACTCTGGATTGTTTCCCAGCGGAAGGAGAAATTGATTGCGCCGTGTCTTAATAGCTGAAATAATTGTAGATTGTTTTGTGGTTGTCTCCCTTGTTTTTTTCTTCCATTTTGTTAGTGCCATTTCATCTGAGTTCTAATCTCACGTCATCTTTGTTTGGGAACCTTGAGTAGTAGATTCTAATAATGTCTTGTAATATTTCTGTTGTTGAGCTAAAGTGTATTTGACGACTTAAATGATGACGTAGTAGAATTGGAAATTACACACTTTTGTTGGATCGGAAAGGATTCAACTTGGATACCCACGAAGTTGGTGTTGAGCTCTTTGAAGGGTCTTCCTCCTGCTCTTTTTTTTCTTTCAATTGCTCGAGAAATTCTTGACGGAATTTGAGTTTTAAGGGTTCTCGTTCCACGAACTTTTGTACTTCCATTTTCTTAATTTCCTCAAATTTTTCTTTAGCTTCAGGGAGGGTGAGACCATACCATTCTGCTTCTTCCTGAGGTATAATGTGCTTCTTGAATTTCTCATAGAGCTCCTCTCTCTTAGCTGGATTATTGGGCAAAAAGTCTTTCTTCACAAGAGCCAGCAAAAGCTCTCTCTTCAACTTTACTCCCAAAACAGATTGGAGATCTTGAGGAGGAGTCTGTTAATATATAGGAGAATTAGATATTATTTCTTTTCATGAGAAAGGGAAAAGAATACCTCTAGAATGTAAGCATCCAGCCCATAATGCTGATCTATGAGCAACAAGGTCCTTCTTGTAACAGTTATCTCCATGTACTTGTCCAAAATTTCACTGTAGACAACTGCTTTTTGGATTACAGGAAACCAGAAACGGGGGACACGTCTCCTCAAGGGGTGTCTCTTCACAAAACCTCTGATAATGCCTTCACCTCCCCACAAACCGTAGTGAGACTCTTTTGGAAAAGTCAACACGATTGGCCTGGTCTGCACTCGTTTCCTGGAAGATTGTTAGAGAGTTAATAATTTTCATAATTAATGATTATTAGATGCACAGAGACTTACACTTCTCCAGTTTCTGGATTTCGAACCCATTCAACTTCCGTAGGTTGATAATGAACTGGAGTAGGCTTAGCGAACTTCCATTGAATGTAAAAATTTCGATAGTGCTCCGGAAGCTTCCATAACAAACTATTAGTGACTCTACTATTTTTAACGATTGCAGACATTGTACTTGGAGTTAAATGTTTAAACTATACCACGTTAAATAAGTAATTTTCAACAAGAACTTCTCCCTACACATCGACAATTTTCCGAATGAAAAGCATGAGAAGCAGACGACTACAAAAATGTCAACATGATTCCTAGGCTCACCAGATGGCGTATTTATTCAAATCGAACCAAAATCCCCTAACGTAATGAAACGTGTAACTAGAAAACAGATCGTTTAAAAAACTATGTAATAGTACCGTACCGGTAATAGAAACGCAGCAAACGTAGCATTTTTTATATGTATAAGCATATTGTACAATATTTCTTTTCAAGGATATTCGGTTATTCTTTATACAAAACCACCTAGACTCCTTATTATAATACGCTTGATATCGCGCTTGATCTTAATCGGTTCCAGAATAAGCTCTCGATTGAACTCTGATCGGTTCTTGTAAAGGAAAAATTGTATTCCTAATTTGGAAAAGCAATCACAATTTTTCCACGTGAATGTCCCGCTTTCATTTTGTTGTAGGCATCTGGCGTTCGGTCGTAAGGAAACACACTTTCAACCAGTGGTTTAAGCTATTGAAAATAATTTAAATATCAAGATCATTTGTACAAGTCTCGCATGGCTTACGGGCCCTCGTAGTTTTGGGTTTTGGCTCGAGTTCTATTAAAAGTTCTATTGTAAATGTTTAATTATACATAACATGATTAATTATCGCTTTTTTTCGAATCGTCATTGCCTTAACGAATAGGCAGTATCAATATAACAATATTTCCTTATTTATTTCGATTATTAACATTTTGAATCATATTCCCTTTTGAATAATAATTTTAGAAGACGTATCTCACAAGTCTCAGCTCGCTCCTCTGTCGTCCTCTAACTATAACCCTTCAAGTCATTTCAAATATGCCAGTTGTATTTATTAAATAACAATACAGTTACTTAAGTCTACGCATAGAGCGTTACATTCTATAGAAGAAAATCCATGTGCTGGCATTTTTATCCATTTTACCTTCTATTTCTATATCACACCCTTGTGTTACCAATTTACCAATAGATGGGTCATACGCCTATGCCTGGCCACACTAGCAGACTATGACTAGTAGCTATAAGCTAGCTAATACAGCATGTAGCAGACAACTTAAGAAGCCAGAAAACCGAAATAGTTTATATTTCTACCACAAGGTGGCGCAATTTCAAGTTGGCCCCGTCTCAGCTCCCACCCTCTATTTCCAAGAAGTCCCATTTTTCCTTCCACTCCACCGTCCTCCCACTCCGTCGTCTGCTCCGACGGCCATAAAGACCCCTAAACCCTCGTAGAGTGGAACAAATTTATTCTAAATTCTTATCCTTACTCTTACTACTCGGGGATAATACGTTATATAAATGTTTCATTCTAGTTTATACCTTATCTTGTTGAGCAAAATCGCGTATTTTGACCAACGTCGCATGGTTCGGCTTGAACAAAACCCAGCGAACTGTCTTAAGCTTAAGAATGGGCCAAGCATTAGTGACCAAAAAGTCCCATACGCTTTTAACAAGACCACCTATCACTCCATATTTGTCCAGGTTGCCTAGAAGCGGCGACCTAAGCGCAAGGTATTTTGCATTGGCCCATGGTTTGAGCAAAGTTAAATCGTAATTAGTTCTTGGGCCTGTGCAATCAAGAACCATATTAAACCTAAATCAGAGGAATAATATTTATATATGAGTTTTAAAATAAATAATAAACAATATACCCTCCAAATTCTTTCAGTCTGGAAGCGGCATCATGTGATTGGTAATCAATAATAGGACCTGATCCCAAGGGTTCAATAACTGATACGGCATCCGTAGCGCATGTGGAAACAACCTAGATAATAGTCTAAACATCTTTAAATGACAATTTGAGCTAAGCACAGTTCAAAAATATATGTATATCACCATACACCCCCACAGCTTACACAGTTGAATAGCAAAACTTCCAACTCCTCCAGCAGCTCCCATTACAAGAACCTTTAAACTTCTGTTATCTGTGTCACTCAGAGAAGCAAGGCTACACCAAGCAGTCAATCCGGCATATGGAATGGATGCTGCCTGAATCATGGTCAAGTTGGATGGCTTCAGTACAACACAGGAGTCGACGACGACAATAAATTGTGCATGTGATCCATCAGTACCCCTTTGAGGAGGGACCACTCCCATAACCTCATCACCAACTTTTATGTCTTTTACTTCCTGGCCCACAGCTCTGACAATCCCTGCAAAATCCCTTCCCAAAGTAAGAGGTAATCTCTGCCTGAAGAATTTCTCAAAAGCAACTCTTGCATAGCCCTCTGTATAAATTAAAATAAACAACAAACACAACATAATATTAATAAGAAACAATTTATACAAGTATTTAATACAAGTACACCTGCCATCAGAATATCCATTACATTAAGAGAAGCAGCTTTAACTTCCACCAAAACATCCTTGGATGATGTGAGCTTAGGAATTGGTAATCCTTCCACAAGTTTTAAACTCTTCAGTCCCTTGTAGTCGTAAATTTACCAGGCTGTCATTGATTCTTCCTTTGATGACATTTTCAGAACAAAGGAATGGTAACAAAGCTGGAAAAATACTACAGGTTATGAAATAATTATAACTATCAGAGTAAAATCAGCTTCTTATTAGTATTCGATTGGTCGAACTTCCAAGATCCAAAGTCTTGGTGGATGTCGGTCTTACTGATGCTTATCTTTGTTAGTGAATTGGATACACAACGACGATGCAACTCGTGCAGGTTATTTGAAGAGCGTTCATATACTACAGGTGCTCCGCACGCTATCACGCTACTGGTGCAATACCGAAGGCCTGAAGCGTTCCGCTTTTTACCTTCTCTTTACCAGATAACACAGAGACATCTGTCTTTTACTGAATAATTTGAGCAAAAAATTCCATTGTATATGCCATAAAACATCAAAGTGAATAATAATGGTCCTTAAAACTCATAATAAGACTAGATTTTCGGATAATAATTCAGCGAATACAGGAGCGCATTTACCATTTATTAGCGTTAATGCGTTATTTTGTTTATTTATTCAAAACGAGTATTCCTTTTTTTTTCTTTTGTTTCAAAACCCTCGACCGAAACTATATATCCGTCATCTCCGGATCTTCATCTATCGTGGTCGACGAGGGAAAAACTCTTAATTTCATGGAAAAGCAATCATGATTTTTCCTCGCGAATGGCCAATTTTCATTTTTTCATAGGCATCCGGAGTCCGATCATAAGGGAACACTATCAATCAGTGGTTTGAGCTTTTGAATGGTACACTTTATTAAAACATTTATCTAGTTGTTTTTATTTTGTGCTGATTCGTACCTTCTCTTGTTGAGCAAAATCGCGCATTTTAAGTAATGCTACCTGGTTTGGCTGGAATAAAACCCATCGAATTGTCTTCAGTTTAAAAACGGGCCACGCATTTACAGCAAAAAAATCCCATATCGTTTTAAAAAGACCACCAATCATTCCATAATTATCAAAATTGTGTAGAAGTGGCGAAGCAAGTGTTAGGTATCTTGCATTGGCACCCGACTTGAGCAAAGTCAAATCGAAATCACTGTCACGACCAGTACAATCGAGTATGATATCAAACCTAAAGCGGTAAAATGATGACATATATATGTTTTAAAATCATTAATCAAATAAAAAAAAATACCCTCCAAATTGCTTGAGTCGAGAGTCGGCCTCAGGAGACCTGTAATCCACAATATGATCCGATCCCAGGGGTTCAATAATTGGAACGGCATCTGTAGCGCATGTTGCAACTACCTGACAAATTAAATAAATACTATACGTATGCCATATAGAAGAGTAAAAATCTAAAAACTTCAAAATAACGTACAATACATCCAAATAGTTTACACAGCTGAATGGCCAAACATCCAACTCCTCCAGCTCCTCCCATAACAAGAACCTTTACCTCTCTGTTATTAGTTGTATCACTTAAGTTACCTCCAAGCAGAGAGGTAAGGCCAGACCAAGCAGTCAGCCCAGCATATGGAACAGATGCTGCCTGAATCATGGTCAAGTTAGATGGCTTCAGTACAACGCAGGAGTCGGTGACGACAACGTATTGGGCATGTGATCCAGTACCACTTTGAGGTGGGACCACCCCCATAACTTCATCACCAACTTTTAAGCCTTTTACTGCGCTGCCCACATCTCTGACTATCCCTGCAAAGTCTCTTCCTAAAGTAAGAGGTAATTTCTGGCTATATAATGTCTCAAAAGCAGTTTTTCCATAGCCATCTGTAAATATAGAACATGTACATAAATCAGTATTTTTTAAATAAATATATTTACGTATAATGTACCACTCATCCTTATATCCAAAAAGTTGAGAGATGCGGCCTTTACTTCCACTAAAACATCTGTGGATGCTGTAAGCTTTGGAATTGGTATTCCCTCTACAAGTTTCAAACTTTTCACTCCTTTGTATTCGAGAATTTGCCATGCTGTCATTGAGTCTTCCAAAACCATTTTCAGAACAAGAAAAAGTGATAAATCCGATTACTGCTGCTGTAAAAACTGTACTGTAATCAACTATCAACGTTAGATCTACGGTTCCGTTAAGTGCTAGTCCGAGCCTTCAACTGTCCAAAGTCCTAGTACTATGCCACAACAATGATAACGCAAATATGGTTACCTATACATTTAAAAAAAAGCTTAAATTTAAAAAAAGCATTTCATGAATGCAAGGTCAATGCCCAATGGGCTTTGTGTTATCGTGGTATTATTATCACAATGCAGAGCTTCTCCGTACATCTGATACCTTTTCTCGCAATCGTCAATTCATCCATTATGAAAAATCAATATGTCCTTGATTCATTAAAGGTATATGGACGCTTGGTCCGTGGTGTTGTGTAGGTAATCAAATTTTGCGCAATATTCTTTACTATCTATACTGCAGTGCAGAGCTCTCACTTACAGTTTGAACTTCTTTAGCGAATCTACTTATTGTCGACTTACTTGTCAAATTTTTCTTTTCTATCTGTACATTTTTTTAATACGGTAAGAGTAAAAAATCAACGCAATCTATTATTATTTTATGATTAAATAAAAATAAAATGTTTTTTTTTACCTAAACCAACAGTTTCTGAAGTTCCCAGCTTATTTATTCTAGAATAGCTCGCAATGAAAACACTGAACAATCAAATTACTGCTGGTTACATCTTGGTCTTATTCTTTATTGCTACGCAATTAAGAGCTGGTATGAGCGAAAATTATAGAATAATTGATGTGTTTAAATTCAAAAGGAACCTTTTAACTTATGCATTTACTAAATCATTTTGCTATACTATGTACAGATTCAATTTTTCGACAACACGATCGCATTGATCCTCTTAGAGTAACTTTTCATCTTTTTACTCGGTAGGCCAATATAATCTATTACATCAGCTCCAAAAATCACTATTTTGAATACTGTTTTAGTCGGAATATGGATGTTCCAACAATCCTTCAATTGAATAACGACACAGCCTTAAATTCATCCAACTTTGATGTGAGGCTTCCAGTCAAAATATTCGTTCACGGTTGGACCAATAACGCAGTTTGGGGTTACCGCTCTGCTTCAAGTATAATATAATTCACTTAACAGTTCTTAAATAATATATTTTTTTACAAAATTGAACTTGAACTGATCTTAGATTGGCTAAAGATGAATGACAGCAACGCCATATCTGTTGACTGGTCCTTTTACGCAAGGGAAAATTTCTTTGCGGCTTCTAAAAATACCGCTATAGCTGGTGCAACTCTAGGAGCCTTTGTAGATTACTTGGTCAGTAAAGGAACACCGCTGAACTCATTCCATTTGGTTGGATTCAGCTTGGGGGTATTAACATAAAATAATTAGTTTCTCCGTTTTAAAAAATAACCGAAGTATTCAAACTTATTATAGGCTCACGTTGCTGGCAACGCCGGCGCTGCTGTAGCATCCGGGAAAATCCCTAGAATTACTGGTAATTTTGACATTTTATATTTGGAGACATTGATGAGATACATAAGGGAATTTTTAATAATGTAGGACTAGATCCACCATCTATAGGATTCCCTCTAGAATCTCCTGAAATTATTCTAGATAGAAGTGATGCCCTGTTCGTCGATGTTATTCACACTGAAATTGCGTTTGCCGAGCAAATGGGTCACGCAGATTTCTACCCTAACGGCGGTGGTGTACTCAAGCTTCCCCAACCTGGATGCTCCTTCTTTTTAGATTTAGGTTCTCTTTTTTTTAATTTTTTTTATTTATGTACGGTATATTAACTTTTTTCCAATTGATTGAAGACTGCTGCAGCCACTGCCGAGCCATTGCTCTTTTTGAAGAGTCCATCATATCATCGGTAGGATTCTTGGCAAAAGAATGCGAATCATATTTGGCTTTCCTTACTGGATCGTGTGATAATAATGCATCAATTCTTATGGGAGAAACTACACCAAAGAAGTATATTGAATAATTTTTTTTTATTTGCCATATTTACAAGATTTTTTTTTTGTGTTTCTGTAGCGCTAGAGGAACCTTCTTCCTCGACACTAATGACAGAACACCTTTTGCTCGTGGATGATTTCTTTATTTACCGGTACTAAAGGCAAAGCTCATTTAAAAACGGAAATAGTATTAATAACAAAATAAATTAGCATCAATTGTTATAATTTAAATTAAAACCTGCTTTTCATCCCTATTTTTAGTTATATAATTAACGTCTAGAAATCTTGAGATAAAGCCCTTAATCAAACGTATTTATCAAAGTTATAGCGTACTCACATTATGATCATTCTGTCTTTCTTAAAGATATAGGCAAACTAAAACTTTACCGCTGTATTGGATTCCTGCCAAAAACGTTTCAATGACAAGTTTTTCTCTTCTTTTTGCAAATAATTTAAAAAATTTTTTGCTGTTGAAATTTCATAAAAGTAAAATTGATGAAAGCAAAGCAACACACGTGGTACCAGTTAAAATGAACGGTATCAACTCGGTCAATAACCTCACTGATATGCAGCTCAATAACCATCATTACCCGTGGATCTTCGCTACATGAAATTAGTATTGAAATTATTTGCTGGATGAAAATGAATATTGTTTGCCATTATTATCTTCCCGAAGCAAAATAAGCAATAAGTATTACATTGTATTCCTAATTTCGAAAAGCAATCACAATTTTTCCACGTGAATGTCCCGCTTTCATTTTTATTGAGGCATCTGGCGTTCGGTCTCAATGAAACACACTCTCAACCAGTGATTTAAGCTTTAAATAATTTAAATTCAAGATCATTTATATAATATATACTGTACGTCATATGTTTCATGCTCCAGACCGGCTCTTTAGTCCTTTGTAGTCTTGAATAAGCCAAGCTGTCATTGATTCCTCCAAAACCATTTTCAGAACAAGAAAAGGTGATTCAAACAAAAAATAATGAATGACTATAAAACAACTATCGTCACTATAACATCATCTATTCCTAAGTTTCAAATCCGAGCTTCTAAACTGTACAAAGTCCTACTGGTCCTGCCGTTGTCTTGTTGATATACTATATGGATGTATTCACAACAGTGACGATGCAAATGTATTCTCCTGCTTGCAGGCATAAGAGTTGTGCGGCCACAATACTGACTCTTGGCTGAACTAGAGAATTCCTTTCAAGGTTACGATTCCGTAATTCTGTACTCGCAGAGCCACATATAAGAGAGGTAAAAATACCTTAAAGGAAATTCTCGTCTCATCGTTGGCACTTTATCAACTAATAGTGCGCACACCCATTTTCAGGTACGGACTAATCGGTGGGCTCGTCATTTCCCCTTAATAAAGTTTCCATTGGATGATGGTATAAGGAAACCTGGATCTTTCCCCTGAGACCGAAGAATTTGACCATCATGCTTCATATATTAATCCCACGGGTTAAATTTTCTTAAATACCGTAACAAAATACTTAAAGAGCTTCTCGGTAAATCTGATTTCCTCTACCTATTTAAATTCACATACCCTTGAAAATTTTAAGTAAATCGCTCGTCTCTTGTGTTGGATGCTGTTTTCTTTCTATTTGAGATTGGTATGATATCCTCATTCGCAATATTATCTTCAACGACTCAACTTGTTGTTATTCTGCTTTGTTTTACTTTGCCACTTTGGTTCTTTCACATACAGTACCGCAAGTAAAAATTTATTATCATAATATTAAAATATGCGCAATTATAAACGGTATGGATTTTATGTTTTCGATCAATAAGAACGTTTTCATCAACGTATTTATTCTGCAACTGATAATGAAAACATTTCGCCCTAGCAATCAAGTGGTTGCTTGTTACGTCATAGTATTCTTTGTTATTACTCAAGGAAGAGCTGATGGTATGAACGCATCATAGATTTTTATATCTTATGAATCTAAACAAAAAGCATTACTCGGAGTAGATTCTACCCTTCGAGAACATCGTCACATAGATCCTGTTGGAGTCACTTTTCATCTTTTTACTCGGTATAGATTGATATTATCCATTACATCAGCTCCAAAAATAATTACTAGTATACTCTTTTAGTCGGAACATGAATATTCCAAAAATTCTTCAATTGAATAACGACACAGCCTTAAATTCATCCAACTTTGATGTCAGACTTCCAGTCAAAATATTCGTTCACGGTTGGACCAATACCGCAGTTTGGGGTTATCGTTCTGCCTCAAGTATAAAATAAATCACTTTAATACATATATCCATTTTTAATTTGAATTTATATCCATCTTAGATTGGCTAAAGATGAAAGACTGCAACGCCATATCTGTTGACTGGTCCTTTTACGCAATTGACGAATACTTTGCGGCTTCAAAAAATACCGCTATAGCTGGTTCAACCCTTGGAGCCTTTGTAGACTACTTAGTCAGTAAAGGAACACCATTGAACTCATTCCACTTGGTTGGATTTAGTTTGGGGGTAATACTTAAAATTATTACATTTTCCTTTTTTTTTCTCAAAGTTTCGAATTCGTTACAGGCTCACGTTGTTGGCAACGCCGGAGCATCAGTAAAGTCTGGGAAAGTTCCTAGAATTACTGGTAATTATTGGAATTTTATATTTGGTAATATAAATACCGTAATGAAATGTTTATGAATAGGATTGGATCCAGCGTCCATCGGATTCCCTTTAGAATCTCCTGAAATTATTCTTGATAGAAGTGATGCCTTGTTCGTCGATGTAATTCACACTAAAGTTGCGCTTGCGGAACGAATGGGTCACGCAGATTTCTACCCTAATGGAGGTGGTATTCTAAAGCTTCCTCAGCCTGGATGCCCTTTCTTTCCCGATTTAGGCCAAAGTATCATATATAATACTTTCTATTTTAATTTCGTTATATAATTTCAAATCGTTCAAATTGATTCAAGACTGCTGCAACCACTGTCGCGCTATGGCTCTTTTTGAAGAGTCCATCATATCACCGAAAGGGTTCTTGGCAAAAGAATGCGATTCCTATTTATCCTTCCTGATTGGGACTTGTGATGATAATGCATCTATTCTTATGGGAGAACCTACACCAATGAAGTAAGTCTACACATAATTTAAATTGCTCATATTTTATATGATTTTTCTAACATTTAGTGCTCGAGGGACTTTCTACCTCAAAACCAATGGCAACACGCCTTTCGTTCTTGGATAAATTCCTCGCATATCACGATATTTGCTGGCGAGCTTATTCAAAAATAAATTATAAATAAATTATAGAAACTATAACATTTTATATTACACCTTCTTATCATCTCTGGTCAGGTGCTATGGATTGTAAAATAAAACTGTTCAAATAGGGTATTATTTGTTTTTTTAAAGATAATTTTAATTCAAATAATCTCGAGATCGTACATAAGCTAATATAAACAGTATCAGAGTTGTATATGATCCCCGTGTTTCTCTTAGTTGTAGTCGTATAGACAAACTCGGATGTTAATCAGTTCAATCAGTTTACTTCTTCCTTCCGCTCCTTGATGATTTATTTTTCAACAATAAGAAGATGCAGAAACTAGTTATCATCATTGCGGTCCTAACTTAGTATATTTTCCAAACAAAATCTGGTAATAGATAATAATGTGTCTTTCCTTTTATCTAGTTTTTACATGAAACCTTTACTTAAGATCCCATCCATCGAGCGGAAATCGATCCTGTTAATGTCGTTTTCAAGCTTTTTACTCATCGGTATCTTATCAAAAACTCAGAATTTGTGTATTAATATAGGACTTAATTACTAACAATTCAGTATAATAATTGAATAACGACACTCTCTTCGCTTCATCCAATTTCGACGTTACTTCCGATTGAATTGTTGATCTTCCGATCAAATTTTTCGCTCATGGATTGGATGGTACTCCAGCACTGGCTACGATCCTGTAAAAAGTGAGTTTGATGGAAATAATAATAAAGTAAGTTGAATGAATATCAATTCTTTGTTAGACTGGCTTTAAATAGGTGACTATAACGCCATTTATTGCGTTGATTGGTCCGTCCTTGCGGCTGGTGATTACGACATCATTGCAGCTAACGGTCCACCTATTGCTGGGGCAACCCTGGGAGCACTTTTAGACTACTTAGTCAGTAAGGGAACGCCACTGAGTGCATTTCATTTGGTTGGATTCAGCATGGGGGTAATAACACTCTATACAAATTCCTAAACAATAGTGTAAAATGAATGAAATTTTTATTTATAGGCTCATGTTGTTGGCAACGCTGGAGCGGCTATAACGTCCGGACCAAACATCAGGATTACTGGTAGTTAAAATAAACAATAAAACTAAGAAGGTTGTTATTTTGATTTATGAAACAGGATTAGACCCTGCGTCTCGTGAATTCCCACTAGAATCACTAGAAAAGAGTCCAGATACAAGTGATGGCCTCTTCGTTGATATCAATCACTTGCATACCTGACTCCAACAGGTCACACGGATTTCTACCCTAATGGCGGATTGAAACCTCAACCCGGATGCCCTGGAATTGTAATAAACCCTTTTCTGGAAGTATTATAACTAAATTGTTGTTTATACAAAAAGATGGCTTATGTAGGAGTCATGGGCGTGCTGTGAGATATTATGAAGAGTTTATAATCTCGTCCGTAGGATTCTGGTCTAAAAAGTGCACATTCTATGAGGCATTCTTGGCGGGATCTTGTGATAACAATCGATCCATTCTTATGGGAGATTCTACCCCACTTAAGTAATATAATTTTTTTTTCGCATTCAGTATGTACAGCATATAAGTATAATATAATTTTAGTCATATTATTATAGTGTTCAAGGAGTTTTTTACCTTCAAACTGGAGAACAATCTCCTTATGCTCTTGGTCCTATATAAGTTCGGATATAACATCTGATTTTCCCTGCGTTGAAATTGACTAATACGATAATATTACTTATGTAGTTATGTAGCAACTTGTATTGACCATATTAGCGGCATTACAATACAATTGAGCTGTTTGAGCATTTAATAAATCCAGAAGTCCAATGGCTCATAACTATTTTAATTTTATTGAGGAAAAAGGTCCCATATGTGTAATAATTCTTGCTAAAACGAACTGTATCAAAGGGTCAATAACTCGGTCAATAACCTCACTGATAACGCAACACGATAACCATAATTATCAGTGACTCTTCGCTACACGAAATTAGAATTGGAATTACTTGTAGAATGAAAATTAATGTAATTTACCATTACTACCCAGAAGCAAAATAAGCAATAAGTATGATATTAAAGTTCGCTCAATAACTAGAAATAGAAACAATGTAATTTTTACGAATTCCCTCACAAGTATGTTATAATAACAGTAGATCCATCTCTTGACCTATGCTATATAAAGGGCGATAAAAGTTGAAACATCTGTAGCAATCGGGCTACGTTATTCAATCAAAGATGAAGTCCTCTCCGCTCATTTATTCTTTCGTTTTGCTAATAGCATTAATGCTGATTCTTCCTTGCTCAGAAGCTCAGTATCAGTACTATGACTTTGGCAATTATTATAATCCTTATTTTACGCCATTTGCTCAACACAAAAACGATTACTTCCGTTCCGGATTGCATCAGCAGCCGCAGCCGTCCTACGATCCTAGAAAAATTGGAGGAACAGCAGCACCAGTCGTTGGCGGCGCTGAAGTAGAAGATCGTTTCTTCTTCACTACTGTAAAAGTGACTATTACGACATCGACCTCTACTTCCACCATCACTTCGACCACTGTTTGCACCACATCAACGACCACCCTGAAATCCTGCACTCCATCTGGACGCCGTCGACGTGGTATGTCTTTAGACAAAGAAGGGCGTGCTGCCGGACTTTTTTACTACGACCAAGAAGAAGAGGGCGACGATGGAAACATCTTCTTGTTACCGGCACCATCATCACCCAAAGAGTAAGCTTATAATTAGTGTATATTACTATGTGATGAACTGATGGTCTTTATTAATGATTCTTTTTATCAACAGGTCTGAAGTTATTCCCCAGGATGAGCCTACTAGGATCGCTCGTGAAACTCCGCCAGTTCCTTTTGTAATTCAACCTGGTTTCCAACTCCCGAAAGAAATTAGTGGAAATGCCCGTTTCCTGTTGGGCTTTGGAACGGCTACGACGACCATCACGACGACCACAACTTCTATTTCATCCTTGATTGCCACTTGCAAATCAACCACTGGATTCCAGACTTGCGGATCCACTGGAAAATGATTTCTAGAAAATATATATAACTCTATCTATTATAGATCCTAATTATTTGTGAAAAGCCATTCTTGTTTCAAACATTCATTTATTATTATCCTTATACAATATTGATTTGGGATCTTTGTGAACATTATATAAATACATAATAATAGAATAAAAAATTGGGATCTAACAATCTCATTTTTTTTAATGATGATTTTGACGAACACAGTATACTAACTTGATAAAATCGACTGTGTCATGATTGATGACCAATAATGGGTCATCCAATAAAAAATCTTGTATACAGGACTTTTTACAAGATGTAGGGATGAGTAACCATACCGCATCTATTTCATTACGAGTTAACCGCTCATATGAGGTTCTGCGCGGTAGCATGTATCAACAATCAATACGCATTGGCTCTTCTTAAGCTATAATTGTAATACATCATTACAGTCCCCAAAGGCGATTGCGCTACAGGTGTTATGAGATCTTGATCAATTAAAGTTCACTCAACTCATCTTAATGATGATGATGGAATGATGATGATGATACCTACAGATAACCTCATCTTTTAAAAGAGTTCATATATAATAGTGGTATTGATGATGCATTATAACGAGTAGTTACCTATGTATAAAAGGCAACAGAGTCAACGGTGGACAGTGCTGATTTCATTTCTGAATAATCGAGAGCGACGCAATATGCGATCCGCACTAAGCTCTTTTCTAGCCATCTTGCTAGTAGCATCTCATATTGAAGCCCAACATGGATTGGGCTATTATTATTATAATCCCTATTACCATCACTATCAACAAGCAGCAGTAGAATCAGTTCCAAGCTATTTCCGATCCGGTTTATCGCCTCAATCTTCTTTGGAAACTTTTAAAAATCCCGAATCATCGGTCGATGATGTCGATGGTCGATTCTTTTTGGGACAACTGACGTTAACTTTGGCCAGTTCGACCTCTACAACGACAGTTACCTCGACCACTGTTTGCACCACATCTACTTCGGCACTTAAGGTGTGCACTCCTTCAGGACGTCGTCGACGTGGTATGTCCTTCAGAGATACCAAAGGTCTTTATTACGACGATCAAGAAGAAGAGGGCGAAGATGGAAGCATCTTCTTGCCATCTCCGCCAAATAAAAAGTATATTTCATTCATTTATCTAATTCAAGATCAATTTAAAACTCAATTTCTTTTGAATTGAAAGGACTGAAGAGAAATTGCCGGAGATGCCAGTGAAGCGCCCCGTACGGCAGGTTATTAAAGTACCTATCATCGTCGATCCTGGATTCCAACTTCCAAGCGAACTCAAGGGGAGAAGTAATATCAGCGGCCGTTATTTACTTGCTATTACCTCATCTGTTACTACACAGACTGTCACGACTACTTCTATTTCAACTTTGACGGCCACATGCAAATCCACAACTGCCTTCCAAACGTGCGGATCAACTGGCAAATAAAATTTATGCGATACTTAACAAGAAGAATTTGTTCTTGTATGATTATTATAAGATGATGCAAAGGTTCAATAAATTGGTAGTTTACTACTATGGGTGGATTCTTTCAATCTATAAAAACTCTACGGATTCTGATAGAGCTCGTTGAGCTGATTCTAATGGTCACAATTATTCCTTGTGCAAATGAAGTAAAGCGGGAGAAATCCGCTCCCGAAGTTTGCGGTTCACCGATGCCCGCAGTGACCCCTGGCGGGCGCTTCTCCCCTTCCGTTCTGGCATTCACACCCGCCGTAGCGCCCTCTTTCAAGTTTTTAGTATAAGTGGATTCTTCATTTTAGATTAAATTTATATGATTCTTGTTTAACTTTTTGCGCTGATTCCGAATATGGTAATCATTTTTTGTGCAAATAAAAAATAGTTATAGAAAAGTCATGAAAATAGTTTGACATTTGCTCCGGCTTCCCTCGAGGACACCCCACTGGAACCCTTCCAACTTCCAAGTCTTTCAGAGGGAAAGAGGGTATAACAGGTAGTCCGGCCTATAGTGTTTAGAAAATTGAGGAGTTGTGTGAACCTCTAAGACCATATGAACTCTCTTATGTGTACTTTTCATCCGGAACATTTTATATTTATAAGACACAAATATTTACGGTTACCTGCTATTACTCATTGCATTTTCCCGTATATTGTCGTTTGCACAATCACGTTTACTTTCATAACAATATAAACTGGTTACACACTTAAGTCAATGTGATGGGGTATAAACACACACCAACTATAGGTTTCAAGCGTGATCAATAGGGCAATCAAATCTTTTTAATCTTTTTTTATGTAAAAAGTCTAATCGTTTTCGTATTTTTTAAACTGATCATTGATATGGGACGCGCTTGACCTTGATCCACCCTCTTTTCTGTTGATTCAATGATTTTTATTTTCTGCTGTTCTAGAAGGGTTAATTTGATTCCCGCGCTCTCCCTCTTTCGTAAAATAGATAATTCCAAATAAACTTAAACAAAGTGTAAAAACGTAACGTAATCGATGTACCGGTATAACAAAAAAAAATTCATCGAGAACGATGGCCTCATCGAAGTGAATTATATGTTACCCATCTTAATTTTCTTAAATTATGCTATCGATTTCTATTACACCCTTTTTATTACAACAAATATCATTGCAATATTTTAATTATTATTATGATATAAATTTTTTTTCAAAAATTTTAGGCATGCACGGACAGGGAGATAAGACGGGTGAATTAATGTAAGGAGGGTGTATCAAGGTCGATCGCGTCCTTGGATGAACAGGCATGGGTAGAATGAGACAGGAGGGGTTACTGATGCGACCAACTCAATAGAGAGGGGGAAATGAATGCAAATGCTCGTTCTAAACTCGATGTATAGTTAAGTATTTAAGAGGCCGGATGAAGATAAGAAACACCTAAGACTGTACATCTTCCCCAGCTTTCCCTTGATGTTTTGGGCACAGCACTAATTAACTGATTTACACGAATGATAAATATTAGTAAGAACGTGTGTATCATGGTTGAAGGCTATGAATTAAATAGATTATTTATTAAAACTGGGCAATGTCAACTTGGCCAATTTTACCGCACGCGGAAACAATAATACAAGATGCTTTAATGCTGGCATATCAGCTGTTCCTATACAAGAGAATTGCAACACATGCAATATTTTCTAATGATGACACCTGAATTTCAGTCGGGCTATCTGGGGTGAGTCCCAGCATACTGCTAGTATTTTCCCTTGTGGGAACTGGACTTAGAGGGGTTCGAGCGGCGTATTCTCGAGGGAAGCTCGAGCAAGTGTCAAACTATTTTCATGACTTTTCTATAACTATTTTTTATTTGCACAAAAAATGATTACCATATTCGGAATCAGCGCAAAAAGTTAAACAAGAATCATATAAATTTAATCTAAAATGAAGAATCCACTTATACTAAAAACTTGAAAGAGGGCGCTACGGCGGGTGTGAATGCCAGAACGGAAGGGGAGAAGCGCCCGCCAGGGGTCACTGCGGGCATCGGTGAACCGCAAACTTCGGGAGCGGATTTCTCCCGCTTTACTTCATTTGCACAAGGAATAATTGTGACCATTAGAATCAGCTCAACGAGCTCTATCAGAATCCGTAGAGTTTTTATAGATTGAAAGAATCCACCCATAGTAGTAAACTGCCAATAAATTTCGTTAACTATTTGAACATGTTGCTATATGTTAAGTTCTTCTCAAAAACGAATAAATATATATCCCCGATAAGTGGTAACGAAAAATAAAAATTACGGAGAAAGCTATGTATTGAGAATAACAAATGATGAAGGATAAGAAAGAGTGGAATTGAATGACGCGAATAAATTTCATTCATAAAGAAATAGTACAGCTATCAAATATTGTAAATGATATTTAACATGTCATGACTCTTGATTCCTCCCAGTAAAGCAGAGTTGTTATCCAATCCTTTATGTCTATTAGTCATGATTATTGGTGATCTCCTTCGTGAAGAGAGCGAATGAAACGACCGTGACCCCATCGTGAGAAAGTCCTCGGACCTCCGAAATTTCCTCCGCCACTAAAGCTCGAAAAATAAGGCGAAGAATATCCTGCAAAACTGTTCATCTGGAACGATGATGGATAGTACCAAGTGGCAGAAGCGAGGGCCACGATGCAAACCAATAAAATCATCTACGATATGCGTAAATAGTAATTAACCATGATAAATTGAAATAAATATCAATAGAATATATACTTTACCAAGGATTTCATTTTAGTCTCTTTTATTTTCACTGCGCTGGAGAGAACTCGACGTCAAGAGAGAAGGCGAACTGATGAAGAATGAATCGTGCCTCTCCATCCTTTTGTACCAAAGGTGATGGATTCAATACCACGTAAGCAACATCAATATCCGGAACTACATCATCCATCCTTGGAAGATTTGTCTAATTTCTATCGTATGAAAATTTGAGGACAAAGAGAATATAGTATTACCTATTTTATCTGACGAAGGCAAGGACGTGAAGCAAAAACCAGTTTTATTTCAAACGCGTCATCACCACTCTCTACTTTCAATGTTTCATCATCAATAACTGTTTGTGTATAGCATATTTTAAAGAATTTGGGGAATTTGAGAACGTGATTTTCGATGATAACCTTGCGACCTATCGCAGAAAGGTATCCATCGACATTTTCTGTCGATGTTATAAAAGGTGCGGGACACGATTCACGCTTAAAAAGATGATAACGAAATAACCTTCATTGTTCATGGAGAATTGAAAAATTGTGGTGCAAACTTCCGAATTCCATAACATTTGTTTTTAAAGACATGACCTATATTACCAACGGATATGGAGTGTAAAACAATATTGGAATATAATTTTACATAGAGCAAATATAATATCATAATCTAAGGCTGATGCTGCTGATAAAAAGATTATAATCCTCTTATAGCAGTCTACGCAACCAGTTGCTTGTTATTGAATATTTCTCGAGATATAATAATTCTTGATCGTGCTTTTCTTGATCGAAGTTCTATTACTTATTTACTGAAGCATAAAAGAGTAACAATTTCTATAAAGAAGATGCGGCGATTTTTCATCTTTGCTTACTTCACCTTCTTGGTTATTCTTCAGTCAAAATCTGTACATAATAATATTCAGCTTCTTTTGTTTAGGGCATTGTACTATTCAAATCTTAACGCAGAGCCTAATAGTCCTCGAGATGATATCGATCCAGTTAACGTTGTTTTCCAACTTTTCACACGGTAGCTCAATTATACACACAACTTTATACAGCAAAGTGCACTGATGATGGTTGCAATAAATACAGTCGCAATAACAATTCGCCTCAAATCCTTCGAGTGGATGACGGCGCTAGCTTTGCTGCATCCAATTTTAATATCAACCGACCAGTCAAAATTTTTGCTCACGGTTGGACCGGCAATGCAGCTGGGGGCTATCAACCAGTCACCAGTGTATACCAAATCACATTTACTCTTTCCGTGAATTGAAAAATTATTCGCAAATTTTTTTATTCATAGATTGGCTACAGACGGATGATTGTAACGCCATATCTGTTGACTGGTCTTACTATGCGAACTACGATTACGATACATCGGCCGCCGTTGGAGTACCAATTGCTGGAGCAACCCTGGGAGCCTTTGTTAACTACTTGGTCAGTAAAGGGACACCTCTGAGCTCATTTCACTTGGCTGGATTCAGCATGGGGGTATTAGCCTATACTTTTTTATTTCATTAAGAATTTAAAGTTAATTGTATTAATGATTAGGCGCACGTTGTTGGCAACGCTGGAGCTGCCGTAACTCCTGGAAGAATTCCAAGAATTACAGGTATTATTACCGACATAATATTAAAAAAGGAAAGAGAGAGAAATTTTTTTTTTTTCAATTCCTTTCTATTAGTATCATTCAGGGTTAGATCCCGCATCTTACGGTTTCCCATTAGAATCGCCGGAAACGAGCTTAGATAAGAGCGATGCTGTCTTCGTTGACTCACACGGAAATTGCGTACATTACTCCTACGGGTCACGCTGATTTCTATCCGAACGGTGGATTAGCTACACAACCCGGATGCTCAATTCCAGATAACGGTGAGTTTTTGCAATTAAAAAAAAAATGCAATTTGAGCACTTTTTCAATATATTTCTTATTATTGAAATAGTTTGCTGTAACCACTGCCGTGCTCAGAGTCTCTATGAAGAGTCCATCATCTCGTCTGTAGGATTCTGGGTTAAAGAGTGCACATCCTATGAGGCATTCCTAGCAGGAGTCTGTGACAACAACAGGTCTATCCAAATGGGAGAACCTATTCCAACTAAGTATACATTGTTATACAAATAATATCATGTTATATTCAATCATTATTGGCCTTTCTTTTAGTGTTCAAGGAAGTTTCTACTTGCAAACCAATGCTCAATACCCTTACGCTATAGGCCCAATTTAATTAAGATGAATCAATATTTTTTTTTAAATTCAAACTTGGTTAGATAACATTTGGGATTAATAAATAGTCTCGCGTCTCATAAGTGCGCACTGTGTGATCAAATAAATAGCCTGCTCAAATAAACAGCACAACCAAGTCTATAACTATAATTTTTATAAATAAGTAAATTAAAGATAAAAAAGTTGGGTATTGACTTATTCAGTTCAAAGTCGTCTAAATAGTGGTTTTTGTTTATTCTTGAGATAATGTAGACGAACAGGGTTATTCATTTATTTGTGTCTATTGTATACCCGCTGCTTGACTATTACTGACTATTTGATAGGCTACCACTTGAAACAATCATATTAGGAGATGATGCTGAAAAACCAACTTTTAATCTTGACTGTCCTTCTCGTTATTATTCAATCACAATCAAGTAAGTCTTCTATTTACAATCAAAACATAACAAACAAACAAAACAAAAAAATAATCCGCGATTCTCTTACCAGAGCCTAGTCATCGAGCAGAAATATCTGATACCGTTCTTTTCCAACTTTTTACACGGTAAAATTATATAACCAGCATTAAAAAAGGTTTAATTAGAAGAATGAATCTATAACTGTATACTTTGGTTTTGTATTAAAATAATAGACGAAATCCCAATGCCCCTCAAATTCTTGAACTGAACAACGACGCTATCCTCGCTGCATCCAACTTTGATACCAATTTACCCGTTAAAATTTTCGCTCACGGTTGGGTTGGTTTCCCGAACCAGGGATATCAATCAGCTTCAAGTATTATAAAACGATTTGATATCGCATCTATGCCAGAATTTACTAAGGAAAAATTATTATATACATTTTAGACTGGCTTCAAGTAGAAGATTGTAACGCAATTTCCGTTGACTGGTCGGTCCTAGCGGCCGGTGATTACGATCCAGTGGCCGCTAATAATGTAACCATTGCCGGGGCAACCCTTGGAGCCTTTGTAGACTATTTGGTCAATAAATGAACACCTTTGAGCTCATTTCACTTGGTCGGATTCAGCATGGGGGTATGAGGCAACAGAACTCTATGATGGGTTATCTTTAACTCAAATTATTGTATGAATTCAGGCGCACGTAGTTGGCAATGCTGGTGGAGCGGTAACAGTGGGCAAAGTCCCAAGGATCACTGGTATCTCTTCATTTTTGAATGATTACAATAAGTTGTCTTATATCATATATTACGTAGGGTTGGATCCCGCATCTGTTGGCTTCCCATTAGAATCACCGGAAACGACTCTAGATAGAAGTGATGCTGTTTTCGTTGACATCATTCACACGGACATCGCGTACATTATTCAAACCGGTCACTCAGATTTCTACCCTAATGGCGGAGTAGCGCCTCAACCAGGGTGCACTGGTAGAAAAAAAAAATCATTCATTCGAACATTCATAATATTATCGTAATGTTGTTTCCTAGTTAAACATTTATTGATAAATTTTAATTACCTGAAGATTGCAGCCATGGTCGTGCTGTTACTTACTATGAAGAATCTATACTCTCAACGGAAGGATTTTGGGCAAGAGAGTGTACTTCCTATGAAGTATTCCTAGCGGGAACGTGCGATAACAATAGGTCAATCCGTATGGGAGAACCTACCCCGACCAAGTAATTATAGCAAATTATAACCATATTATATTTATATAAAAATTTAAAAGTACGGTCAATATCTAGATAGCTCGCCCCTCAGGCTATTATTAAACGTATGTTTTATTTTATTTTTAGTGTTCAAGGGACTTTCTATCTCCGTACTAATGGCGAATCCCCTTTTGCTCAAGGTCCGATTTAAAAGACAAATACTTATCTGTTACATTATTCTGAAGTTTTTCTTGAATTTGCAACGATATTGAGTGGTGTAGCCTATTATAAACCTTTACACTTTTATAGTAATTAATATACCATTAGTTTTTAAATACACTTAACATTATCCGCATAAATGTGTTATTAAGTCTGAACTTTTTCTCTCAGTATTCAGAACAACTAATGATATCCTCATTCCAAGCTCTCGACTAAAGTTAGCCGTAGCTCGTTGGCTGCTACCCTTATAATTGGCTAATTCAGTATCGATTGACTTGATTTTTTCATTCACTTTTTTAAAACTTTATATCTATATTAAAACTACGATTAAAATTTAGGAGATAGTATTAAGTCCTTGGCCAATGCAAACCTCCGAAATTCCCTTTTCTAATAAGGCGACGAGAATCCTGCGAAACTGTTCATTTATGTCCATCATGGATAGTTACCAGGTGGCAGAAAGGAGGACTAGGATGGAAACCCATAGCACAATCTTATGTTTTATCGTGGCACTGAGCTGTCATCTGTTGAAAAAATTTTAATCAGACCAATTCATTTTGAGGGAGGAGAATCATCATTATATATTTTAAAGAATAACGTTAATATTTATCGTGTAGTTTCTTCTATGGTTTTAAAATATGCTGAATAAGTGTTTGTATTTTTCTAGTCTATTTGATATAAGATAACTTGGGTCTCACACACCAGCATCAGTTCTAGAACAAAAAAAAATGATAAGATATGTTTCATGATAGATTATTTTTAAAAATATATTTGATCAACATTCTCAATACACTCGGAACTCATTGCCAGTACGTTCCTTTGCGACACAGCAGCAGCATAAGATTTCGAGATGGGCGCTTTTCATCGCTATAACCAAATTATCGCCATCCTCTCCATCATCACATTTTTAGCCATTTCCGTTCAATCAAAAACTGGTGAGTTTAACATTAATCTTAATCATAACTCTTATAAAGTCGTTTAACTGGGTATTAGTGAAAGGAGGCCGAGCGGAAGTCGATCCTGTCAATGTCTATTTCCAACTTTTAACACGGTTTGTTGAATATATTTAAAAAATGGATACGTTAACAATAGAAAACTTATGATGCTTTAAATCTCTAGTCGTAATATCAATCAATATCAAACCGTTCGATTGAATGATGACGCCAGCCTAGCTGCATCCAACTTCAACAGCAGTCTCCCCGTTAAGATATTCGCTCATGGATTGAACGGTGATTACTGGTCTGGTTATGGGTCAGGCAAAAGTAAGTTTCAACTGTTTGTAGCATGGCAAAATTTCAAAAAGCTCATATCATTGAATATTACTAGACTGGCTTCAAGTAGAAGATTGCAACGCGTTCACCGTGGACTGGTCCGTCCTGGCGGCCGGCAGCTACGAGTCCGTAGTTGCCAATGAGGGGCCAACTATCGCCGGTATAACCTTAGGAGCCTTTGTAGACTACTTGGTCAGTAAAGGAACTCCTTTGAGCTCGTTCTACTTGGTCGGATTCAGCATGGGGGTAAAACAATGAATTAATATTAAAGAATCTTTTTTTAAATTATATAACAAATGTATTTTTTGATAGGCTCACGTAGTTGGCAATGCTGGAGGATCGGTCAAGTCAGGAAAACTCCCTAGGGTTACTGGTACTGATTTAAATACAATAGAAAACATATTAGCCCGTTAAATATATTTTTAAAATACTGTAATGTGTAGGATTGGATCCTGCGTCTTACCTCTTCCCGTTGGAGAGTCCGGAAATCACTTTGGATAAAAGCGATGGCAATTTTGTTGATATCATTCACACGGACATTGCGTACATTACGCCAACAGGTCATGCGGATTTCTACCCTAATGGAGGATTAGCAACTCAACCTGGATGTCAAATTCCAGATAATGGTGGGCATTTACAAGTAGTCTATTACCGAATAAATTTCTAACTTTTCACATGTGTTTCATTTGGTTTTTAAAAACGGATAGATTGTTGCAATCACTGTCGAGCTGTAACTCTTTTCGAGGAGTCCATTGTCTCAGTGGATGGATTCTGGGGTAGAGAGTGCGCATCCTACGAGGAATACTTAGCTGGATCCTGCGATAGAAACAGGGCTGTCCCTATGGGAGACCCTGTTCCAAGGAAGTATATATATATCCTTATTTTCATATTTTAAGAATAATTTGTAGCTCGCTTAAATTAATATTGTTCTCATGCATTTTTATTACAGTATTCAAGGGACCTTCTATCTGAAAACCAATGATCAATCCCCTTACGCCCAAGGCCTCGTTTAAAGCATGCCAACTTGGTTTTATTAATCATTTTAATTACCTACTGGGTGTAGCAAGTGATTACTAGTTCCATAATACAATACAGCATTTTAAATTCAGCTTTCAAGTATATAATCTGACTTTACATTCTAATTTTTATTACTCTACATCAAAGATAACCAAATAAACCTTATATAAGCGCTTTTGAAGCGCTGAAAAACAAGTAAATATTTTGATAGTGCTGGCGTGAAACCAGACATCAGTTAAATATTTACACACTAATATCATAAACTCTTAGCTGATATTCTGATACGATAATAGGAAATACATATTTTAATTAATTTAGCATAGGTCAAGAATCTAGGCTATAATAGCTAGGCTGCGCGGTATAGATTGTTATGGGCTGAATGTATATATATACTTTTTTATTTGCAATAATAAATTATCTACTTTAATCAGTACCATATAAAATCCGTTGATTATATTATTATGGATGTGACAGTGTCGCATAACCTATTTTAAATCATGTATGCTGCTGATGACCTTTATTTCTCTTTCGTAATATATCTTTATATTACATGATGTGGGCATAAAAAAGCAATATATAGTTTGGGCTTTACGCACATAATTTTTATCTCTTATTCAAGGCTCACTGCCGAATTCAAATTAGATAGCCTATACAGCATTGCGGGTTTATATGATAATGTCAACAGTTTAATAATTTTTGTCGCTCGCGCTTTATTTCCATCTCAGTTCTTCTCTAACAATTACAGCGCAAAAATGGTTCTCTTCCCACTTAAAACAGTTTCACTATTATTGTTAATTACTTTAACGGCCCATTTTACTGCAGCTTTTCTGCTTGGTAATTTATCTCCTTTGCATAAAAACAATATATATATATTGTGAATATTCTATTTTTAAACAGCAGAAAAGAGAGCCGAAGTGGATCCCGTTAACGTACTTTTTGAACTTTTTACGCGGTATAGTGGAGCTTTAAAATATAAATAGAGATTTATTGTTTCAAAGTTAAACAATAGAATACTCATTTGATAGGCGCAATCAAGATGTCCCACAGATCCTTGAGCTTGGCAATGAAGCTCAATTTGACGCATCCAATTTCATGCTAAACTTACCAGTTAAGATTTTTGTTCACGGATGGGACGGTACTCCCGATACCGGCTACTCTTCTGTTAAAGGTAACTTCTATACAAAACTAATTTAGACATTTTAAGACCCATTTATGTAATTGCACATAAATAGGCTGGCTGGATAAAGAGAATTGCAACGCAATTTCAGTCGACTGGTCCGCTTTGGCAACAGGTGATCCCTTCGTAGTAGCTGAATTCAACTCGCCTATCGTAGGAGCCACTTTAGCGGCCTTTGTGGATTTCTTAGTTCAAAAAGGGGTATCGATTAAAAACATCCATTTAGTCGGATTCAGCATGGGGGTATATCTTTAATTCATTTTTATTAAAAATAAAATGATTACTTAATAATTTAATTGTTATAAAAAGGGCCAAATTGTTGGTATCGCAGGAGGATACTCTTCGGTTGGTAAACTCCCTAGGATTACGGGTAAGAATAATTTTTTTTTTCTTTTTTACAGTCCAATAACAGTTGTTTAAAATCAAATTTTATTTCATTAGGATTGGATCCAGCACCAGTACCATTAGATTGGCCTGCAGAAATTCGTTTGGACATAGAAGACGCTGAATTCATTGATATAATCCATACTGAAGTAGCTTTCATTGAACAAACGGGTCACGCCGATTTCTACCCTAATGGAGGATTGGGACCTCAACCAGGCTGTTCTAATTCTAGTAATTATTTTATAATCTCTATTAATTTAAATAAAGCTCTATAACTATAAGTTCTCTATTTTTAGCCGACGTGTGCTGCAGTCATTGCCGAGCAGTGGAGCTCTTTGCTGAATCCATCACTTCCAAAATTGGATTTAGGGCAGTTCAATGCGATTCTTTCGATTCATTCCAGAGCGGAAATTGTGATGGGAATATTTCTGTTCTAATGGGAGACCCAACCTCTTCAACGTATTTTTTTTTAAATTAAGCGCATAAAAAAAAGATAATTCCACATAATAATAGATTGTATTTTTCATTTTTTTGCAGTGTGTATACTCCAGGAACATTTTACTTGAGTACCAATGGTATAGCACCATATGCTCGTGGATGAATTTCAAAAGAAAAAACGGAAGAGAGCGCTGGGTAGTGAATATTTATGAATTGCCTATAGTTTTAATCGCCTTCATTGCTACTCGCATAAGCAGGATTAAGAAATAGTGTAGTGGCTCTCTTGTAGATTGGATTGTCTCCCTATATGATGAATAGAGAAGATGAATTTAGTACCATAATTTACCATGAACTATTATCTATCATTTCCTACCCGATCCCATCTAGCGAGGGCGCGTTCCCGTTGAAATCTGGCGAATTCTAATCGATCGTGGATTGTTGTAAGAATCTTCCATATTAGCAATAATAGCAAGCCAATTGCTTAATGGTAAAGTTAAGAAAGATGATTATTAATAGCGATTATTTAATTCGATTAGAGCATATTAATTCTTACCTAAAATGGCTCCAGAAACTCCACCAGCAATAGCTATCATTATAAAAATAAAAGACGATTAAGTATAAAAATAATAAAAAATGTATACGTCATCATAAAATATAATTACCAACAACATTTGGTAGCTCTGTACATTCCTTGGTACGTTGAACTTGAATAAAATTGCCCAGTTCCAACCGGTTGTAAACAAAGTAGAATTTACAGTTGTTCTCGTCCACCACGGAGCACAGACGATCTTCATCGCCCATCTCTATTTAAGGAAGATGTTATGATATACTGTACTCGTCTCATTCGATAAGGTTAATTATTATTCATCATCATTACCATTGAAAACGTCGGTCATATTGACGTTGAACATGCACTGATTGCATTCTTCTTTAGGAAGGAGAACACTAGGATCCTTCTCAAATTCTGGTTCCATCTCGAATGCTTTGCATCGAACACAATCCTTAAGCTCTTCACATCTCGTCTATTAACATAATAACTATTTGAAAAAAATATTGAAATATAATTTTTTAAAGAATTTATTATACCGGACTCATTTCACAGTGCTCACCAGTGTAAGGACCGTCTTCAGTTCTTTCACAATAGCACTTATTACAGATACAATTTCCGTGATTAGAACCTAAAGAAAATTTAATGTATGTAGTAATCAACCAAGAAAATAGCGCCTATTTTTCATACACTTTGGGCCTCCTTGTTCATTAATGCAACCCTCTTCACTATCTGGGCATTCACAACTGTCTCCCTAATAAAATAAATAATTAGTTAGAAGGAAAAGAAAAAATTCAAAAGACTCTTTTGTCGCACCTTCCAGCCTGGCTTGCATTCACATCTTCCTCCACTATTGCAAGGGCAGGATCCATGATCCGATCCGGAACAGACCTTCCCATCAAATATCGGACAATCAAAATCATCGCACTCGCAAAAATCCCCAGAAACATTTCTTCCTATGAAACCACCAAACATTATCGATCCATATTCAATTATATAACTTGAAAATCATAACAGTCACCTGGGACGGAATGGCAGAGGCAGAGCTCGCCACATCTGCAGGTGCCACGACCGCTACAATCGGGGAAGTCGGCCGGACTATTGGCTGGTTTGCAGCCTTTACTATCAGGGTTGGGAGGATTTCTTTCGCTGCATTCACATATTGGTCCCGAAAATCCCTTATTACATTCGCACACACCGCAGAGATACTTGCCTTCTTGGCTGCATCGATCATCATTTGTATTTACATTTGATTCCTAATTTGCATATCAATCGATGCTGACTTATAAACTGTATAATTTAAAAATTTGTTTGGTACCGTTCTATCACATGGGCATTGACAAATCACTTCTAATTCGATAATGAGAGCTTCGTTGACACCCACAGGACTCAATTGAATTTCTTCTCGAAAATTGCGGCCATCTCGGCACTTTATTGCCTTTTAAAGAATCCAAAAATTAGTTATGCAATGCATAATTATGTACTTAAGTTATTACTGTGAGGGTGACATTGAATTCAATCAGAGATCCTTTCTTAACCTTATCACATCGATTGGTTTGTTTGAGAGGTTCATTTGTGAGGCACGAAGATTCGTAAGTGATTTGAACGGCATCAGATGCCCTATGAGACATAACTACAGATGAAGTAATTTTCTGCAATGTATCGTAATAATTTAAAATATTATCATTAGAAAAAAAGGTAAGGGTAAGTATTGTTAAAGATTACGTTGTATTGCTCTTCTATTAGTCGGACAATATTTCTGGAATCGTGCAGTAGCTCTCCGACAGAGGAGCCCAGGATTCGGGAGCTGAGAGCCCGGTAGGTTGGAGCCACGGGTTCCGTTACGGCGAAGATGACGTTCATAGAATTTTGCGTGATCTGGCGACTGATTTGAGCTACTGATGGATAATCTTGTTGTAGGAAAGAGAATGAGTTCTGATTCTCACTAGTTGTGTGACATCTTTCATCGTTGGGAACCGTGATTCCTGCCAGCTATCATTTAGTTTTTGAATAAATTAAAATGTCTAATCAAGAAAATTACAATAAATAACCCACTTTGCCATCGCCAGCCAAGTGGTAGGGCCCATCAGTAGATAAGATTATCAGACGATGGGATTCATTTCTTCGTAAAAAAATAGCATTTAGTGGAGGTTAATTAACTTAAAGATTTGGAAGTACCTCCATCCAATCTGATTTGTACAAACTACTGCTTGCATTAAAGCCTCAAGTCCTATGGATGAATTAAAAAAAATTAAAATCAAATTGACGGCTATGTATATTTTAAATAACTATACCTCCTTCTGGTAAATCTAAATTGTCATATGTCTTAGCCTGCCGAACTTGCGCCTTATTAGAAAACCATTCTAATTATTCATAAATTTGCTTTAACTGAAATTAAATTGGTTGAGATACTTACTGAGAGAGTTGACGTCGCATCTTCAGAAAGCCTTAAATGGTGTCGGAATAGATAAGGTCTGTAGCTTGCATTGTTGCTTCTAAATTAATTAAATTTCAATTATGATTCATAGCATAATTTTATCAATCAATTAATCTTACATTTGAGCCTCGTTGACAAAAGGAGCGATAGGCTTATCGATAAACGAACCGAATCCCATTCGGAAATCTGTTGTTATGTTCTTCATCGTCTGGGCTAAGGAATCCGTCAGCTTCTCTAGGTTCTCCTTGTCGTCCTGCATCGATGTTGACAGATCCATGATGTAATAGAGATCTACAGGATAGCCAGCTACCCGAGTAAACTTTAAAGAAACGCTCGTTGGCTTATCTGCATGTTTAAATTTATTTATAAAAGGAAAGAGTATATTTAATTACTATTACGAAACTTACGTGGACTAGTTCGTATACGTAACCGCTGTGGCCGGATCTGACGCACTCTTTCGTTCTGATCCACAGATTCATCTTGAACAAACCTTATTTCCCCAGAATCTGTCGATTCTTCGACTTGATTACATCGCACTTGATGTAAATTATTAAAGTTTGGGAACCAACGTCTTGGGTTACATCGAGCTAAAGCTTGTCCATGAAGCAGAAAATCCTTACGAAAGCGTAAGAATTTGTATTTGAAAACATAAACATAAAAAAAATTATGAATTTTTATTTATCTTACTTGACTGGAGCACCATGCACATCCGGCATTTTGGAGGCATGAGCTACAATTAGTGTGAATCGCGCAAAAGTTGGACTCTTCTGGTAGGTTTCTAGGTTGCGGGATGTCGCCTCGATTAGCGTTCAAATTTGCCACCCAAAAAGTTAGCAAAGAAATGACGACCAAGAGAGCGTACAAGTGATGATCCATCTTGGTTCGAGATCCAACACAGATTTATCATCATTTTATGTATACCAAACAGTGACTGATATATAAAAATGTTCATTTGCGGTTAACCAATTATTTCAACTTCCTGCGGAATCTGTTGTATTTTCTTTTGCAATCTATGTGAACTAGTAACATGGGAATGTGTCATCGCTCTTAGCAATTTGTCTGGAAATAACTAGGGTCTAATCGGTTCAAGCGGGTTCCGTTGGCGCAGCGAGCGTCATCGACGACGGTCATATAGGCGGCGTTGGTCACCACCCATGCGACTTCGCATCCGCATTCCAGCGGATTTCCATCCATCAGCAGCTTTCCAGTGGGTACAAGAGCTGTTATGATACTTTCGAAAGTAGTGCTATCCAGCAGACTGATATAGTTGTTCAATAGGCCTAAAGTAGTTGTGGGTGATAGTCCTAGTACACAAAAATTCAAATGATACTTTTATTTATTACTAAACTAGCTGGCCCTTGTTTCGGCTTTGCCCGAACTTACTTTTTATTTGTATGGCTTGTCTTTTTCTTTAATTTATCGTTAATTAATCATTTAAATACAAATAAAAAATTTAAACATTTACTCTTAGCTCACATTTTCCAAGTTGACCCGTATTAGTCGTAGTGTTAAAACCCGTAATAGCAACTATTCTACTTTTTTATTCTGCCAATTCGGGTATTTCTCAGGCGGCCTATACGGCCACCTTCGTTACAAGGCTTAAATCAGGTTTCTCGATTACTTATGAAAAAAGTTGAAAATGAAGTTTTGTTCTCTAAAAGATATATATGTAAGTTAAGTTAATCACCGTTCTATACTGTTGGCGTTAGAAGCATTAGCGTTAATATGAATAAGTTCCTCCATTCATTCCTTAAATACTAAAACTAAATTTGCAAGTGGAAAGTTCATCTGCATTCTCTAAGCCCCTCCCCCTAGAAAATTTGGACCAATCAGGGAATTTCTTGATACAGAACGATTCCCTTTCTGTTTTATACATATAGATCAGTTTACTCATTGCTATTTACCTGTAATCCAACCAGATGGTAGCTCACTAATGAGGTTGCTAGAAAGATCCACAATTGTCATACGTCCGTCCAAATTGAACGTTCCAGTTGCGAGGGATACGATCTTGTTATGTCCCAAATAGAGCTCAGTTAAACGAGTAAATGGTGCGAATGAAGCGACCGGTACATCCGTAATTACATTAGCATCCAGATCGAGGATAACAAGAGCTGGTAGGGCACCCAGTGTGGGTATCTTGCTGATTAAATCGCTTCGGAGGATCACATGGTTCAGAGTAGGATTAGATAAGGTCCCGGAAGTCGTCAAGAGGTACCCAGTAACTTCAAGATAAGTTAAAGCGGTGAAACTCTGAATATTTGCAAAGTTGAAAACCCATTCGTCCGTATCCTGATCGATGATTAGCGATGTACAACGAGCAGCCGAAGAAGCCAAGACGTTGGCATTGCTGAAAGAAGCTGCCCGATTACCGATAAAGCTGATCAGTTGGAAGGATTTCCCTCGGAAGACATCGGTGGGGAGCACGTCTAAGCGTGATTTAGTCACGACAATAGAGTGAAGCTCATTGGTTGGGAAAGTGCGACCGAAAACGTCAGAGAGGCTCTGCAAGCTGGTCAATCCATCGCAGGTCATGTCCAGATCGTTACCGTTTTGGACACAGACGCAGGGAGAAATTAGAACGGAATCAGGACAGGCAACTGCTTTATTATGAATTGCACCATTTTTCAATAATGGTGAAGCAATAGACAGCGCAATCAACGTAGAAAAGCACAAGAGAAAGCGATACATTTTGTGGAAAAAGTACAGATCACTCTTAATCAGCCGAAAGGTGAACGAGTAATGGCTTTATATAACACAGAGAATATGAAGTTTATTATTATTTATTTATACACTTGTCTGAAAACCTAGTTGGAAGAAGACGCTAACAAATCGTCGACCAAAGTACTGAAATACCTGATAAAATTGATAAGAGATTGATAAATATTGACCATTGATATAAATATATATATAAATAGGCCTGCTCACTTGGCTGTTATGGGGTCTTCTGGTACATAAAATGGATTGCAAACAAGTTCTGTGTAGGCATTGTGCAGTTTTCTAAAGATCTAAAAAGAAATGTAAAATGATAAAGTTATACTTGAAGGAAAATTTAAGCATTGGGATGTTGATTCTTACAGCCCGAATCTCATTGTCTCTGAAAAGAGAGTTGGTTGAATCAATGATGATCACAATTTTGACCTTTGTATTTGTTACAAAACCATACCTAATTGATATAAAATATATTATAAGAAAAGTTGAAAGGTAAATGGTTTTAATGAAGCTAATTTTGCTTACGCCTTGACTTCTTCATTTGAATACAGGAGGCCAAGGTAGAGTTCCCGGACATCACTCCCAGATTTGTTGCTCTGAATTATCTTCTCTTCCACAAAATCTAGGCATGTATGGACAATATAATGGAACTGTAGTTCTTGGCTAGCGTTTATACATCGAAGAAAAAGAGGCGAGTTCTGCAATCGAGAATAATATAAATTATTGATTGTGTACTACTTAAATTCAACAATAGATGTGAATAAAATTACCTCTTTTCCAATTAGGCTTATGCAAACTGCCATTTTTGTGCGCAAACTAATAAAATTTCAATGAAAAACGAACACAACTTATGCCTCCGTTTTTGACATGAACCGATGAACGTCACTAACTCACTAGTCAGTAGTCACTACATGGAGGAAAATGGAAATAAACAAAACAGCACGAGTTGCCAGATCTAAAAATAAAGGCCCCAAGCGCGCAGCGCGGATCGGCGACTGCGGACTGCGGAGTGCGGACGGAGCGTGCCGTGTGCGTTCGGATTGGGGGCCGTGCTCAGGCGGCAGGCATTCGGCTGTTTTGCGGTCCCCGGTGCGGTTTGAGTTATTAGTTGATTAGTTAATTATGCTAAATGTGCTCCAATTGGTATTCGGAGCAGAGGTACGAAAAAGAGTTTTAACTACACCAATTCAACTTAAATTTAATATGCGCTTTAAAAAATGACACGTATTCGGCAACTTAATAGCTATTTCCTTATTTTTGCCACGTCGAGTCATGAACTGGCGTACAGAAAATCACGAAAAATTCTTATACCAATACATGACTATCAATCTCTAATCCTAATCGACACCAACAACAAGCACACTTTTCAAAAGCTTCCCTCTAATGCTCCTCATTTGAAGAATTATCACAAGTGGATTACGCAAACCCATCATCCAATAATATCATGGAAGGAAGCAAATATTCTTCGATCCTTTTTATTTGGCTTCTTTGTTATTCATCTTGCTGTCTTAGTTTAAAGGTTTGAAACTAATAGTCTACTATCTACCAACAATTACTTAATTAATATCTTACCAAATTTTACAATACGGCCGTTAGATCAAAAATGTGAAAATTTATTCGTGCGCCAAACCAAATTCGATAGTGAAATTCGGCAGCATCAAACTCGTTGATAGTTCTGTCACGTTTCCAGGGAAGGTCGATCTAACAATAATGGATAGTAAAGTGTCTAACAAAACCATAAAGTCACCCTTAAGTGTAATTGCTATTTCTTTTTTGTTAATAAAAATATGAAATCCTACCAAAGACCTTTTCTTTTTACAGGTTGCAGTTAACTTTCAAAGACAATTACTTATTCCCGACCTGAAAACTGCAAGTTATTTATTTATTTATGTTTAATATATTCACAAGTTATATAATATTAAAATGTTGGCAGGGTAAAGGGAAGTGGATCAAAGTGCCGTGCATCAGCGACAAGTACGGTTCGTGTACGTTCAAGGACATTTGTCCAAAACTTTCCGAACTTGATAAACAGCAAAAGCCTTGCCCCCTGCCTTTGCTGACTGCTCTCGGACTGTCTTGCACCTGCCCAATTGTAGTAAAGGTATATTTAAATTCGAGAATCTATAAGGTTTATTTTTTAAACCTCCTTTCTTTTTTTTAAATGACAAAAAGGATGGAATTCGTTCAACTAAGAGGAAGGAAGTTTCCTTTCAGACGCGTTCGTGGACCTTCCCGTTGGCATCTATTGGTCCTAGCAAAAATTTTAAATTGAATATTAACGCTTGGACGGGAAACACGCCTGTAATGTGCATCAATTCCACATTTACTGTCTATTAATCTGGTTTAAACGGGTGTTTTAATTTCGAAGACTATTTTTCCTTCAATACAAATCTGCAAATTCTTTCGTTTTCTTGGTTATTTTCTTCTTATTTTAAATTTTTTTTTGTTGAATGTAAATCACATTAGTAATTCGTAGAGTTCCAACCGGTAAAATTGCTCATACAATATTCTTACTTGAAAAAAAAAACAGGGACACATTATAATCATCAACAGCTGTGCTGAATTGCGACGACTTATTTCCTGTTTATCAGCGCACCTGCAAATGATTTTCAAAGTTTCCATTTAGCGCTCGTGCACGCGCCGCAAACAATTTTTCATCGAAAGAGAATGGGCCACAAACTGGTGAATATTTTTTCTTATAATTGTTAAACTGTTTATGAATTTCCTATAGCCGCTAAGACGCCTATTGCATTTTATTTACTTCAAAATATTTGATAATAATCTTTAATCCGTATTAGTTGTGCAAAGAAGTCTTCAGATGAATCAAATGTACGGTATTATAAAACGAGTTTGGTTGATTTTATGATTTATGCTTTAGCAGTTGAAGTTATACTTTGTTTTTAAAACCATTTTATTATTTCAAAAAGTTTTAGAGGCGCCGTACGAAAACAAATGAAAAGATGCCGCAGCTGCGTTCAAATCAATGATAAAATCATGAAAATATGCCACTTATAGACTATTAATAAATTTTAAAATTCTAGAAATGAAAAATATTGCACGTGCGGGCCTCGTGGATTATGATTTATAAAGCTGCGCAAAAACGACCAAATCGAACACTTCAGCGAAATCTTCCACGTACAACTGCTTGGTAAATTTCTTTTTGAATTTCTTTTATTTCTTTTTAAACTTTGTTGTCATTTAACTTATCCCACGTCACTTGATAAATGCAGAACCAAATCATTTGACAATCTTTTTAAGCAAATAAAATGAAGGGAACCACTTTGGCGTTATTCTTCGTCTTGTTGCTTTGCTATTCATTCTGCTACGTCTCCACGCTGCAGGTTGTACCATTGAATTATATTATGTTCTTGTCTTCTTGGTATTTAAAAAATTATTTTAAAAAAAATATTTTTATAAATTAAAATAACACTTGTTACGATTTTGATATAATATAGGTAAAGAATTTGAAAATAACTTCGTGTTCGAAGCCGAATTCTTTATTGAAAATCAACTCCGTCCAGTTCCCCAGTCTTATTCCATTTCCAGGAAAAATCAGTGCAACAATCAATATGGCATTTTTGAAAACCATCAAGGCACCGCTGAGCGTAATATTTCTTTTCAAAAAAAATTATAAGTATTTCAGTAAAATAAAAATAATAATATTAATTGGTTTGTTATTTATTAGGCGACCGTTACCCTACAGTCTTACATTAAAAATCCATTAACTGTAAATCGATTTTTAATGAATAAGTAAAAAAAAATTGTGGCTCATAAAATTCTTCTGTATTTTACAGGGTAAATGGACTTGGTTTACTTTGCCCTGCGTAGCTAATTTGGGTTCGTGCACTTATACCGACATGTGTCCCACACTCTCCAAAATGTTTCCATCGAATAAACCTTGCCCAGCGCCTCTGCCAACTCTCGGACTACCTTGCAACTGCCCAATACCAGCAAATAGTGTATGATATATTGGTCAAATTAAATTATTTAACCATCAATCTTTTAATACCTTTTATTACAATCTCATTGTATGAATAGATTAATAAGAAAAACGTTGCCCTGACGTTACCTGCGTTCCCTTTCGCGTCGTTTGTTAAGTCTTCGGGAAACTTTTCGGTTTCTATGAATTTATGGACTGGCACTTCGCCTATAACTTGCTTCACTTCAACATTTACCGTATCTGTTTAAAAGACACCCATTTTGTTGACTGGATCGTGATTCATGCAACACAGCGAAAAGCTTTTCTGCTGAATTTTTTTTTCCTATTTGATTTTTCTTTTCTTCTATTTTTCTTCATTGAAAACAATGGCACCATTTACCAGAAATTTTTAATTTTATCAATATATCTGATTTCTTTTCCCTTGTTTAACCAATTATATTTCTATAATTATAATCCGTGTGACAGAAGTAAACGCAAAATATACGCAATTTACCAAGCACCGCTTATCTATTTTTTTTATTTTATTTTGCTGGCAATTATTCAACCCGTTTATCTTCCATCATATGGTAGATTTCAAGCAGGAAAAAGACATCTACCTGATAAGTAATTACCAACTGTCTTCAATAGAAATATAGGGAAAAATTGAATAGAAAAAAAAAATCTAGCACTTGGTGATGTAAGAGTTTAGCGCTAATAATAAGAAAGAATATATACTTTAAAAAATATCAGTCAT
Source organism: Chydorus sphaericus (assembly GCA_030141595.1). Lineage (NCBI taxonomy): Eukaryota > Metazoa > Arthropoda > Branchiopoda > Diplostraca > Chydoridae > Chydorus > Chydorus sphaericus. The sequence continues at coordinate 11,392,679 of CM057934.1, read as the reverse complement.
TGTGAATAAAAAAAGATAAATTTTATATCAAAATGAAAAAAAAATACATGCAGGGTTGTGCTCAATCGAAAAATCCTTTATAAAGCCCCACAAACGCCCAAATTGACCACATCGTCAAGATCTTCTGATAGCTACAGGAGAAAACTGTTGGGTAAAATATCTTGTTTCAATTTTTATTTTATAAGACACGTCACTTCATGCATGTTTTAATTTTTTTTATTTTTTTTTATTTTTTATTTTTTTACATCTGTATTTATTCATATGAATATACAACTATTAGTGATTGACTACGTTGAGCGTACTCAAGAGTTGAGTGTTGCTCTTACAAATGGGAAAGTACACATGTTTCATAAATTGTAAAATTCACAACGAGAAGAGAGGCTAAGAAGGGAACTTAGTCATACACATGTAGGTAATATCTACAGAAAACGATTGAAGTATACATATAGAGATCGAGAGATATGACTGAATTATTACGACTTGAAGAAGTGAGAAGAGTAAGATGAAGAAAAGTAATTTAAATGTATAAAATATGAGTTGAGGTAGGCTCTTGGCTCGTGTTGGGACGCGTCGATGTCCGGCCGTGAGTGCCCGATGGCGATGCTCCGGACTAACGGACAGGGCCCTCGTCGGTCCAGCCCCGTGCCCGATGGCGAAGCAGGGTGGTGAAGCTTGAAGGGGAGCTGCACGGCCGACAGAGCCCGATGGCAACTGCTGGGCTTAGGTGCAATGCCCACGACGGCCACCTCCGCGCCCGATGGTTAGCGGAGTGGTGTTGACTTGTAGGGCAAAGCTGATCCATTAGCTGCCGGAAAGGGTTATCGAAATGCATGTTTTAGTTGATCAATGTACGTTTACCATGCGGAATTCAATCTTTGAACAGCATCAATCACATCCTCTTTTCAAGTAAAATGAAAGGAAACACTTTTACTTCAAGTCTATTTATGGGGGTACTTTGTTATTCATTCTACTACGTCGCTTCTCAGCAACTGATGGTTTATAATTTATAATTTCGTCCTCATCTCGTTATTTATAAATCAATGTATTTTCAATAAACCTCTTGAATTTGAAAATAAATTCGTGTGCAAAGCCGAATTCCGTATTGAAAGTGAACACTTTCAATGTGATCCCAATTATCTAGTTTCCAGGATTGATCAACCTAACGTTAGATATGCAACTGTTGAAACTTGAAAGCCATTGAGTCACCGTTTAAGGTATAATGTTCATGTTTGTTCAATTGAAGAATATTTTTAAAACAAATTAAAACAAATTATTTCGATACTGATGACTGCTTCCTAATTTCTCAGGTTTCAGTCGACTTAAAGTCTGCTATCAAAAACCCACTCACCGTAAGTCAATTTTGTACAGCAAAATTCATCATTAAAATAAATCTATTTATCGCTCAAACTATGGTCATTTTAGGGTAACTGGATCTGGGTTCGTGTGCCCTGCCTAGCATTTTTAGGTCCATGTAACTTTAGTGACCTGTGCACCGTACTATCCACCGCCTTCCCAAAAAATAAACCTTGCCCAGAGCCTCTGAACGCACTCGGACTACCTTGCAACGGTCCGATAGCTTTGGTATAACAGAAAGCTCTCGACCAGGCTAAATTATTTAAACATCAATCATACTAGATTGTTTGTTTTGTTTTCGTAGCCTACATATAAAAAGAAAGGTTTTTCGGTAAAAATGCCTTCTTGGCCTTTCACGTCAGTTATGAATTACGGAAACTTTTCAGTTTCGATTGACGCTTCGACCGGCACTACGCCTATAACTTGCTTCAATGCATCCTTTACCCTATCCAGTTAGAAGATGTGCATTTCGTTGAAGACCAAAGATGTCCTGCAAGCTATCACGATTCCTGAAATACGGCGAATATAGCTTTTTTTTTTACTTCTTTAAAAAATATCCTTTATGTTTCTGGTGTTCTATCATATAATAGAAAGAGTATTATTATCATAGATAAGATACAAACTATCGTAAATTATATTTTCTGGGTTATAATTTTGGATTTTTTATAATCAACTAAATTTTATTTCGATCTTAAATCAAGACAACATATTCAATTTTTTGAACATTTTCAACCTGTAGTGTGACAGAAATAAACGATTAGTAATTTGCCAAGTACCGCAAATTTATTTTAGAATTTGTATTGTTGGGAAAGTTAATTTTATAAGTCTACTCAGTACCGAATAACAACGAACGCGGACCTCGTGCGTCCGCAAACTTTTCGAACTTTCTGAACAGCCTCGTGAACAGCCAAAGTCTTGCCTACTGCATGCCTTTGCTGACCGCTCTCGGACTGTCTTGCACCTGCCCAATTATAGTAAAAGTATATTTTCAACCCTCTTTCTTTTTTTAAACCAAGAAGAAGAATGGAATTCGTTCAACTAAGAGGAAGAAAGTTTCCTTTTCGAGGAGCGAATTCTTCCGTTTTCTTATTTCTTTCCTTCTTCTTCTTCTTCTTCTTTTTTTTTTTTTGTTGAATGCATTTTATAAAAGTAATCAGTAGAGTTTCATCCGATAGAATTACTCATACCATTTTCTTACTTGGAAAAAAGGAGACATTATAATCACCAACAGCTGTGCTTGTTATTGAGTGCAACGACTTACAAAAACTGCAACTACTACAAAAACTGTCATTCATCAGCGCACCTGTAAAAAAATAATGTAAATTGGGCACAAACTGGTGAAATTCCTTTATTGTTTTACTGTTTATGAATTTCCTATAACCACTTAGACGTCTATTGTATCATATAAATATACTTTAAAATATTTTATAAAAATGGTGAATCAATTATTGAGCCAATGAATTCTTCAAAGAAATCCAAAATTTTACGACTTTGGTCGATTTTATGCTAAAGCTGTTGAATCAAAAATTTTGTAGAGGGGCCATACAAAAACAAATAAAAAGATGACGCAGCTGCGTTCAGGCCGACAAAATCATGAAAATATGCCACTTAGACTAAAATGATGATAATAAAAAAATCTAGGAATGAAAAATATTCCAGGTGCGGGTCTCGTGAATAATGATTTACAAAGCTGCGCAAACGACCAAAATTGAACACATCAGCGAGATCTTCCACGTACAACTGGTCGCCGGTAATTTTTCTTTTCCTTCAACTTGTTGTCGATTAACTTATTCCACGTCACTTTATGTACGGTATCTAAGATCAAATCATTTGACAACTTCAATCACATATTTTAAGCAAATAGAATGAAGGGAACCACTTTAGCGTTATTCTTCGTTTTGTTGCATTGCTACGTCTCCACGCTGCAGGTTGTACCATTAAATTATTTGATCTTGGTATTTAAATATCACTTGTGATTTTGATACAATATAGGTCAAGAATTTGAAAATAACTTCGTGTTCGAAGCCGAATTCTTTATTGAAAATCAACTCCGTCCAGTTCCCCAGTCTTATTACAGTTCCAGGAAAAATCAGTGCAACAATGAACATGGCATTGTCGAAAGCCATCAAGGCACCGCTGAGCGTAATATTTCTTTAAAATAATTAAGCTTATTTCAAAGTGTAAAATTTTTAAAAATCATATTACTTGGTTTTTGTATTTGTTAGGCGACCGTTACCCTACAGTCTTACACTCGAAATTCAACCACTGTAAGCCAACTTAAAATTTAAAAGTAATACTTTTTTGTGGCTTATGAAATCCCTATGCATATTACAGGGTAAATGGTCTTGGTTTACTTGGCCTTGCGTAGCTAATTTAGGTTCGTGTACCTATAGCGACATGTGTTCCACACTCTCCAAAATGTTTCCATCGAATAAACCTTGCCCAGCGCCTATGCCAACTCTCGGACTACCTTGCAACTGCCCAATAACAGCATACAGTGTATGATACTGGTCAAATTAAATTACCAAATAATCAATCTTTAAATACCTTCTTTTATAATCTCAATGTATCTATAGATTAATAAGAAAAACGTTGCCCTGGAATTACCTGCGTTCCCTTATGCGTCATTTGTTACGTCTTCGGAAAACTTTTCGGTTTCTATGAATTTATGGACTGGCACTTCGCCTATAACTTGCTTCAATGCAACATTTACCGTGTCTGTTTAAAAGACACGCATTTTGTTGACTGGATCGTGACTCATTTAACACAGCGAAAAAGCTTTTCTGCTGATGTTTTGTTGTTGCTTCTTTTCTTCTATTTTTCTTCATTGAAAACAATGGCACCATTTACCAATAATTTGAATAATCAATATATCTGATTTCTTTCCCCTTGTTTAACCAATTAAATTCCTATCATTATAATCCGTGTGACAGAAATAAACTAGGTCTATACGCACTTTAACAAGCACTACTCATCTATTTTATTTATTTTCCTAAATAACATAGAGTAAAATAATGGAATGTGATCTATTCGTGGCTAAAATTGCCAATAGTTATTTTTAAGATTTAAAAAGTCTGCGCTTCAATTTACATTAATACGCAATACATGCGGCTAGTGCCGATCTATTATTTTTTTTACCATAACAGTCCATTATGCGTTATTGGTACCGTACGCGGATTTCATTTATTCATGTAGGAATCGGATTTACCACTTTTTGTTTAGAGAAAAAGATTTTGTTGGTTTTTTCAGAAAAATAAGAAATGCTTTGTACGTGTATTACTGTACAGATTTACATGATACAGAAAGCGATATACTATGGAGATACTACTGATGAAGAAGATTTTCTATAAATCCGCGGTATAAATGGGATTAGTATTAGTCTGGTTTAAAGGCGCCCAGCAGCTTTCAGATCGGCAAGCATCTTAACGACGTGTTCTGGCATCGGGGGCTCTGTTGGAAGATGGTCTCCACTGGCTCGGAAACCATTCTCATCTGCTGTCCAAGTAACACTCACGATAACTCCATCGGGTTGAACGTAAGAGTAAGATCCGCTGGATACTGAACCGACGTCCTCCGGCTGGGGACCGACTCTCTTCTGGAAACCACTCTGTTGCATCTTGGTACCATCTTCACTCTCGTAGCTATTAAAAATATTTATAAATAAATTATATTTTCGAGAGTAAGTCCAAATTGAGGTTGACCGCTAATAGAAAGTACCTGTAGCTGTAAGATCCATCGAGATTCATCAGATTAGAGGAACTCAGGATGGCGATAGGCTTCCTGTGAAACTCGGCCGCAAAAGCCACGGAGAAAAGAACGGCCAAGATCACAAACTAAGTATTTAAAAAGATGCCTATTAAAAAGACAATTAAAGCTTAAGAAGAGTAGTATTCGACTTACCAATTTCATTTTGTTCTGGAGAAGGATTGCTGAGCAGAAGGATTCTATTCAAAGTTCAACTTGAGATTGAGCTACTTTATGAAAGAGTGGATCCCCTTTTTATACCAGCCACTTTGCCTGGCCACAGACACAAAAAGAGAAGGTCGAAGAGGTCCACCTTTAAAGAAAAAGGGATGAGAGACGTTAAAAAAGAAAATTAGAGAGGCAAAACCCTGTCATCTCTCCGTCCAGGTGCGAATGTACCTATAAAAAAAATATATGTGACGGATGGAAAAGACAATAATATTTTGTGACAAGTGAAGGGATGCAACAAATGGCTAAGTTTAGACCTTCCGAAAGTGTGCGAATGGCGCTGATGGACATTTGAGGGACTCCTTATCGACTCATCATTCCTGTTTCCCTTGGGTTTCTTTCTGTTCCGTTTTTTTGTGATTATTTGAACTATAAAAACACATCATAGTAACAGTTTTGTGGGTGAGATCCATTTGGGTGGCACTTAAAAGATGATTCAAATAAACGCTAAAAAATCCAAAAGGGAAAGTGAAAAAGTGAAAGGAGATGGCACCCCATTAGAATCAAACTTGTATTCCATCACATCATATTTCTACGCTATCCAGTAACTATAAGAATCGTCAACAGACTTAAAGACGAGGGCGCTTGGTTTCCGAGCACTTTAAGTTTTGCTTAGGCATCTAGCCTTTTTTTCAATTTCTAAAAAGGGCCGGATTTTATCGAAAACTCCGTCGAATAGGAGATCCACGTTCGCTATCCGCATCCGCCAATTAGTTTGTACGAGTCTCGCCTTAAGTACAGCAGACGACAATCTACCATGCACATGTCACCGGTTTCCGTGTAACAGTGTGTAAAACCAGCCTTGGTGTTAACTGACGCAACCTTCTTATTCCTCTGCCATTGAAGAGGAACAAAATATCATATCAGCTACTCAATTGTCGAAAATTGTCTTCTTATAAGATGGATGGTTTACCTAGTCCTGCTGGAGGTCGTATGACCAGTGCCCAAAGAGAAGAACTAATCGAGCAAGTTAAGCAGCAGATAGCCGTGGCAACTGCTCAAGAACTATTGACGGTAAAATACATATTACTCCTAATTCGCGCATAAAATATTGAAAAGCTTCTTTGGTTGTTTACAGAAAATGTCAGAAAAGTGTTTCAAGAAATGCATTGCCAAACCAGGCTCATCACTTGATTCCTCAGAGCAGGTATGCTATCAGAAGAACATGGAAGATGAGTTTAACCAGTCAATATGCAATTGACTCTTCTTGTGAAATTCAGTGTTTTAATGATAATTATGCCTTTTCTTGTTTTTCTTTCAGAGATGTATTGCCATGTGCATGGACCGTTACATGGATGCCTGGAATCTAGTGTCCAAAACTTACAGTAATCGCTTGCAGAAAGAATCTATGAGGTCATAATAGTCTCCTTTTTGCTCTACATTGATTCATTTTTATTGAAGTAGGAATTAAAAAGTACATGATCGTAAACAATGTGTATCTTGTCTTTTTATTCATATCACTCATCCAACTACCTAACAATCAGAATATGGCTTAATATATTTTCATCTTATACTAATATTAGAGACTTGAAACAGCTTTTAAAGGGGTTGGGAGTCATGAGTACCATTTCCTTGAATTTTTGAAACTCTTAACTTTGTTGAAAGGAGTAAATTCGAATAAATATGTTATTAACTGCGTCTATGAAAAATTCTTACACAAAAGGAGGGAGGGTGACCATTTTTACCTGTTAAAGAATAGGGAAAAGAGCGAAATTCCTCGGTACGCTGTATGTTAAAATTATAATTCAAATTCGAAGTTAGATCAGCGGATTATGATTTGATTATCATACAGACGCTATATAATAAATTGAAGAATACGACTGTATAAATCGGTAAATTCTTTATTCATCAGTGTGACACAAGAGGAATGGATATGCCTCTGGATGTGTTTTTATTACAGCCGCACATAGGAGAAAAAAGATAAACTACCTGATATGTCATAAAAAATGAATCATATTTGTTGACCTATAATATATATGACAATAATATAATCGACACTACGAAAGAAACAAAGAAAAAAAATAGTCCGGATTGGTATTTTTTCCATTTCTCTCCGCCAACTGCTGTGCGCGGATCGACAAGAACAGGCATAATACAGTGAAAAAGAAAGTGGTGTACATAGTTTTGGTGGGAGCAGGGCGACATTGGAAGAAGATCTGGAACCCAATAACATGTTATATAAAACAGAATGGAAGAACAAATTCTCTCTTTTGACGTATTACACAGTTATAAAAACGTGCGTCCACTTGTATGCTTCCTGATTGTTATTTCAGTGTGATGAATATAACAAAAAAAATTAACTTTTTTCTACACAAAAGAATACTTTCTCACACATTTTTTTCCAACACCAACAGAGTGATGATGAATCGGCAATAAGGTGCGTATATTTCGCTAAAAAACTCTAAGCTATTGGGGAAGAGAAAAATAGCTTATTTATAAAGAAGCTGCAGGTGGGAGCTGTCGACAGTTTTTTTTTTAGTTCTCTTCGTCGGTAAGTGTTGGAGAGTTGTCGTCCGTCATGACATTGACGAGGGTTCCTACTGCTTTTCCAAGATCCCCTATGAATGAATAACACAATTTTAATATTCTATTTTATTTTTAAAAATTTAAACAATACGAAACTTACCCGCCATGAAGTGAAGGTTTCCAACATTTTGTGTATTGTATGTAGAACCTCCCGTTGAGGAGGCGGAGGCACCGTGTGGCGGAGGAGGCGGTCTGTTCTCGAATCGATCCCCACCGTTATTTTCAGCCCAAGCATGACCTATGGAGGGTATCATTACAGTTAAGATAATTTTTCTCCTACTCGAAACATTGTAAATGAACAAAACCAAAATTTAAAGAACAGAAATTCACAATAAGCATGCATACTTGATGAATCATCATTGACTTGACTGATACCATTGGTCCGGACAGGTGTATCCGTTGCCAAATGAGCAGCTGTGACTGAGCGGGTTTGTAACGTCCCCGTCTTGTTAGGTGACGATCCATTTGCGGCAGGCTAAAATTGAATTACGTTTAGTTTCTAATATAAATTAATAATAAATTTTAAGCTTAAGCTTACTTCGTCAAGCAAATTCCGGAGGCGTCCGAGCTGTGTTTCCAGCTGTCGATTGTGCTCCTCCAGGATCTTCATTCGAGCTTCAAGTCTGGTTTTGTGCTGTCGGAGTAGCCGGGCTTCAGCCAGCATGTCTCTTTCGACATCTGATGAAGCATTGTGAGCACCGGTTCCAGCCGATTGATGCGGCATGGAACTGATGTCATCAGGCGAAGAGGAAAAGGAGAAAGACGTGGACGGGGATTGTTGTGAACGCAACCTTTCATACTCGGCTTGTAAAGTGGCATTCTCTTCTTCCAACTCCCTGTTAATTGTTGTATTAAAAACAAAGTTTTAAAAATGATTCTTAAAACTCTAATGATCGAACTATTACTTGATCATTGTTTCGATCTCCTCTTTGTGAGTGGAATCAAGAGCAGCCAAGAGTTGAATAGGACTTTTTGGTACGTTATTGTCCTGAGATCCGCTAAAGTTACCGTTCAAGGAACGACAATACTGCGCAATCAGCTGGTGCTCATCCTCCCTGTTGAAGTAAATGTAACAATTTACTTTTAGATAACCTCTAAAGAATAATTTTAAAAAGAAATCATACGAGTCGGGAGTGAATTCCTTGTGGATTCCATCCATGACAGAGGTGGCAGCCGAATGAACCTGGATCTCTTGGGGGGCCAAAGAACCTGACGGGAAATGAGAAGAGGTTTCCGACTGGAAATCGGATGGTGTAGCCGTTCCTTCTAATGCCGTCTGGACGGGTAAGTACCCAAGTCTCGGGTGCTTCTTAAAGTAGCGCTTTGACTTGAATTTGTTTCGTAAGGTCCGCGTAAAGTCCTTAATATCCTCTCCAGAAGTTGTCTAGTGAACCAAAACAAAATTGATTAAATGTGAATAACTAAGATTAATTCATCAAGATCTTTACCGTTGTACAATACTCTTGCATCGGGTGAGTCAGCTTGTGATGCTTTGAGACTCGACCGGTGAAAAAACAAGCTTGGCACATATCGAAGCTCAAACATTTCAAGCATCGATACCTAAAGAAATATTCGTTACAGATTGTTTGGATTGCATTCAAAAGAATTTGAAACGTACCTCAATCCTACGATGGGCGTTGCTTTGCAGACATTACACTTGTTCTGATGACGGGCAGATTCAGAAGCGGCTAGCCGGTGCAAAACAGGTAACCAGACCACGCTTTGAGGTTCTCGTTTCATCCAGGCCAAAAAGTGAACGGCCTAAACAAACGATCAAAAAGAGAGAGAGACTTTTAAAACATGCATTCCATTGTAGAAATTAAAAAAATTCACCTCAATAGTTTGGCGCTCTTTGCCGGCTTTTTCAAAGCAAGAATTGACAGAAGGTTCGATGTTGGATCCTCCGAAAGCAGCCACTTCACCTAACTCACGAGGAATCTGAACACAGTCGTGTAGGAGAACGCCCAGTTTCGGTGCGTCAACCAATCGATTTGGGTCGGCGATTAACCGGAACAAATCTGTGGGGAGGAGAAAAGAAGAAAGATGAAAGAGAGAGAAAACATCAAATCCAGCGTGTGATGCCCAGGCAGGCATCCATCTTGGTTCTTTCTCCAATATAACTGTCTAAAGGACATGTTTATCTCCCTCACTTTAGAGCTCAACAAACCCCGTATATACCGCTCTTCCTCACCCATGGATATTGAATGGGGTATTAACGTGTCAAGTTATCTATCGTCCCAAACAGAATGTTGTTTTTCCTGCTAGGATTCTTTAATATATATAATAAGAAAAACTCAACTTACATCGATACTTTTCTTCTAAATGTCCGCGGCACATCAAGGTAATGATGACTTTGAAAGAGAGTACTCGAAGTTCTCCCGCTCTTTGACTATATGAAAATATAAAAATTAGATTAAGATGGAAATATAAGGCATGTTTATAAACGTACCTATCGTAAACATTGAGGATCCAATTGAGGCAGAGGTCGATGGCGAGAGGAAGCCGGATTTCAGTTGGGTGAGCAGCCAATACGGATTCATACAAGGATCTTAGGACGGTAACCATATCGGGTATGTCGATGACCTTATCGTTTTGTGCCCTTAATCCGTGTGCGTCGAACGTGTCAATGGCAGTGGTCAATTCCAATTTGTCCACTGAATAAAAAAGAAACAAAATGTTTAGTTACGCACTTGCAGAAGGGGAAAAAGGCGTGGGATTTACCAAGTCATTTCTTAATTAGACTGAATGAGCCTTTACTTTCAGTTATGAACCCTAAAATATTGCTCTTTACGATCACCACTTTCAAATGTTTACGTTTCAAAAAACAATAAAGGGACCTTTGAAACCCCACCGAAATGAAAAACAGTTTAATAAGTGACGACGAGTTATGAGTCGGGCATTGCGTGAAACTCGAGTCCTCCCCTCTTAAAGTTTCTAATAGGCTTAGAAAGAAGGAAAAACAAAATAAGGCTTACGCAGGAGGAACTTTTGGACGCGACGCAACTTGAGCGCCATCCGGTAAGCTGAGAAGCGGACGTCGTTGAATTCGGACAAGGAATTCATGAGGTCTTCCAATTTTGGATGGTCCCAATGAGTCGTCTCCGTCTGGTGGCTGTAAAAAGAACGAAGAAAGAAAACAACATGAGCGAGAGACATAAACAACTCCCCTCCTTTCAATTAAGAGAGCAGCAATAGGGAGAGAGAATAATACGAAAAGAAGAAGGAGAAAAAGAAGAGCGATTTACTTGACGTAATAAGGAACGTCGGCTTCAGTGATGGATCTCTCCCAGGGTCGCTCCACGGAGGAAGCCAGGAAGCTGTGCAGGAGCGGGCCGCTCAGGGCTCCTTCCCTACCGACGCCGCACAATTGCTGGTATCGATCGTCCATCGAAGACTGCAACACTTTCCACCTAAGAAAAGAGCAACAATCAGCTATCGAGGTCATTGAAGGAACCTTTTAAACAGAGACATACCTAGAGTTAAGATCATCGAGACGGGATAGGATGGCGTGCGAGAGCGGGACACCCGAATCGGTCAAGCGGGCGGCTTGATCGTTGACCTCCTCGATCGTCAGCTGGACGGGAGCGATTTTATCGCTCAACTCCTGTTGTTAACGTTAAAAGGTGATTAAGAGAGATACAAGGGACTCTCCCAAGAGTGTGTTGTGTGTAGTGTACCTTCAATTGATCCAGCTGCTGTTGGGCCAGCTGTGGATTCAAATCGGACGGGTTGATCCATAGGGAGCGGGCAGCCTCGGCCGGAGTCAGCCGGTTGGACGCCTCTTCCATGCTGGATTGCAACTGCTGCACCCTCTGCGTCCGTTAAATTAATAACATTACAAAAAGGGCATTAATTAGATTCTTCAAGCTCCTCCTGCAGCACACCCCCCTAAAGACCTAATTAGGTCTCACTCCTATAGTTCCAGCTAACGTAACACGGATGGGTGACCACCCCTGAAATCCGTCTCATCCCTCACACACACTAACAAATGAGCGGATCGATGAGATCCTTAAAAAGATCCTTTACCTGATAGAGCTGAAAAAATGTAAACGATTCAATCAAAATTGCCATGATTGATGGAAGGATTTTCTAGGAATGGAATTTAAAGCACTCTTCCGTGTTTAAGGGTGCGCCCGCCTCTGCGGATGAACAAATAACAGTCCGGCGGCTAAATTTCTGGACTGGTTCATATCACACAACCCGAAAAAGACAAAAGCTCAGAGAGAGAGAGAGAGGCAACCCCGCCCACTTGTTTCTCTCTTCCCCTTTTTGGAACAAAACGGAACGTATATATATATATATAATACTAAAGGACCGCGACGGCGGCGATCGGATTACACAACTAGTAGAGCACAAAAGGGATGTGTGCAACGGGACCAAAAACATATACACACGCAGTTAAGCTCACTCTCTCTCTCTACTAGAGAAAACAGAGTGTCGAATATCCCCCTTACATTCGCCCGGACGGACTTAATACGCTTCTCTCTCATTCGGTGGGCGAAAATCAGGAGCGTGATGTGCTAAATTCCTTTCCCTTTCTCTCTCTCTCTATGCGTCAAAAGCTCTGTGTTATAATGGAAAACGAATGAAACTATTTCCAACAAGTAATTAAACTGGAAGAAGAGAAGGGAATTTGAAAAAAAAAATCCTTTGAAATCTTTCCAGGCGTTAGATTCATACCGATGAGGTGACATTTACAACGACAAGAAGAAGAAGAAGAAAAAGGTTAATAAAAATTTACGACTGACTAGAAATCAATAAATTTCCTTGGCCCTAATCCTTGTTTAGAATCATCCCGTAAATCTTCCTTCTAAAAAAATCTTTTGAAAGATCTAAACCGTTCTCTCTCTGGGTGGTACTTACACTTGTAGTCGTGTCCAGATCCACGTTCCATCGTTCGGTTCGATCACGAAGAGCAGCCCATCGTTCAGCAAGTTTTGTCACTTCCCTGCGGATTCCGTTGGTCAATTCTCGAGCAGCTTCTTCAGCGTTCCTGTAGCCTCCTCGAGAATCCCCTTGCAAGAGCTCCCGTGATGCTGTAATAGGAAGGCAAAAATTTGATAAAAGACGTCATGACAAGTTGATGGGCAACGTCTGTTGCCGTCGGTGCAAACACATAGGAGAGAGAAGAAAAAAAAGGATTATTGTCGTCTACAAGAATAGGGATGTTTCTTTCCATTTCCCTGGTTGGTCATTAGGCAACTATTAGAGGCATTTGTTGTATGCTGATGAAAGAAAACTCTCTCTTTTTTTCTTGAAAAGAAGTTTTGAAGATTAGGCTTTGTGACAGGAACGAGACATGCAGAATAGTGGGGGAGTTTATAACGAGTGCCCATTGAAATATATAAAAAGAAGTAGGATTCTTAAAAAGAGAGAGAATCGATCCAGCAGGGGATCCTTTCGGGAGCTTACTATGCCCCCATCTATCACAAGACGGACGTGCATGCAATCCGGTAGTAAACATACATAAAAGAAGAAGAATCATCATCTACTTGTCCCAAGAATTTTCGTGGGAAACCCACCTTCAGAATCACTAGCGTCCGAGAGTGGAGCTTCATTTGCTACCAGCTGCCGACCAGTAAGGATGCTCTGCTCGATCAAAGGTCGTTTATCATCCAGCTGTCGCCGGAATGCTCGAAAATCATCCTAGAGAGAGGGGAAAAGAAGACAATAATGAGTTCAGCCTTAAGGGTGGAGTGTATAACTTGTCCAATTTATTTATAGACTGGCTATCTGTTTTTTTATGATTAGCGAAACTTGATATGCCCATACTTGTTGCTTGACGAGTGTGGAGAGATCCCCGCGGATCGGGCCCAATCCCGTCAGCTCCGTGTCCTTCCGGATAACCCACTCGATTAGCTCACGAAGTGAGAGGAGCAGGGCATTCCAATGCTCCGTGTTGTTCTCTAACCGATTCCTGTTTGATGACATCATTCTTAGGGTTGGGTTTTTCTTCAAATTTATAGTCTGTCGTTTAAAAAAATAAATATACCTGATGGCAACAGTTTTGGCGCGGAGCCCATGCCAGCGACGATTCATGTCGTCGAGGCGTCGCCGAAGCATGAGGGCGTCATCTTGTCCTCCATGATCGTTGCTAAGCGAGTTAATTAGCCGCTGACCGGATGCCGCCAGTCCCACCTGTTCGTCCCGACGACCGTCTAGTTCGACCGACAGCTCCTATAAATCATCACAATATATAAATTAGAAAATCCAGTTACAAAAAAACTAATGATTAGCATCGTTCTAAATTAAACAAGTTCTTAGCAGAAAGAAAGCAACTCATTAATCTAATTTAAACATCTCAGCACCTTCTCGATTCGTCTGATTACGCGCAGCAGCTTGTAAACGAATCTAATGAAACGGGCATCTTCCTGAGACTTGATCCTACTTAAAGGAATCCTGCTAAGGATTCTTAATCCAGCAGCAGTAGAGCACTGTTTCCTACCATTCATCATGGTTAAACAATCGCGACACAATAACAAATCACACCTGCCGGCAACAGCCACTCTGTCATCGCGCATCTCTACAAAAAGAGTATCTCCAACAATAACAACAACAAGAGACTGAACAACACCTTCCCACCTTACATGGATCTCGGAGAACGACTGTTGTATCGTATTGTAAGAAAAATATTGAGTGTATAGGTAAGAGCATTCCCGACCGGATTAAACCGTTACGTGTAGAGAGAGGTAGAAAACCCCAAAGGGGTATATGGAGGAGGGAATGAATAGGATCCTTTCTCTCCCTCCTCCATCTCATTTGCGAGTAGACAGGCGAGGAGGTGGATGCAAATGAGACACGCCACCTTTTCTTGCATAGGCACGCGTTTCCCAAGACGGCCGTTTAGTCATCATCCATCCTCACCTTCTTTTTCTTTCGAAAATAAGAAGAAGAAGAAAAAGAGAGATGACTCAACACGCAACACGGCTCATGTTTCGGTATGTAAACAATCGATAAGTATGGTTAACAGTAGAGGGAGGAGTGATCAAAAGAAATTCAAGAGCTACACGCCTTCTAATCATCCATGAAATATCCTTAAAATTCCATTTCATGCTAGTAAAAGGTATGAGAATCGTTAAAAACACATTTCCCTATTCCATTCTCCAATTAACTATTATTATCGAGCCGCATCTTGTTTTCTTCCCTCATTAATTGAAGGAATATTTAGATTTTTTTCCCACAAACTAACTTTCAATTTCTCTTCAAGTTGGAAAAGATGAATTTAGGCCAATTTCATCACATTTTCAAGAGAAGAAGAAAAACTCCACAAAGTCAGAGTTCCTTATTTATAATCAGAGAGGGGATTTACATCATTATACATAACAGCTTGCCTTTTAAGGGTGGAAGGGATCGTTAAGCTTCTTCGCTGGCAAGGCAGCATGGATGCTTGTCTTGTCACGCTCCGATCGATTAGTCCGGTATGGATCGACCGAACGGGTTACAAAATAAGAAAGAAAAAAAAACTTTTCCTTTTCTTTTAACTTCTTTTGTTGGGACTGATTTGCATCGACACATCCGCCGAGGGGGTAAAATAAAAGGGAAGGAAGGAGGATGGCAGCATCAAGTGGATGCAATCCAGATAAAGCAGCAGGAGAAGAAGAAGAAAAAGAAAAGAAAAGTCTCAAGATAACCTTCATGTACCCAGGAGGGGCCCACCCAAGATAAGAAACAAGAGCCATGTGTATGCTCTTCTTCAGTAAAAACATTTGAAAATTCCAGCACGAGCTTCTTGATCTTGGAAGCGATTAGCCACGTTTCTCAACTCTAAAAATTTTTCAGCAAGGATCGGCAAAAGAAATCCTTTATATATATATACTTGAATCCCAAACGCACGGTACGTCATCGCAGATCAGCGACATGTCAACTACCCTACTGGGGATTTCCAACGTCCTCTCTCTTTGGACATCAGGATTTCTCTCAATGAAAACAAATGATGTGGGAGCTGAAGAGGACCTTTTTTTTTACTCCCGTTGGGATTCACATAAACCAGAGGATACTCCCGCTATTTTATTCGCTAAAGGAAATCAATACGCCCTATTATTATATATACTATTGAAATGTTTTTTCCTATTTTACAACGATCGTCATAAAATTCAATAGAGCGCGAAAAAAACAAAATCAGGAAAAGAGAAAAACTTTATGTCTCTTTCCTTATCAACAGGCATGCATGCTTCTTCTACGTCAATAATAAATGCGCGATAGCAATGTTGCTGTAAAACAAAAAAACCGACCCGACCGGTTGTGTCAACAAGATGATCCTGCGCTCCTCCCAGAAAACTGCAGTACTGTACTAAATGTTTGCAAAGGACACGTGGCAGGTTCGTAAAACCTAAAGGGGGAACGAACACATTGTAAACATATGTCCCGTACTTAGACAACTCGTTACTGACCATCAAAGAGCTTTACTCGCAGGTGCGCTGTCCGCAAGTAAAACAGTACTTAATTTAAATCAATTACATTATCATAATGTACCCAGAGGAATTTAGAGCCCCCTAAGAGAAAAAAAATCCTCTACTGCGGATATGTCGGCACGACTCAACTCACGCCCGGCTTCTCCTCATCCCAAATGCTGCATCAAGGAGCCCTCTTATTCCCAAAAAACTGGGAGGGCCGTGTGAATGGAAGAAGGGCTTTTGACAATCCGCCGGGAAGCCCTTCTCGTATTTTTTTTCCTTCCGTCTTCCACCGATAAGTAGGAGGAAAAAAAAAGAGAGAAAAACTTTTTTTTTTACGTGGGCGGACCAGGGAGGGATGACAATTTCCGCTTTATTTCCCTTCTTTTCTTCTCTCTATACACTCTCTATCGTGACAAAAGTATATATAAACGGCAGCAGGCACACTGTGTGTCGTCTGCAGAGCGTCAATCACGATTTTGGCAATTCCAGCGGTGCGTTCCCCCCTACGGATGAATTCAATCCTCACATGTCTCTGGTTTATTTCACTCTCTAATTCAATCAGGAACAAATCCGGTGCGCCGGCAGGGTTCAACAACAAAAAGAGATGTTATGGACAAGAAAACTGTGGTTATTGATCGCCATATACCCACAAAAGGGAAGCAAAACGGGAGGTGACAAGACCCATACTCTATATTTAAGAGTACTGGTCTCTTGGATCGTAATGGTCCTCTCAGAGCCCTGCTTTCTTATTCTCCGTCGTCGTGTTTTATGCGGCCATCAAAGAAGATCACGCAAAGCTTATATCATATGGACACGGTTCAAGTTGTGATATTTCTACAAGTTATGATTCATATACAAAAATTGGAAATTTTGAATAGAATAGCTAATCAGGCATACATTCTTCTGGATTATTAAATAAAAAAGAGGAAAAAGTTTTAACAACAGAGAAGCTGATGAGGATGGAATCAACACTCGTCGAACCGCATACTAAAGTACTCTATAAAAACATAATAAGGCTCCATCCGGAATAGGCTCATAAATCCAAGGAAGATCTCCTTTTGAAATTACTTTTCTTTTTCCAAAAAATCCATTATAGGCAGTTTCAATGTGCGGAAGGATTCTCCAAGTAAAGAGGCTTTAAAATCCTTATATACTCGTTCATTATCATCAAGCCAAAAGTTTTTGGCTTGAAGCTGATTAGCATAGAGAGGGATGAAGAGAAGAAGCGGAAACGGTCCCCTCCTCTTTCTCTTGTTGTCCTGCTTGAGATCCCGCGGGAGCTCCTGTACCAAGACTATCACATCTAGCTGATGAAATAGAAAAAAAAGACGGCCAGGATACCGATTGACTTTCAAACATGGGTCCTTATGAATAATGCATTGAGATCCTTTCCATGCACAGTCAATGACCATCCATCTCCCATTTTCTTCGTTTCACCCGTGCGGGGATTTTTTTCCCTATGTATGTGTTCTTTCTGGTTGGGAACACAAACAGTGATATAACCAGCACACAAGCCAGGGCCATTATCCTAAGTGGAATAACAAGGGGAGAGAAAAAAGTTGGTAGAGCAACTGGAACAGAGAGATACACACATATAGAGAGAAGCGCGGAAAACTAAAGAGGACTTTGTTTGCTTTTCCCTGGAAGCCTTCCGTATTATGGTAATGCGTGCAACACCTCCCGAGGCTCTGGCCCGACGGAACCAACGGCCCTCCCTGCCTGAAGGTTTCCTGTCTTCTCTCTATCCATTCGACCGTATGAGAGAAGTGGCAGCTGTTTTCTCCATCGGGATCATCTCTCACTCTTCCTCGATCAAAACGCACATCAAAAATAAGAACGAACCTATAGATAGTCCCTCATCCTTATGCGGGTCTCTCTCTACATATCCATGCAGCAATGTGGTCCCAGAGTCGTACAAAAGAGGCACAGCTCAACAACAAAAGCCTTAGGAAGAAGAAGAAGAAGAAAAAAAGATATGAAGGCGTACACAACAAATCAATCGACTGCACATCCGCAGCAGCCACTCCAAATTGAAGTAGGAATGAAAAGAAATAACGAAGAATCAGGAAGCAATATTCTGCCATCCAGGCGACCGGAGTCTCCTTTTGATCGGAGGCACCAACCCGGATAGGATTCCTCTACATTCTCCCGCTGTGATGAAATACCCAATGGGCCTCCGCACCAAAATAAAATCCTTATTAAGAGCTAACAGGTTTTTTGGGGGGTACCTGAACAAATCTCTCTTGTGATTGCATAATGTCGACGTAAAGGTCGAGCTTTTTCTCCAACATCCGAATACTGGGATTGGACCGTAAAGGTAGCGCATCATGAGGTAAATGAGCCAATCCCGAAATGTGGTGCCCTACACCTCCGGGTATTAAGAATCGACCGGAAGGAGACGGTGTGGACGAAGGAGAAGGAGCTGGAGCCGGAGTTGGATCTACTCCTCTTAATGCGATGGAATGAGGGCTAAGTGAGAGACAGCTGGGCGGCCATCGAGGTGGTGGAGCAGGAGGTGGTGGATGTTGGTGATGGTTTAAATGTCCGTGACTCCGGGACGGCTGGAGCAATCGAGACGAAGAGGAAGAAGAAGGTTGATGTTGCGGATAAAATAGGTTCTCTTGGCTCTGCTGTTGAGGTGCAGCTGGATGAGATAGAGGACGAGGCTGTCGGCCAGGAGCCAAAGAACGAGGGACACTACAAGAGCGGATGATATCTGAGGATTGGATATTGTCTACTCTAGACGGCCGGAGTACTGGCTTTCGGCGCTCGGCCGGAGCGGGACTAGGAACGGGTATCAATTCCCGTTGACCATTGACATCCACACATTCAGGCGCCGTTAGTTTCGAGTCAAACTGGAGGCTAACGCTATGAGGGAAGTGAACTGATGGAGTACGCTTTGAATTCACTCCACTTCCAGGTGATGATTGAGTTGCAGGGAATTCTTGATGGATGGATTTGGGTCGGATAGGTTTTCCGTTACTCTTTCCACCATTGATTGGCACAGGTGGCGGCTTCGAGGATGGGGGAACTGATTTGGCCCGCAATGAGGATTTCACTTCTACGGAGGGATTGGTGGTGGTAACGGAAGAGGAGGAAGAACAAGGCACGTTACGGTAGGGTGGAGGACGGCGGAACGGATTTCGCCTAGAAGAGGTGATTTGAGAATCCGCATTGTTGCAAAATCCACCGGTATCAGTGGCATTCGATTCACAGTGAAAGATTATAGGCGTTCGACCCTTGATTAGGACACTATCTGGACGTTCCCTCCGCTCCGCCGGAGGTGGATGCTTCATCATCACTAGCGGCATTTGCACACTCGACTAATGTGTCTTCTATTAAGACTTCACCAACACTAACACTTTGAGGATGATGCACACGATCCGGACAGCATCCAGACACGGACTGAAACGTCCGTACCCTTTCCCTCCTCCTCCACCTCCTGGCATCTTCTTCTCCCTCTCGCGCGCGTCGGCGCCACCGCTCCTGTTGTACTCTTTAACCCAAAAACATTGATTCCGATCCTAAACAGTTTTCTTAACGAAAGAAAATTAATTCTAGATTTTGTAGAAAACTATCTGAATAACAAATTATGTTTTACGCCATTCTATTCCATGGAAACTATTTCCAGAGGGCCAGCTGCGCACTGAGCAAGTGATGATGCAGAAAACTCCGCTCGTCAGGTCCGCTCCCTGCTGACCTATTCAGAGATCCTGGACTCCAGGACTATATTAGAATGAACGGCTCACAAGAGAGGAGCGCAACGTCAAATCCTTTCTAAAAGTCATCCACTGTACCTTTTTTTTCTTCTTCCATAATATTGATTGAAAAATAAAAGGCACAACAACACGCGATGCTAGATGGCAGTGCAATTAAAACTCGATCCTACCCAACTAGTAGAAAGGAGAAAAAAAATCCTTGCTTAAAGAGAGAGAGAAAAAAACCTCATTTCGGTGTGTTGCGCACCAAGCCAAAAAGGTAAGAAGAGAAGGCTCTATAGTACAAGTATAATGAATCATTCAAGACGCAAGGATCGTATCGCTCCCATTTTCTTGATTAGATGAGAGAGGGGATAGATATTTCCAGGCAAAAGAGGGATTTAACTACCCAGAAACGGTTTGACTGAGTAATTGAAGAGACTGCCTTTTTACTGCCGGTTAGTACTCTCTCTCTCCAAAGGGATAAGGAAGTGCACAGTCCAGTGCACTTGTTCCTCTTTGAGGCTTGCACTTCACATCGTAATCCGGATAAGATGAACGCATCTTTTGAACTGACAGCCTCTCCCGTCCACACACAAAAGAGCTCTCTCTCTCTACTAAGGATTTGCTTTAGTGGACACTAAATAGTAGTCCAAGTTACCTTGAGTTGAGCAAGAGTGCGATCCCGCGACGTTCGTACGCCAGGTCCATAGTTGTCCAGTTCCAGCTCGAGGGATTCAAGCGATGACTCCGTGTCTGAGAGCCAAGTCATAAACTTTTCGAGGGAACGATCATAGCTGTGTAGCGATCCCATGGCAGCATTCAGTGCTTTCCCTCTGGCATTCACGCTATAAATAGACCAATAATGGAAGAGTTAATGGTAACATGAATCAGTTAAAAGCTCCCATTTTCAATAGGAATTAAAAAGGTCAAGTCTTTATGTGTGAGAATAAGTTGGAAAGGTTAGCAACTTGTTGCTTTCCTGTATATTACGGCTTTTCATTATAGTTTAATACAGATTAGCCTGATACCCAGTATTAAGTGCGGAGTAGCGATGAGCGATATTGTCGTTGGTCCGCACCGCCCGGCTCGTATCGTCGTGCGGATAACTATGCACCAAACGTTCCGTCAGCTGAGTTAACTGATCCACTTGATTTTGATATTGTTGAATCTCGTTCTGAAGGACCTATCCAGTTACAACGCAAAATAATTAATTTGTTTATTTTGAATTTTTAATATCTCAAATTAAATTTACCTTTTGTTCGCGATGTTGAGAATCAATCAGATCGGCCGTTTGGGCAACAGGCGCTAATTTTGCCAGCCGGTTTTCCATTCGGCCTAGCCACTGGTCTGCGTCCTGTCGCCGGCGCTCGAATGTATGTGAATCAGTCAGCAGGTCTTCTAGTTGATTCCGCCTTGACGTCACGGCGCCGGCCGTTTCTTCCCAATGCTCACGTAGTTTGCTCACTTCGTGTCCATCCATAACAACAAATATAAATAAGACATACCAAGTTGACGTTAGTTAAGAAAACATGATGTTGGGAAAAGATAATAAGAGGGGAGCTCCTTGTCTACACGCTCACGCGCATCCAATTTCCAATTTTTTGTTTGTATTAATACAAGATTTTCGTTAGAGGGAGAGAGATGAATTAATTTTGACATTGTTGAATTATCATCATAACAATTCCTCCTTCGAAAATGTGTATGTGGAATAGGGTTCATAGTGATTTCGAGCACTACCGCTAGGTGTCGTATCGGTACACGTTATATAATATTTACAGGAGGTTTACCCGGCCGGCTTGCACGCGATACCTCCCTTGGGTCTACACATAAGCTATTCTTTATAGAGGAACAAAAAAAAACATAATTACAAAAGAAAACAAATAATAATAAAAAAAATTATAAGGATCGATCCTTGATCGAATGCAGAAATATGGATGCTCGCTCTGGCGAGCCATGCGAGGATCAAAAGGAAGCGGTATATATCTCTGAAGGCACGCAGGATTGATGATGGACATGCACTACGGGACAGAGAGTAGCGCACAGTTTGGGGACTTCCTGTTTTATATACGATATATAGAGAGTGTAAGTACACGTCGTCGGGTTGTTGTCGCTGGCGTCGACGTCGTCCACGAATGGAGAGGTGCCTCCAACTCCGATCAATACCCAACTTCCTCCCTACTCTACCGTTTTCCCTACTATATGGTTGCGTCTCTCTCTCTGTCTCTTTCCCATACTACTTTCTTTCAACAGTCTCGACCATTTCTTCCGTGTCCGATCCCTCCCTCCTTCAATATTCCGGCCCATCGGCGGATCATAAAAAAAAAAAAAGAAAGAGCGGAAGGCTTCGCGGCGTGAAATTGTCGCCTCGTAAAAAATAAAGGGGGAGAAAATCGTCATGGGTGGTGTGATCGATACACCATTTAGTCATCGTATATATCCATCACATCCTGGATTCATCAGATGGGATCATCATCGTGAACTAGATTAGTTTCATACAAGGACTGCATCCGAATACGAAAAGAGAGAAGGTATCGCATGAGCGATCCCTGCGGATTCTCGAGAGATAGAGACATCAGGTTAAGCAGTCACGTCGAGCCTCTATAACGAAAACGAGGGGAAATGATTACCAAGTTAGCGATCCGTCAAGTTGTCAGGGGACAGCAGCCCCACAAGAGATTTTCAGGCATTTGCAGTTCAGAAAAGGGAACTCATTGATGTCGTGCTGCGCAGTTTTACCACAAAAGTTTGACTTTTTCCCCAACATATAGAAAAAGAAGTACGTCGGTACTATGTTGAGAGAATGTAGGCACAACAACGTCTATATAGGATTTGTGTCCTGGTTGTTTATTATATACTTTTTCTTCTTTTCTCTACCCTTCCGGATTTCTGATTGGACCCTAGTGTCTGCCAACAGAAAAAAAAATACTGGGATTCGCTTCTACTTGGAAGCATCCACTCCCTTAGGATCTCGTGAAGAGGAAAAAAAGGGGATTCAACTTCAAAAGAGTAATAAAGGAAGGAGCTCCTTTATAAACTACTTTTTGATTCGTCTACTTGCAATTTTTTTAGTGCTTTAGAAAATCCCGATACAAAACGATGGATTTTTTTCTTTCAAAAGTATGTTTTTCTCTCAGCTACTTTTAAAAGCTTCAATCGTATTTTAATAGGCAAGGTTTAAGGGGGCTTACGTATAAAATCTGGGCACACTACTTTACGAAAGCGTGTAAAAAAGGGAGAGCAAAAGGCTTAAAGGATCCACTTTTTTCATACGCAGCAATCATTTATGAAAGGCCAAGGATCCAATGAGAAAAATGAATAATACGTATCGAGTTGTATTATTACAATTACTTATGGAGGCGAACGTAAGCTTCCATTAAGGAGGGATTGAAAAAAGCAGAGTAAATGAGCTCATCTAGTGGATTAGGTCCATCAACGAACAGCTTCTTAGGCGAAAAGGACAGGGACCTAATGAACCCAGAGTATTAAGGGACTGAATAGAGAGGATAGAAAAAAGAGGGAAAAGTATATAATAAAGGGGCTAACGCTAGACGTCGTTGGGAGCTCTTGATCGACGATGTCTCCGTCGTTCTCCACGGGTGTGATTCAGCCAACAATAAAAAAGGGTGACGTTCCTCGAAAGGATAATCCAGGGACAGTCACTCTGAATGCAAATGAAGTGATCCCTTGCGATACGAACAAAAAAAAAAAAAAAAAAAGAGTCCAGTTACCCCCTGGAAGGATCGGGCAAGTTTAAAGAGGATGGCGCACAAGAGCCGGCAGATCATTATTCATCCTTTTTATGTTATCAAAATGCTTTTCTTTCTTCTTCTCAACTGGTTCTACATAAAGAGGTTGAGAGAGGGAAGGAGACGAATAATACATGGAGGTTTTAAGATGCTCGACACATGCGCAGGCTCTGTTTATAACGATAACATACACAAGGCATCGTGATCCAGTCCGTCTTTGTCGTGAAAAAAAAACTACCTCATGCCTTTCTCTTTACCTCGTAAGCACGTCCGCAAGTGGTAGAGCAAAGGTGGCAATGATGACGTCATCCCACTATTCTCTGATGGAACCAATCAGCCGAACACAAATAAAACACACCGAAAAAAGCGGAAATGTCGAGTCAAACATAAATTGAAAAAAGATAACAGAAAGAAAACATGTCAATGTCTCGCGCCTTCGATTCGTATCTGCCACAAGATTACAACTCTTTTATACACAAAAATAAATAAGAGCAGAGAAGAATCGAATTGCGATTCTGTCAGGCCAAATGGTGACACATATAGAGAGCCATGAAAGAGAGGGAGGTTGATTACGACAAAGGGGGGAAAAGGGATGATGTACGGTAGGATAGGTAGTTGTCAGTTGCCAGACTTCACTTGTTCTTTCCTCCCCTCCCCATTCTCTCTCCCCTGCGATCCTTCGACGAGAAATAATGCGGTGGGAATCAATACCGTACTATACAGGAGGAGGGCTATATAGTTCCATTTTCTATTAAGGATTGAAAGGAATTTTGGGCGTGGATTCTCGTGAAATCATTTGCGGATTTTCGTGCGGAGATAGAAACGATTAGACATCGATCCCGCGATCCTTTCCTGCAATAACAATCGCGGTAAGATGAGATGAAACGAAAGACTCCTCGTCATTCGATCCTCTCAGTCGGTGGATGATGATGAAAGTACAGCTCCTCATCCGGCCGCCGGATCATTTCAATGGAGGGAAGCAATTATGCACGGCAGAATCATCTCATTTAATGAGTAGGAAGACGTAAAAAAAGCGAATATGATGAGAAAATATTTCCACTCGGCTGGATCGAGAAGTTTAGGCTTTTACCATTTCTTTTCTCCTGCCCAATGCTTCAGCTTACAATACTTTTTCTTTTCTTGAGAGAATATATCACTCAGAAACACATCCCTTTTGCATTATAAAATAACCTGCAATATCTTCTTTGGAGACTACTATCCCTCTTCTTTATCCAGAGGCATGCCTGGATCAATAGTTTTCATGAACGATGCGGCCCCCCTTCTGAAAAGTCTCAGCTGCTCATCTCGGGCAATGAACGACTTGCACAAGCCATCACGATAAAGATGCAGCAGTGTGCTTTATGATAAGTGGTACGAGCTGAGAATGGAAAATCTCGAGCAATAGTTAATCAAAAGGGACCTTAACGACACGCAGTAGTCATAAAGAAGAAGAAGAAGGTAAATCTTGGTTATATCTAGCTCGGATGGATTTGAATGCAAAATAGACTACGTATATACCAATTTTCTTCTATTTTCTAAATTGATTCCTATTCAAGATGATTTTCTAGAAAAAATTTCAAGGCTGTAATTGAATGAACGCCGCGCTTCTTAAGCCAATTCGAATTGGAGGGCTTGTCAACATTGTCAAAGAGGGGCAGATACAAAATGATGAGCAAGCGTGAACCCTCATCAGCTTAATCTGCTATCACGTGGGCATGACGACAAAGGATTTTTTTTCCTCTTCAATGCTCTCCCGTCCGAGAGGATCTCATCAACTAAGCAACCCCCCTTCGGCTGGAACGAGATTCTGGATTTCTCAAAATCTGATTGTTATGTACCGAACTCCCATCAAATCATCCCCGAATAAATGACGCAACAACCTGCCCAGCTCTCGACGAAAAAAAAGAGAAAGGGAAACAAAAAAAAACAATATCGATCCTTCGGACTGAGATGTTTTTTATTCCTTTTTTCAGGGCGCTATATGAGGGTGTGCCCTGTAGCCTTTCGACAGTCACGCGATGTCATGATTTCGATTCCGGCAGTGCCGACACCAAAAACCTTCGAGGTCCGAAGGCAAGAAGTGAAGCTCTCTAGCACCCGATTGATCAAGCGGGCCAATTATTGGGCGCGAGAATCGGGCAGGGACAGGGTGGATGGATGGAGGCAAGGTAATCAACTAAATGAATTCCGAGACGAGGAAAATAGCTTTAGATCTACAGAATCATTAAGAAGAGTAGGACAGAACGTTGAAGAGGAAGCGTTGCCAAAAAGAAAAAGAGTCTTTGTAAAATATATATATACCTTGCTGTTGTTGTTGGTATTTGCTGGACGATGGAGCACCATCCTTTATACTTTCTGCCGTCTGAACGAGCTCATCAAGCTGAGGTTTCTTCTGCTCCAGTTCTCGTAAAACGTTCTGCACAAGAGAGAGAAAAGGCATTAGGTAAATGAAAAAGTCATCGATTAGGAGGCTTTCTCATAGTTATTTCGGGAGCCACGAAACAAGTTCCTGTGTGCGCTAACAACCCACTTTTTGACGTATGCGCGTCAATCGTTTCATACAAAATGAATGGCCAGCTCTCGGAAGGATGACAATCGACTCAAAAGTTTGCTTTAATTTCTGTCTCCATGTGTACATTCATCGTTGAAAGCTTAAGGCAGCATTTGATCCTGTTACATCTGGTTTTACTGGGCCTAAATGGATCTATGAAAGATTTCTCCCTGGAGGATTGAGAAGCTCTGGGCCTACAGCATGACATACTTGAAATTGAAACTGGGTGCACATGCTCTCTCACTTCCTCTCTGTCGATTACGCTAAAGCGATCTCGACATGAGTCTACAAAAGAGAGAGATGATCAGATGTGATGTAAAAAAAACTCACATTGAAACGAAGATGGATCGTTCCAGCCGGCTGCCACATGATCTTTATATTTCCCTCCAAAATAAGCGGGAAAAGAGTAACGCACGGCCCGACTAGGAGCGATAGCGAGAACGCACTGTAGACCAGCAGAACACGTCGGCTACACCGATGGTGCCCATCCGGATCAAGGAGAGCTTCGTGACCACGCATGCTCCTAGTTTGATGTGTTGCACGCGCAATATTTGTTCTCGCTCGCTCTTTGATGTAATCGGGAAGAGAGAGAGAAAAAAATCCTATTGCTTTCATACACTCTCACAAGTCTTGTGTTGTTAACACATTCCCTCATTGATAGTCAACCGAGTTCCCGCGGTTGGCTTGAATTTCAAGAAGGGCAGGCAACCCCCTTTGAAGTTGGAAATTGTACGGGAGAGAGAGAGTAATTGTTTGAACTAACCTTTTGTTTTTCCAAAAGCTGGAGAACGTCATCAGCATCACCGACGACAGCCACTTGCTGTTTCAGCATTGATTCCAAGACAGTGAGCCAATCCCGGATCTGGAACAACAAAGACGTTGGAAATTGATTAAGAAACCTATATTGTTGCGGAAGCCAACTAAGAATGAATGATTCCTCCCATTTTCTACAAGATTACTTTTCAAGATAATTTTGGTAATTATTGCTTACGAATTTGTGTTGAAACTTAGCCGCATATATATTTTTGTAAGGATTCCAGTTTTAGACGTGAAAGGGTAATCATTTAAACAGACAACGCTAACAAATACCTGCAGAATGGATTTGTCTAAGCTAGCGACGATGGTGCCTGGCGTCGTAGGCGTCGCCGGAGGAGTATCTTTGGAGGCAGACGAGGTATTTAGATCTGACTCTGAACCTTGGGCTTCATCTAAAATTCATATTACAAATTAGCTTTCTAAGAAGTGTTGAAGGTGCCTAAACTATTAACCTTTACGCGGAGATGATGCAACCAA
Organism: Chydorus sphaericus; assembly: GCA_030141595.1. Lineage (NCBI taxonomy): Eukaryota > Metazoa > Arthropoda > Branchiopoda > Diplostraca > Chydoridae > Chydorus > Chydorus sphaericus. The sequence goes on along the minus strand of CM057934.1, from coordinate 11,365,141 downwards.
AGAATATTTAGCTACAGGAAGGGGACTGCCGTCTAAAGATGTTAATCTGAAAGATAGAAAAAAGCAATTTAATTTAATAATCCTGTCCATTTTTTCCTTCAATAAAAGTAAGTACCGTTGACGGACGCTCGCCAGACCGGACAGAAGTGCTCTCCATCGTTTGCCCAGCACGTCCTGCTTTTCCCGGAGGAAAACCGCATCAGCAGTGCTGCATTCGGTTCCTACCTCCCGGCAAGTTGACGTGATGGTACTCATAACCCTATAATTAGTAAGAAAATACATCCTTAAAATCTTTTTAAAAATTAAATGAGCTAAGTACTTGTGGCGGGCCGTGACTTGGGATTCTAATTCCTTCAATTTCTCTTTCCTCTCGGCACGGTTGAGACCCTCAGCTTGAATTTCCTTCAAAGCTAACTCTGCACCGCCTAGCCAGTCCTCAAAGTCCTTCATGTCCGCATGGAGTGTGCGCCACGTCCCCAAAGACTGGTGCACTCGGCTGAATGGGAACAAATAAAACAACGTCTTTAACTCATTACCGGAACTCGATCGATATACCATTAATATACACATACGTTTGTTTCTCTGCAAAGCTTCGATTTAGTAGTGTCCATTCTTCCCTTAATTTATCCATAACTCGCTGGATCTGTTCCTTTAGTTCAGGAGTCAAGGCGGCTTCAACGGCCTCATCCTTTTCTCGGTTGTAAGTATCCACATCGCCTTTAAGTGTGTAAAGAGCGGATTTGACGGCCTATATAAAAGAAAAAGAAAAGAGTAAGATAGGGCACAAATCTGGATGAGAATAGGGTTTTACCTTGACGGAATCTTCCTGTCCGCTGAGCTGCTCGTAATGTTTGAGGTTGAGAGGCGGGCTGTGCAGCTGACGCGAAACGGAAGCGATGGCTTCACGAAGCTTATTGACCCTGGATACGAAATCCGGTCCACCCATCGTATTACTACTCGAGTCGTCTTCGGTTGTTCGTAACTGTTGATGGAAATCGAGAAACTGCTGCTGGAGCTCTTTCCAACGCAGAGTCAATGACTCGATCAAGGCCCGGTACTCCAACAGCTGCCGTTCCTGCAACTTTCCGGCGGCTTCCGTCAAGGAGCGGATATCACCTTGCCTCCGATTCAGCTCCTCTTCCAGCTCCTATAAAAATGTAAAGAACATGATGATTCGATCAAGGCAAGAGACGTTCCCAAGAGTCGATAGCGAATGTGAAAAACGATAGCTCTTGAACTGTGCCCCGTACGATCCATCGTGTGGATTGGATAGCACTTGACACTGGGATGGGTCATGTCGACATGCTCGTTGTGACTCAACTACAACAGTCTGGATTTGAAGCTTTCAAGTGGTTACACACTATCTCTCTTGAATAAAAAAAAAAGACGAATCGGGATTTCTTTGTAAAAAAAAAAAGAGCCATGAAAAGTAAAAAAAAATCGATATAGGGGATTTACAAACGTAATCAATTGAATGCAATCACGCGAAGAGCTACATCAAAGAAAATCGATTTGGCTCTTAAATGTTAAATATAGAAAAAAAATTAAATGCAGAAATACCTGAATTTTGGATTGGTCGTTGACGCGCGTCACGTGGTCCAGAGTCAGAGCGATATCTGCTAGCCAACCTTGTAGCTGTTCTGTCTGTTGTTGACACTCCTTCAAAGTAAGATCCTGCTCGGCCAGCCTCTGCCGCCGGACCTGTTGTAAACCATCAAAAACACGAGTTTCTTTTTTAGAAAAAAAACATGAACAACTGGCAGCCAAGGATCGAATTCCCAGTGCAACAAAAGATAAATTTTAAAAAGAAGAGAACGGACTAGCACGGCACATTCTTGGCAAGGAATCAGAGAGAAAAGGGGATGAAATGATGATGTCCCCCATCATCATTACTCTTCGTTTTTTCAGAAGAAGAAGAAAAAAAAGGCACACTGCTTTCTACCTGCTCGGAATGCATTAGAGTAAACCACATCGTTGCTCAACAACTGACCGCACTGTACTGTGCTACAAGTGCGACCACAATACACTTAAAGGACAGCCCAGTTCGACTACTATACTATATAAAAACCCGAAAAAGAGGGGAACAAATATACACAACTAGAATAAACAAAGAGGGTAGAAAAAAAGGAGAAGAGAATCACCGATGAAAACGGAAAAACAACAAAGCTCCCTTTTCTTAAAAAGAATAGGGGGTTCCAACGCTTGGCTGCAGAGCTAAATATATATCAAAACACACGTCTTGCAGTCTCTTTCTCTGAACGTAATTCCCGTGTCCAGGCAAACTGAACCGGCGTAAACACGCCGACACACTAAACACCGCTGAAGGAGCCAACGGGCGTCCCTCACAACAATATCCTGCTGTGACAGACTTATACGCAGCACCCTTTCGCACTGGGCTCCTTACAAACAAGAAAACCACACGAGTGAAAAGATACGAATGTTTGTGAGTATAGAAGACGAGAAAAAGAGCTCCCCAACCAGGGAGAGAGCTTGTAAACTTACAACTAGACAAACCTCCTTCTCCCTCCATGCTATTTTCAACTCACGATCCCCCTGGCGTATATACTACTACTACTCAGTTTATTTTTATAAATTCTATACTCGGTTCCAGATCGCAAAGAAAAGAAAACTCGGTATCAGGATACACTCAGCGGGATCTCTCTCACCTCGTGAGCCGTTTTCAGGACGGTGCGGGCCGATCTGAGCTCAGAAGTCGTGGCGTTTATCTGTAGAGCACGGTCCATATCGGTGGTCTGGACGCGGAGAACTAGACCGTCTCCACGGCTGATGAGAGTAGCGACGTCCGGCTCCAAAAGAGACAACTCCACCTCTCCGCTCTGTGACAACGAATGCAATATTTTAAACGAGAACATGCGTAAGAAGAGGATATGTTCATTACCTCAATGTCAGCATCGTCAGACGGAGAGAATTTCGCAGTAACGGCCTCTATCCGGCTCATCATGAGTTTCACTTCTCGGTTGAAATCATCAATGATTTGGTCGAGTGATGGTTTCCGTTTCCTGGGATGGTTTCATTTCCTTTCAAACAAATAAAAATAAACATTTTTTAAAACCATTATTTCAGAATAAGATTACTTCTTTAAGCTTTCTATCCGGCTCCACGTCGCTACCGGACGAGGAAGTGCTGCTAGGTGACGTGTCCGTATGCGAGAACACAACTTCACCATCCACCTCCTTGTCACTACCGTAAAAGCTATCTTCGTCCTCGTTATTCGCAGAACCAGGAGCAAAGACCTCGCCATCCGACATCGGAGACGAGAGTGCTACATCCTTGGCAGCCGTGTCCACCTGTAATTGGATTTGTTGATGCTGGATTACAGAAACGCTCTGTTCAGTGGATGCAACAGCAACATGATTGGCATGCAAACGACCCCCAAGGCCGGAAAGATCTGTCTGAGTTCCTTCGTCACGCGACATCCGCCGACTGAGCTTTGCGGATGGAGTGATCCGCACATCCGACTCTTTGCTTTTAGTCTCATCAACAGTCAAGTCCATTTTCTTGTCCTCCTCAATTTGAGGATCAACTACCAACAGCGGTGATGGATGGTGATGGAGTGCCTCCTCACCCTGACGGATCTCATCTCCTTCCAACCTTTGAATGGGATCCGAAGGAGAGACGTTGTCATCCGAAAGGTCAATAGACTCCATTTGAGAAAGCGAAGGTTGATAATCAACAGTCACAGGACTATCTTGAAAGGATACAAAACAGTCGTGGGCAGGAGTCGGTGGAGGTGTACGAGAACCCAGTGGGGAACCTGTCCGGATTTCGTTGGATGTCGGTGCCACTTCTCCATGCCGGAAGCGATCCATTATAACTTGTTCTACAGTAAATCGATGCTCGTCTGATCCTAGGAGACCATCGTGCTTAACCTCAGAAGGTAAATCATTCTGCGAATCGAGAAGGTCCTCAGGAGTGAGAGGTCTAGAGTTGATTATTTCGACGCTTGGAACTTCGGGACTAGGCAGTTGAGATGATGTAACCTCTACGAATTTCGGAATATCATCCGATGGTTCTTCGTTTTCCAAAAGAACGTGTTTCACGCTCTCAGTATCGGACGAGTCTGATGAAGAATCGGAAGTGCTGGACGCCATATCCTCATCTTCTTCATTGAAAACGTCTACATCCCCTCGTACCACTTCCAAAACTCTTCCAATCTTAAGAGATGGATTTGATTGTTTTTCAGTCGAGTTCTCTTCATCGAAGTCTTCAAAAGCTGCGTTGAAGTATCCGGCATCAGGATCAGGAAGATCTTCAGTTTCCATTGAATCATCATCGGCAACTGAAATATCGGCGCCATCTTTTTCCGTAGTGGGAGATTCAGGATCGGTAAACTGCCGGACGGATGTTAGGACGACGCTGCGATACATCCGGACAGGTGGGACGTGACCGTTGGTGCTGGGTAGTTGACCCCGAGGTTCATCATCATCGTCGTTGCTACGCACGTCTTCATCCATTCCATCATCATCGGCCTGGTTATTTCCTTCCTGAATGATGAATCACGCAGTTGTTTTCTAGTGATTTCTCGTGTTTAGTTTAAAGCTGTCGACGGGACACACGCACCCACCACTCAAGGGAACTACTACGGGGTTAGGAAATAAGGCCGCGTGACCCTCTTCGCCCACAACCAAACGAATGACGCGGGAAACCCAAGTGAGAGAAAGGCTGTTAAAAACAATTGCTAGTGTGTATAAACAGAAAGCCGTGTCGGATAACGCGGAATGTGTCGAAATGTCGACTCTACAGCACAACAAAAAGCGGCACGGAGGTGAAGAGATTATTCGTGTTATTAGATCGGCTAAAAAAAGGTGGTAACCGAAACCTTCATTTTGCTTAAAAGCAGTTTTAGATAACGCGATGGACGGACATTTAGAAGGATATTAGCTTTCCTCTATAAAAAGCGTGACGCACTAAGAAATCAGTGTGTGAAAACTACGTACTTTGATGTCGGCGACTTTAGCTTGAAGACGTCCTTCTATCCGTTGCCATTCCTGGCTCTGGTCTTCAACGCGCTCCCGTAGTACATCTAGTAAGGTTGGGTCACAAAGGGTGCAAAATGTTGCAAAGCTCTGTTTGATAAGATCCATCTTAGGTTTGGATTCTCGAATCATATCGTTGAGACATTTCTAGAATGGAATGATTGAAAATTCTGTCTTTACTATAATTCATGCTTGATAAATTTATAAGCGGTCAGTTTCCACCTCGTAAAAAGTGGTCTCTTCAGCAGTGCTTGGATTATCACAGAAGGAATCTTCCTTCTGATGGATCTCGGCAACCAAGTTGTTGAGCCAGTCGTTCATATTGTTAAGCTCCAAATTCAATTGAGAGCTCAGTTGCAAAGCCTTCTCAAGGGTTTCACGGGCGCAAGCGACTTGCTCTCCAAGCTATAAAGGGAATACTAATGTCATTTTCAATTCCTTTTGATAAAGGTGGAAATAGCACATTACCCGGTTATATAGAGCTTTCATAGAATCCAACTCTGAGCTGACGGTAACTTGATCTTCAACTAGGCCGTCTTCCACCCGTTGCCGCCCTTCTCGAAGTACTTCTTCAACTTCAGTTTTAATATCACTCAAGCTGGCGTAGAATCGCTGGAGTAATTACAACTCAGTTAGATACAGATAATTTTAAGTGAATGTTAAGTTATAATCAATACAATGCAGTTGTTTAGTTGTCCTTCAATCGCTTCGCTGTCGTCTGAAGCTAACTCGACGTAACACATGCTTTGTTCTAGATCCCGCAAAACCCTCATCATACGTTCCAGCCTCGGTTCCAATTCAGACGGATTTTCAAACTTACGGAATTTGTTTTTGACGTCTTGCAGAGTAGCCTTTAAATAGATTATAACATTATTAAAGGTAATTTAACTTCGACGACGTATAGATTGTTACTTCGATGAATGAAAGTTGCTCGTGTAACCGGTTTGCAGCTTCTTTCCTTCCTTCTGCTTCATAACCTTCTTCTTCTTGGCGAATTTCTTTTAAAAGGATCTCTTGTTGATCAATTTCTTGTCCCAATCGCTACAATAAAGAATATATTTTGTTAAAAAATCGATAAATGATTGAAGACTAATTTAAAATTACTTTGCAGAGATCAGGGAGTTCGTCCGCGTATAAATCTTGTTCCAAATTGGAGCATAGCTCCGCATCTATGGAAGTGATGGCGCTGTGCAGTTGTACGAGACGCTGTTCGCATTGCTGAGCTCCACGAGCGCGATTTTCGAGCCATTCTGCTTTTTCTTTCGCCTGAAATTCGTAATTTAAGGATAAACGAACCGAGGATTCATTTAAAACCTAATTTACCTTTTCTTCAAGACTAGCCCATCGTTCAGTGAGCATTTTGACTTCAATCCCAACCGAATCAGCCATTATGTTCAATGAAACTAGTTCAGTTCCCATCGATTCAATGCGAAGAATTCGATCCTGCGGTCGATTTTTCATGTAATTTTCCAAATCCTATAGGAAAAAAATTATAATTATATAAACTTCACTAATAGGGGAATTCCGTTTTAATTACATCGAGCTCTTCAGAAATTTCCTCTGCATCCGCAGCAACGGTAGTGGAGCGCATTAATTTCTTATCCAACTTATCCTGCCAGTCACATTCCTGAGCAGTCAATACTTTGAACTCTCCATAGTGGTGCGATGCTGCTTTTAAGGTTCGCTGCCGCTCCAGTAAAGTTCCGGCGACATCATTCCATTGTTGGACGAGTTGGAGGAAACCGGTTTTGAATTCTTCATTCACATTGGAATGAGCTACGACAACATTGCCTAAAAATAATGCAGAAAAAAGGTGAAATAAACCACTTGAGATAATCAATAGAAAATAGGAAAATCTTACCTGCATCGACAATGGATCGGTATTCATTAGTCTTCATGTCAACGCGATTTTTTAATGCGTTTAGCTTTCGCAACGTCTGAGATAGTTCTGCTGTGGAATTGATAACAGCCGCCGCAGGAATGTCGGGTAATAACTCATCCAAATATGATCGGATCGAAGCAGTTCCTTCAACTGTGCGTTGAGTCAATTCTAAAGCATTTTTTAAAGAGTTGTTCTTCTTTAATGATTCAGCGACAACGGTAACCCATGTAGTGTCGAGCCGCTCCTTAATCCTTTTCAATTCTTTAAGGAGCTCTTCTTCAACTTTGGGCGACAAGATGTCGATAACGCGCTTAATGTTGGACACGTTAGGCTCCAGTTTTTTAACATCCTCTTGCAATGCCTGTAGAAAAAGTTTTATTTTAAGATGCCGGAAACGAATGAAATAGTCGATTATACGTTTGATTGTTCCAGTTGAGCTTCAATGACATCCTGATCTCCCCAACCGATGTCTTCAGCCGTCAGAAACTTTTGGACGTCAGCCATCCAGTTGTCAAGACTCTGACTTTCATTTTTCAGTTGAACATAGAGTAGTACATCTACGGAAAAAAATCGATTTAGACATTTTTAATCTTTAAAAAGGGAAGGTTAATAAATAAAACTACCTTTCTCAAATTCGGCTATTCTAGCTTCTAATTGATTCACTTTGGTCATCAAAGATTCTAAAAGTAGTTTTCCGTCTGGACGATCAGAAATCTTGTGAACACATTCCATGGCCATTTGCAATACAGTCTATTGTTAAATTGAAAAATCAATTGGAATAGCAATTAAAATTAACTAATTTGTAATCGTTATTTACCTTCAATTGTGCCAATTTCACTTCGTTGTTTGCTTCAAGACTACTAAACGATGCTTCACTTTCTATAACAGACTCAATATTTTTTTCACAGTCTTGAACAGCAGATGAAATATTGCTATCTTCATTTTGTGGAATACTTTTCTTCTTTTCTATCAACTCTTCAATGAGAAGCCACCGCTCTGTCAGAGTACCCATAGTGTCCTCCACCTGGGTGATGTCAGATGCATCTAGAAACAAAATAATAATAAAAATAATGATTGCAACAGAAAAAGTAGAGAATTGGAAATCTACCATTTTCAAGCTCGTCGATAAGGATGTGACCCGATTTTAGAACTTGATCCAACAGAGGTTTCTGCTTGTTGTGACTGTCTTCTAAGGAACTGGCGTTGGTAGAGTCATCGTCAAGCAGTCTCTCCATTTCATTCAAATGTTGCTTTGCCGCCTGGATGGCTTCATCATACTGGGACTGTCGGTTGGAATCCAACTTGCGCTTCTTGATGGAGGAGTTTTCCTTTTATTTTTTAAGAAAACAAGAAGCGTAAACAAATTAAAAATCGATTGCTGTATAAGACATTTCCTTATTACCTGTTCTCTTCTCGGTAGGCTGTTGATCGCTTCAGCGCTTCCGAATGCGGTTAAGGAAGTGGTGATATCCGGTGGCAGAACTACCATCTTCAAATCTACTCCGCTTTTCGTCAACTGTAAAAATAAATTAAACAATATTATCTTGTGAAGATAACTCAAATTATATAAAAATCAATTTACCCGTTGCCTTTGGACCTCCATGATTTCATTCAATGCTTCAATCCTATCCTCTAGATTTTCAATATCAGAAGACAGACGTTCTACGCATTTGAAACTGCCCGGTAATATCCTTTTACTCTTCTCTTTCACCATAACGGCTTGGATGAGAGTAGGTAGGCGTTGAACACTCTCTTGGAGGTCACCCAATCGTTGAATATGAGGCCTCATATCGCGCTCGAGTAACTGATGAGAGTAATTTGAAAAAAAAAAAAAAAAAACGGGCGGGATGAGTGATGTTTGATCCCAAACATTCAACGTGGGGGATGTGCCACCCAATTTGGTTGTTGACGTTATTTACCTGCAGCTGGCGCGCAACATCAATCATCTGACTCCGATCGGCGTTCGGGTTGGCCTCGATGAGCCGGAGCGAGTGCTCGTGGGCAGCCAGCCAACTTTTGAGACGTGAAAGATCGCCGTCTAATTGTTCCCAGTGGCTGACCAACTGAGTCAGCGAGCTGGAGCGCTGCTCGGCCCATTGACATACGTGACTCCAACGCTCTCCAAGCGCTGACAGCTGGTCTTCCATTTGAAAGGAATCTGCGGAACAAAAGCAATTAGACGTGGCTTAAAAAAGGAAGACCACTCCGGCGGAGGAAATGAATGACTCACTGTCACCAGCTGATTCATCAACAATGACCACCATATTGGACAGGGCATTGACTTGTTCTTGCTGACTTTCGAGATCTCGTTGTAATGACTGGTGGTCCTCCAGCATCCGTTTCGCAGAGGATAAATCTGTCGGTTGAGTGGTTGCTCCGAGTTGAGATATCCGGTCTTCCGTCGCTGTCAACCACACACGCAACCGTTCCAGTTGGTCCAGTTGCAATCCACTTAACTCTTCATGAATTCTAATAACAAAAATAAATAAGTAAATAAATAACTATCTAATAAATGGAGGGAAAATAATTGTGTTACCGAGCCTGTCGATCCATAGATTTGGTCCGCAATTGATCCCAACGGGAATTGAGAAGTCGCATTTGAATGCGCACCTCATCGGCTTCTTCGTTACTCATTTTACCCTCTTTCAAGAGCCGAGTCCCTTCCTGCAGGACTGCGGCAACGCTCCCTTGTTGTGATGTTAGCTCAAGCAGAAATTCCTTGAAAAATGAAAGTTAATCTAATGAATGAACAAAGCATGTTTTTAATTCTTGTACTTCGTGCTTGTGAAATTGATCCTTGACGCTGTTTAGATCCGTAACAATGGAAGAAGCAGAGTCTAGGTGATCTTCAGCTGCAAGAAGCCACACTAAAACCTCTTCCATTAAGGTTTGGTAAGCACTTAAGTCCACCTGGTCGCTGCTGCTGAAGGATTGACTGGCCTAGAGAGCAACAAAAACAAATTAGGTCAGGGAGCGTAGGAGTGAGAAAGTGAAAACTTACCGCAGCGGCGGTATCGGTAGAGAGTAATTGCCCCGTTTCCTTAGAGGGACTGCCGGATCCATTGGTCGGTACGAGAGGTACTTTGGCGTGGGGTAAGGCTTGATAAAGGCACATAACGTACATCATGATGGACTTTTTATCAGGAGTAGGATTATTGACATCTGCAAAATCCAAATGTAAATAAGTTAAGTATTAGTTGAGTAATACATAAAAAAAGAAATTCGATTTACCTTCTGGATCTAAGAGACGAGCGATTCCCAAATTTTTATTTGCAATACGGAAGGCGTATTCTAGGCGGGCATTGGGATGCTTCTGGCACACAATATCGTAATCAAACAGATCCGGACGGAATCGATGAAGTAAGGCATTAAAGGCAAGTCCGTCTGACCAAGACGTTGTGAAATTAGTCACATCCACATCTGCATACGCCTTTCATTTAAAAAAGAAAAAAATGTTGTGAATGTGAAATGATGATTCATCAAGAATTTCCTTTTACTTTGGTGGCTTCCTGACACCAACTCAAAAGAGTCTTGTCCAAGTTAGATTGCTGCAGTTCGGCCATTCCTCCTTTAAGCACGTCTTGTACCTGTTATTGTCACAAGTAATTATGAACCTCACACCGTATAGAGAACACGTTTTTTTCACGCGTGTACCTGCCAGTGAAGAATGATACTCCAAACCAGTCCCAAAGTCAATTTCGGGTTTCCGCTTACAATATCGTTGGAACTGATATTTACTAACTTGACCTAGAAAAACCAAATGAATGGGTATATACTTCGAATAATAGTAATTTTTTTTTCAAAAATTCTTACATGATGTTTTTCTAATAATCGAAATGCCGTGCTGACATTATTGAGATGGTGAACTCGCATATGCCCTCTTTCAGGTTTCTGTATAATAAAATTATAAGAAATTTATGAATGTGTTACAAGGGAGTGCGAAATTGTTTGTTATTTCCCCATCAAAACCGCGTGACACTCACATAAGTTCGGCCAGTTAGAACGCTTAAAAGCGCTAGGAGTCGCGTACCATCGCGAAGGTCGTAGAACAAATCCGTAACCAATGAAAAGTTAACCTAGTTGAATGAATAATAAGTAATCGAATTCCAGATAAAATTAAATGATAACTTACTTTTACTAATTGAGAATTGATCCACTTGCCAAAAGTTTTCTTCTGAACGTCCTCCCGTTCGTCTACAGATAAATATTTGTGATTATTCATTGCATATTTTTAAAAATATGTACGATTCCAAGAAAATAGCTAGTGAAGGCTCCAGCTTCACAAGTACAAAGAACCTCAATGATAGTCAACCGGCCATTTGATACCATACACTCGAAGCTCAAAAACATTCCTCTCACTCTTCACGGTACGACCGACAAATGTGTATCGTACACCTCACTTTTGAACGAGCCGCTCTGTGGACTTGAAGCGTAAATTTATGCGATGACACGCTTCCCCGACCGACAACTTGAAACGTACGTACATAGAGGGGTTACGGTACCGTATTCCATGCGTTACTTATCATATTACAAAAAGGGGAATTTTAATCCAACTGTACATTTTGAAACACAAAAGGTGACCAAGGTTATATTCTCAAGATAATAGCAGAGAATAATTTGATGGCTATTTCAGTATAGAATATTTGGAAAGGCAGCTAATATGTAAAGTAATATAACACCCTCCAGGATTCAGTGAGGTACGATTGTGAGAGTGTAAACACCCCTGACTTTACACAACAGAGAAGTTGCAATAGTGTTGTGTTGGTGTAAGCTTGGCAGAACTCCAATCATGAAGAAAGAGAGCTAGCCAGCCAGCCAGCCTGTTTGATTGTGAAATATGAGTCCTCTGTCAATTGGGAAGCTGGCGGGCCTTGGACCTTGTAGCAGCACAATTGCTGCAATAATCTTACAGATTTGAGCTTATCAAATAAATTTATCAAACAAATAAAACTCACCGATATGGCCTACAATAGCTTCCATAGTGATCCGCGCTATATGTATAAACAAAACAAAATATGAAAAAGAGAGACCGGGAAGAGCTAAATAGAAGACACGAGAATTCCGCTACGCCTTCGAGTCCCGAATGATGGACGATCTCAGCATACAACTACTTCTCTTCATGCTCACAATTTTTGAGAGCGAAACCGTACATGAAAGAGAGAAAAACAACACTTTGCTGAATCGCTGCCAAGTTAAGGAAACCGTAACAGGTTGTTGGTTAGCAAGTCTTTCTGTGTGCTAAGCGCTGTCACACACTCGCACACAAAAACGTCAGAAAATCCACAATCCTTTTTTTAAGAAAGCGGAGTGCGGGGAGCTGGAGTTGGGTAAAACCTGTTTGCGGGATGCTAAAGAATTCGTTTTTCTTTATAAAAAAAAATAAAAAGAGAAAACAGGAGAGAAAAACACAGAAATGTGACCCAAAGGCCACTAGAGCCGAAACGAGCGTTGAATAAAATATTTGTTTGACAGAAACGTTCCGTGACCTGGCGATTCCGTCGCTGTGAGCTAACAAAAAAAAGAGGGTCCCACACGCTGACGTGAATATTAGGCCCAGCTGCCTAATAACAAAGGCCTCGTTGTTTCCCTTTCTGTTTTATATGGAACAGCGTTTGGTTGATTTCAAAAGCGTTTTGGAATGATGGTTTTGCGTGCTTCTTTTTTTGAACCTCGTTCAAACGAAAAACAATGCTGACCCCTGCCGATGTCGAAAGACTGCATACAGAGAGAGAGAGGAAGCTTTGGCAACTCCAATCATCCTTGACATGTTTCGTATAAACGCTCCTTTTACAACAAAATCTTAATTAAGAAACACACCTGTAATTGCGATGTACTATAAAAAGTAAATATTCCCAAGGTGGTGCACAATATCCAATCTCTTTCTCAGGACACATATATAGCAGCAGTGTTATTCACTTCCACTAGCTATCTATTTTGCGCACGTAATGTACAGTCCGACAGCTGCTGCTGTGCCACACGGGAAACGGGCCAAGATTCACGTCCGTCGTGCTCATCACACAGCGCAGAAATCCTCTTCCTCGAAGCAAAATGCTAATGAATAACCATCAGCACGTGACTCGACCATGACCGTGTTTGTTTGTTGTTATTGCAATATCGTTGATGAGAAGAAAGTGCTGTTAAAAGTAATGGTTCACCAAACAGAGTGGGTGCAAAACCGCGACCGAAATGGGCGCACGTTCACCGGTCACTGATGAAGCACACTGCTAAACACACTCGCTATAGACTTATCCGCCTTCTTTCCTTCAGGTTATGTGCTGAACATAAAAGGGTTGTGCATACACTTAATAAAAAAAAAAAGAAGTCTGGCTCTTTGTCTATGTGCTGTCCTTGTTTGGTGCAGCTCTATGCTTCAGTGTCAACAAAACGATAGAACTACAGCCGGCCGCGTGTTGAGAGGAGGAATCATCCCCTGCACGCTAATGAGCCAAACCCAAACAAACGAAACCGGTATTGCCGGCCGGCCAATTCTCGCCGGGTTGTCAATAATATATCAGTAGAAAATACCGGACCATTACACGGCAAGAAACTTAATAACGATTCATATCAATATACAGGTATATTGATTAACACAATCAATCTTAATTTATACTCACATTTAGAATCAGCTAAATGTTGCTGATACAGTTCCTGGCCGGATAGATATGAAGGTGAAGTCGGTGAATCCATGATTTATTTCTATGTAACCAAAAAAAGAATAGAGAATTTGAGTTATTCATTCCTTTCCCCCCTAGAATATTATTACAGGTATATTTTCATCACGTAACGGGGGACGGGATGGCTCCCGGCTATTCGGGAAGTGGTTGCAAAGGACACAGAAGGACGCACTGAGCGGAACTACTGGGCAAGCTATTTACTCTCTTATTTCTCAAGGGGGTTTACTACTTTGAATTGCAGATGAGAAGAAGGACGACTCTTTCTTTTAGAAATGGACAGGCATGCCTCCGCAGCTGAAAAATCATAAAGTTTGCTCTGCACGCAAAATGCAGCATACGTTTGCATACGAAACTAATTTCTATAAAGCTATTGATTATGGAAAAAGTGATGTGAACTTTCGTCGGTTGTGGTCACGTGTATAATTTATACATCTCAAAAGTTAATAAGAAATTTTCAAAGAAAGGTTCACCTAGATATTTTCGGTTTTAGAACTTGGGTTATTCCATTTTGTCTGAAGGTGTTGGTGAGCTTGAGAGCACGTCCGTTTGTCGCACTGACCACTTGCCGACTCGGCGTTTTACTTTTATTTTTATTTTTTTTTAAAGTAGGTGTACTCAAAGCACTTCTTGACTGAGAAATGAGTGGACACTTGACGAGCTTTTTGAACATTGACGACCTGCTCGTGAGTCGTGACGTCGAGATTTAAATCAGCAGGTGATAAAAGAGATAAAAATAAACGTTGTTCATTGCGTTTTTCTCTTTCCTGGTCAAAAACTGCGTTGCCAAGTTCTTTTTTGAATTTTTTATTTTAATTTTAAAAAAAGGGAAAGGACGATGTGAAAAACAGTCTTATCATATTTTCCCCCCTTGTCGTTACGGTTCAGTTGAATTAAAAACAGATAAGAGATGGCGTAATCAATAGCTTCTTATCTCGACCGTTAGATGGCGTTCACGGCTCTGAACCGAAGAAAAAAAATAAGCTCGGTCAAGTGAATGCACTTTTAAAATCTGCACTTGTCAACTGCTAACTCCTCAGAGAGCCAAGAGAGCAAACTAGTTTTGACGAATTCCCGTCTTCTAGCTACATAATTGAACCAAGGGATTGAATCTGCACATTTCCTGAGTTTAATAGCCAAGTATAACGGATGCTTCATCCGCCCTAATAAGAGCCAAACTTAGAAAGGTCCACCGACCTTAGTATAGGCAGTATAGCACCATAAGCCAAGAGGGAGGGGACGAAAGAGAGAAGGATCAATCTCACAACTTAATTGAATCCTTTAGAGCGAAACGATGCGCCCGCACCTATAGTGAGCGCTCCGAAAGAAAAGATCCTTTAACTGCGGATGCGGATAATTCATTAGCCTCTTTGAAGACGACATGAGAAGAACGAGCCGGAAGTCGTTCACGCGTGACTTAGGCAAGTCTTGAATTCACGCCATCTCACTTTACTCGCTTCTATTTCTTCGCTTTTCCTAGTACACGGGATCGATCCTTCCGATTGATGCGCTCACTACAGCAAGTTCCTTCTAAATCCAAATCGAGTTTGATGCCGGCGGAGTTTGTTTTTAAGCAAAAACATCCGCCGGTGTTTCCACCCTTTGATCCTGTTCGATGCAATCCCTTTTCATCCTTATTCCAGGACTTAATTTAGAACAAGGATTCCTCGTATACAAGTTATATAATAATAGTTGTAATAATAATATGAGAAAATCCTAAGAAATAAGGATCTTCTCCCACAAACTAATTTCTTAGGTTTCTTTCTTTATGGGACTCTTCAGTTAGAGACGAGAGCTCCCCCAAACTCATCCGTTTCATTGAGCCCTTCTTTTACGAGATCTTTCTCTTTCTTCCCCCAAATCCATTGCGGGAAGGGCCGTTATATATAATAGCCTCGCCTGCCCCGAGGATCGATCCTGTATTGCAAATGATGCTGAGAGTGGGACGTCATGGCCACTACGGTTGCGGGGTAATCCGTCATATCAGAAAGCGAGCAACATTATTACACTTTTTTCGAATAAGTCGGCACTTTTAGGATCAGGAGGAAATAAATCCTCTTAGGGTCATTTGGTGTGGCAGCTGCATCACGATCCTCTTTCCTTAAAAAAAAAGAGCATTATTATAGCTAGAACGCGCTCTTGTTTACCTTTACATTTTACTTCCGTGTTTATCCATTTAGTTTCTCGGCATAAACAAGAAAGAAGAAATCCTGTCGGAATCATCGCCCGCCTCCTAGCACAGGAAATAGGAGGAAAAAGGACTTTTTCTTTTTGGGCGTCGAGACGTTATTTCCGCTCAGTTGGATCCCGCGGGCGTGAGCGAATATATAAAGGGCCCACCCTTTTCGCTATTATTTATTCCACTCAATTATACTTTGCCAGGCTGAAATTTTTCAAAAACTGTTCTCTCTTACAGGATGCGTCAGCTTCAATTAATGTTACCCTCTCTTCTCGTCACTGATTTAGGGCACGCAATATAAGTTCCAATCTAGGTTGAATAATAGACCCTTGACGACACTTGCACCATTAATACATTTGTAGGCTTGGTTATTGCCTGATACGCAGTGAATAATAACGCTTCAAGATCTTGTTTCTTCTTCTTTGATCTAGTTAACCCAACTTGTTTTATATTCTACTAGACGACGAATGCTGTTAGGGATCGTTTAGTAATGCAACAAGCGCAAGTTATATTTTTCATACTCAGCAATATAACGAGTCTCCTTTTATTTGCGACACTCGTAAACAAGGAATACAGTTTCAAAAGAAAACAACAATACCATCAGGATCCTTTTAATCCTTCCTGCGTCTTTCATAAGTCATTACCAGCTGTTACATTATATGATGGAAAGGAGAACGTATATATGTTACAAGATAACGGAAGCGTGATCAGAGCTTAAGGAGCAAACAAGGATTCTTTACATTCTGCTGTACGTTTTTCATCTAGCGGATCGGTACCGCCCACACGCTTACCGTTTGAGTGATGGAAGACAATATCTTTTTCTTTTCGGATACTATTGGCTGACTGATGCGTAAGAGCTCTCTTCTCTGTACACATGCAGTCCGTGATTGTGTGCGTATTGGAAGATCCCGGATATTAGGATTCGACTATATACGCATCTACCACACTGTCCTGGATCGATATACTTTTAGGGAATATAAAGAAGAGACGATTTGATAGGAGCCTCTGCATTAGTGAGCCTTTTATACATCTTCGTACTACATTGGTATATATCATTAAACTTGTGTAAGATAGAGAGAGAGAGGAATCGAGGAAAGCGGAATCGAATATCCTGCTTCAGGGATCCTACATCATGATTTCCTCGACGGCCCTCCTTTTTTCTGCATGGATTCAATAGGAGTCTTAATTAGATCCTTTCCCCTCTCGCTCTATAATCCTGATGCTGAATACCTATACATGTATCATCAGAAGAATCGAAAGTTTTCATTCCATTAAGGACTTTCTTTACTGCTGCAGGATCGATCCTGAAAAGAAAAGAAAAAAAAAACTTTTCTTTCTTCTTTTCGGCCGAGTTCACATTCGCAGAGGCATTCCGGACAGGCCCATCTTTCACGCCCGCCGAGAGATGTCAAATAATGGGTGCCGCTGCATATGAAAGGTTAAAAAAAAAAACCAAGCAAAGTTTGTGTTGTGTATTACATAAAAGAGAAAAGAGTGGAGCGGGAGCGCGTTTGTCATTTCGACAACGACACCCCCTCCTTCTTCCCATCAGTGACGTTTTACATCTCCATAATCTCTCGGCTCGTTATCGTTCCATTCAAGAATTTCAGCTGCGTACGAAATTCCAGGGTTGCACAAGACCATCTTTGGATTTTGAAATAATAATAAAAAAATACATTTCTATGGAATGTTATATAATAATAATAATAATGAAATTCTGTATTCGCTCCAATGGTTTGAAGAAGAAAATACAAACCAGCAGCATATCTAGTTAGTATGCTGACCTGAATTTAAAAAGAAATTCCGGTCTATATAGGCTCTAGATGAATGAAGGGAGGCGGCGAATCGTTTGGCACGGTTCCATCATTACATCAGATATGTTCATCAACAAGGACGAGTATAACAAGCCGAAAGAGTAGTCTTTGATTATACGCAGTCGTCGAAGCACTTGGAGTTCCATCCGAGTTCCAACTCGACACGGAATGCTGCTGCTGCTGCTATGTGCTCACGGAACGGTCATTTGGCTCTCTTGAGTTGCCGACGACGACGACGAACCAAACAGCTATACTGATGATCATCTCCTGTCTCCGGTTTAACGAGCTTCCAATGATGGAAAGGGCCCATTCTCAACTTGTCCCGCCGGAATCCAGTGTGAGAGGGTACGACAGCCGCATTCCACTTCAATATATACGCTGATATGTGTCTTTTTCTTTATTCATTCTTTGTTTTTAAGTACCTCTCCTTTTTTTTGTGACACATAAAGAGCTCTTTCGATATATAGCTAGTTGCTACTGCATGTGATTTTCTACGACGGAATTCCGCCGGATACGACCCATTTGGCACTCTCACTATTTTTTTTTAAAGGTAATGTCACACCCACTTATTGACGGTTATTATTATGGCAGAAAAAGAGCCGATTAAAGCGCAAAGCGGATGATCTGCGGCGGTGCCGGAATTCCGGTTATTTCTAAACGTGTTTTCTCTATTGGAAGGTGGAATTCCCGTGGAGCAGTAGACCATTTGGCCCTCGTCGACCCGTCAAATATCCTGCTGTAGCTCTCTCATTCTATCTTGAATTATTCAGAAAGAAGAAAAAAAGGAGGACCCCCTTGTCAAAACAAGACGAAAGTGCGCTCGCCCAACGTCAACAATATAAAAAGAAATCACGAAAAAGGCATCAGCAGAGCGCAGCAGCGATTCCTCGAACAATATCAGTCGATCTTTTTTTCTAGAAGAAAGTAGAGTGTATTGGCCTATTAGGAAAGTGAGCAGCTGAATACACAGAGAAAATTGTGTTGATGAGAAATCCGCCAGGATCTCTTGCAGCTCACGTTCCCGCCGTATAGAATGATGGGCTATAGTATCTATCGCCTTCGCTCCATCAACTGCTCTTCGTCCTCGTTCAGAATTATTATTATTATATGCTGCGCTAGCTGCCTCTACTGATGCAAAAGGAACTTGTCCTCTAGCTCCTCCTCGCTTGTTATTAGTCTCGGCTGTCACATTATCTCGCTCTGGTATATTAAAAGAAAACACACGGCGAGAGGAGTACTACTCTGTACTACTGAGACGCCACACCAAAACATCACGCACAAGTTACAAGGATCGCTGGTGGTGCTGAACGGGTACCATAACATCACCGTTGTGTATAAAAATAGAGCTCCTCTCTCTTTATGATGCGACGTCTATTTCCAGCCGTTGAAATGTACTCGAAAGATGAAGAAGAAGAAGAAGGAAAAAGGTCTTAATATAATAAAACAATAGTTTGAATTATTACGAGTGTATAGAGTAATAATATAAGAGTTGATGATTACATGTACGCAATATAACGTCATCGTAAAAATGTCGCACGCACATACTTTCTTGATGAAAAGCCCTCATATATGTAATAGTAGAGCGCAGCGCTGCCGGACCTAATTAAAAAAGAAGGACCGAGGATCGATCCTACTGAACATTTTTTGTGTGTCAATTTTTTTAGGGCACACCCAGAAGCGCTATTTCTTGAAACATGCATAAAACAGATGGTGTCTATCTCAGCAACCATTACAAGAAAAAAGAGAAAGATGCTTGCAGCAAGCTTATATTTTATTCGTATATTAGAGCGTTCTGTTTTTACCATGATCGTATATAATATTATATAGTATACGTGCCGTTTGTTAAGTGCATTTTATTTTATTGTTTCCAAGCCACGAATAACTTTAAAATGCATGAAATTATATATATTCCTTAAATGTTAAACTGGTTGAACCAGTTGGAAACCGGAGATGAGGATTGAAACCGCCACCATTCCATCACAGTCAAAAGGCCGAATAGGATCTCTTTTTGGCAATATAAATAATGACAAAAGGTAAGAGAGTAAATTGGAGAGATAGAGACATAGGAACCTGATTTGATGTAGTCTCAATTTATTCAGAACGAAAGAAAAAAAACGCGCATTATTTTATTGGCGCAATCTATTGTTCCTGATCTGGATTATTATTTTTCTTTCTGAGGTCATTTTGAAAAGGATTTATTGAGTCTAATTTTTAAAAAGGAGATATATACATTCATCCAATTGCATATTTCTGATTATTATCACATCTTTTAACCTGCATCTGGGCGGGTACCCGCGCTCTTTAAAAATTCAAGATCCTTCACCTGTGATAAATGTTTCTCAATAGTCTCCACCGAACAATAATAAGAGTTCAATACGATGCTACTGGAGTGGAAATACCTTTCACTAATCCTGTTCTTTAGCTGGATTTTAAAAGTCTCTTCCTTTCAATTCTACGATTGCATTGGAGCGCAAAAAATAGAAACTTGCAAATCAAGTTTCCATGTGTTTTTCTTATTGCTCTAAAAAAAATAAAATAGAACAGCTGTTATACACCGTCCAGATGGACATGCAATTATATCTTTAAAAAAGAGAAGCAATTGACCTTTAATATGTATAAAAGCGACCACCACTAGGATATCGATCAAATGCGCAGCAGGTAGCTGCTCTCTCGAGTCCCTCAAGAGAGAGAGAGAGAGAGAAAAATGCATTACATCACCTCCTGCTGTCGAGAAAATAACACAAGATACATAATCGAATCACATATAGACATATACATACATCAGTTATTTTCTTTTCTGACTGTTGCTGTAATTTCGTGCCTGCTGCCCGATTTCTACGACTGACGAGTGAGAGCCAATCAAGCCCGTCGGCATGGGGCTGCTCACGCTCGTACATCATTTGTAGTTCTACACCTATATATACACATACACCTGACTGAATTATTCATACATAGATATATACGCTCGAGAGTTCGAGTCTCCTGTTCATAAATTATGGAATCGGTGCCTGCCAAAATGTTGCGCTGCTGCTGCTGCGCCAACGCTTTCTCTGCTACATTATTGTGTGTATATTATATAGTCTATTTTCAACGCAGATATAAATGTTTAATAGCTTAAGGATCGATCCTTTTTGTGGGATGATATCGATCCTTTCTATCAACATTTACAATGTATGATGGATCTTTTTTTTTTCTTTGAATTTAATTGAAGCCACAGAAATCTTAAGAAAGCTGCTTTTTGTTTTCGTGATTCCCCACATGGTATTTTATATATTATATATTCGTAAGTATAGTATAGGGTTGGTCTTCGATCAATAATCCGCACGACGCTTGGAGCAGTCACGTCTCTTTTTATTCGCGGCGGGCGGCACCACCAGCAGCACCACCGCAAAAGTCCAGCTGCATCAAGAGACGACGAAATGATTTTCTCTTTATTTAAAAAAGAAGAAGCAGAAGAAATGTATATAGCTAGGAGCATTCCAGGCGCATAATTAGCCCGTCATCAGCCTCTCTCTCTCTCTTTATATTTCGGTTTCATCTTCTCTCTACGGGGGGAAATAATAATGATGGCCGTGATTTTCCACCATTCTCTCAATAAAATAATGACGATTGATTAGCTTCTCAAAGTTGCTGTAAAAGGACTTACCGCCACTATATATACACGTAATAGAGATGCATTTTCTCTCTCTCTCTCTTCATCCTTTTTGTAATATTCCGAAAGAAAAAAAAGGAATTTATTAGCTTCACTGTTCTTTTGCATCGTGATTATACTTGTCGTGCAAGATCCCCAGCCGAGAAACGAACGCATTTTGAATGACAATGATCCAAGGCAGTTCTTGCGGACCGTGACCGCCAAATTCCCGCAACAGCAGAAGCCGTAGACTCCATTGTATTCATCATCTTATTCGTCCTATTACATGGATGTAGAGAAACTAACAGAGTCATCATCCGTGTAAAAGAGAAATGTCATCAAATATGCTGCGCTGCTGCCGCTCATTCTTCCTCGCTTAATCTTTCGACATGACGTGATTTAAATCACGATTTCTCCTTTCTTATACATGCACGGAAATTGAATTATTAGGGTGTGTGTGTGTATGTGTGCGCGCACAACACCCCCACCGTCATCAAGCGCACCCCTTTAAACCCGGCTTTGCCACTCTCCTTCCCGTTAGTCGACCGGTGGACGCGGCACGCGCAACATCTCTGCCGGTTTATTTTATGTTTTTTGTTGAATTTCCCTGTTTGGTTTCTTTAAAGTGCGTGCTCTCATACGTCCTTCAGATTCTCTCATTAGTATAAAAACAGGTACGTTGATTTATAACCGGTTCATCACGTCATATCTTCTTTTGTAATTCAGCAGCAGCCGGTTTCTTCTTCTTCTTCTTTAGAATGTGATTAATCAGATCATTTTCTATACTGGTAATATGTGTGCACCCAGTTGAGCCATTTCCTTGGGAGGTCATCAGAATGGTAGAAAGCTATCAAGGAAATAAAAAAAATAGAGGCAATACTTAAGAGAAAAAATGCTTGTCATAAAGCGGACTACAGCAGAAGCAGAGAGAGCTGGTTATAACAAAAGGAAATAGCGCAGCCAGTTGACATTTTACAAATCACTGCCTTAGCTAGAAACAGAAACAAATGAAGTACTCTCTATTTTGTTTTTTGTTGTTCTGTTTGTTGGTAGCTTGCATTCCTCTACATCTGCTGTGAGCGCGGGATTTGGTCCATCAACGTGATTGAATCGGGCCGACTAAGGAGAACTGCGCGAAACAAAAGAAATATAAGAAGGATTCCGCCGTGCGTCCAGCTGCGTAATGTTTTCTTTTCATTCGGCTGCGGTAGCCTATAGCAAAAAAAATGCCCAAGAGATTTTTCTTCTTCTCATCGCCAAATTGAATGGCCGAGATTTCTCTTACCTTCTTTTGTTTTTCCGTCGCTTTTTCTTTAATCATTTAAACTTAAACGAGTAGCAGGTGCACACGATTGATAAATCTGCGAACCGTGAATCCGGAATCATTTTTCTAGTTTTTTTACGACCCGAACAGCGGTTGCCTCCTATTGGTTCTCTTATATAATCCGCGAGAGGTGATACCACTTTATCATCATCATTCTCCGTAGCTCCTTTAGGGCGAATAGGACGAGCAGGTCTCATTTTTCACACCCATCAAAGAATAATAATATATATAAGCTTCCGGTGTGCCTGCTGGATGTCGTAAAAACATGAAAATAAATGTCAAATGATGACTATCCGGCTGTCTTGGGTGATTCAGCGCAAAAGAAAAGGACGTCCCGGCGCGCGTGCTGTACCTCTTTTCTATAAATTCTTGTTCTCTCTCTCTTAAATACACATACCCGTTACGTAATCCTTATATTATGTATGTCTGACGTTATTCACGGCTGCTGATAAATCGTATTTTTCTGTGTGTGTGTTTGGCAGGAGCTAGCCAGGATCAGCTAGTGGACCGGCGCGATGGATTACATTGGCTCTGCTCCTCCGACGACTTGAGGAATTCTGTTCGAATTCTATTTAGCTTTCCCCCATTGTGTCATTGACGAATAGCTGCAGCTCCTCGGATATGCCAGTAGGAACCGCCGATGGAGGAGCCGGTTGATGATCCTGCAGGATCCGCGAAGCCCTGCTCCACTTCTACCGCCAGTAATAGGGGTGGAGTGGATCTCGGCTTGGTCTCTTGGGTCGGTGATAATAACGGAGAGCTGAGCGCTACTCCTTCGGATAAAGTCGGACGATGTCTTTGCAGCGCCAAAGAAACGTCAGGATCGGTTGGGAGCAACAAGCCAGCTCCTTCAAGTAATGGAGGGACGGTTAAGAAGCGGGCAATGGTCATCGATCGACCGCACATCATCCCCCAAGTGGAAGTCTTCTCTGTCCCAAGTGTTAAGCAGCAGGCCGTGGCGACCATCAGCCAACGCCAGGCCCATAAAGTCAATTCAAAAGCGGGAGCTATTGAAGAGCCGTCGCTTATCACCGGCAGCACTCCAGCAGTAGTGATGCCAGCAGCCACCACCACCGCAAACCATCATAAACCCATCTTATCCAGGAAGAACTGGAACAACACGATCGACATCTGCGGCCCTTCTGGTAGCAGTTCGACACAGCAGCAGCCGCCGCAATCCAATTTGAGGCGCTACGGGAGTCAGCAAAGCTGTAAAAGCGCTAGCACGCTGCGATCCTACCTCAGCAGTACAAGTCGAGGTAATTAACATTTTCCCTCTCAGAAACTTTTTTTTTGTTTCTAATTAGAATAGACAAAACTTTGCTCGGCTACAGATAGATTTTCGTGAAGCTTTCATCGGCTGTCAGGGGCGCCACCTGGAAGCTATTGCGTCAACATATAGGCCTATCTCATTCCGTAGCGCCTCATCATTTCCGTGATGATGAAAGTTAATGTTGTTTACGACCGCTCGGCCCCTCTATAGGCGAGCGTTGAGGCTTTTAGAAGCTCCCAAAATAAAGCAGACGACGCTGCTCCAAAGGGCCTATTTTTCCCTTCTTCTCTTTGACGTTTTAATAGTGCTTTCAAAAAAAGTGTTTCCAACGACCCCAATAGAAGAAGTAACCCAATATCTCAAGTTACACAACATCACCAACAAGTCCTAAAATTGGGCAGGAAAAAAACTAAACTTTTTTTTTTTTTGGAGCAGTGAGAGATACGCAGAAAGAAGTTTTTGGCATATCCATCTCTACCTAATCAGAAACTTTTGAGGAGAGTTCTGTATAAAAAAAAAGGGCACGGCATCAAGAACGGGATCAAGTCACGAACTTTTCCTCTACCCTTTAGCTCCAGCTTTAAATGAATGAGAGCTAGCTGTCCTATAGCTTGAAATGTGTTATTTGAAGTCGTAATAGACTTGTGAAATCCTCGGTCGGTCGACGTCGGCGGTAGCAGCAAATCGAATCTCTCAGAGATTCACGAGCCGGTCACGAAGTCTTATCACAAGAGATTTTTTTTCCTTTCGAAAATGACCGAGTCACGGATGAATCCAATTGCATAAAAATCGAAAGTTTGAAATAAAAGAATTCCGTAACGAATAATTATTTCGAAAGCGATGTATATAATCTATATTTATATATCATTGCGCCGACATTTCTTGAATCCACAAAACCATAATAGAAATCGATGAGTAAATCACTCCAAGGCCTAAGGGATATATATTCCATTAAAATAAATCCTTTTATTTAATATACCAAAACAAAAAAAAGAAAACTTTTCTTGGCAATCATGCGGTAAAAAGAAAGAAAATAAAAAAAAAGAGCCGAGATTCCATCATCAGGATTTTCAAATCTAGCAATCCTTCTTCGCAAGAAAGTAAATAGATATAATTCTTTTAGCAGAGAAAAAGTAGGATCGAGGCTAAACATGTCGTTTCTGTGCTGCTTTTTTTGTGGACGTTTTTGTCGGGAGCGTGAAAATATAATAAATTTCCATCTTCCCCTTGTCGCTCTCTGTTTAGTGGAGCGGCGAAAAAATAAGAGTGGAGAAGCAGCACAGTATCTTTATATATCCACTTGATATTCATTCGATCACAATCAATTCAGTAAAGAAGCGGATATATACAAACGAGGGCGTGCGTGACACGAAAGGGAAAACGATCGATCCTGCTTCTGGTCGCCGGGACGGCCGACAAAACAGGATCGTCCATCTCTTTCACGCTATTTTTTTTTCTTCTTCCATTTCAAAAATAGATGGAATTTCCGTTCGGGAAACATTAAGCATGTTCAGCATCATTTAGAGGTTTTGTTGTATTTTTTTAAGGAAATAATAAGGATCGAGTGATCTAGCAGCCTAGTTAAGAGATATCGTCTTAACAATAAAACAAGGATATAAACAGGCATGTCGCCAAGTTCGTAAATCCCGCGGGAAGAACAAAAAAAGAGGGTTGGATAAGAAGTGTGTACTGTGCTGCTATGTTCGACAAGCGAGTGTACACGCCACTTTTTATGACGTCTCGTATAATCTGATTTGGCAGCAGATGAAAAGAGAGGAGACGGGTAAATGACAAGCGGTTGCTCCCGCGTGATTCCCGCAATTGATTGAACTGCACTTTCGGATTCTTTGAATAGTATAAGAATATATTCTTGCATCTGGATTGAATCGAACCTCTTTTCTTCCTTTTTTTTTTAGAGACATTGTACTCTGAGTGCTCCACTAGGATTACTTGAGAGGCGTGTACTATTACATATAATATCACCTCTCTGCCTTGATAAAAAGACGCCTTAGTTTTTATTCGCTTTCGGCAAATGGAATCCTTTCCGCCCTAAGATTGCTACTTGGATCGCAATAAAAAGTTCTTTTTTTTCTGGGCCTACAGGCAAAAGTCATCATCACCGGAGTAGTCATGATCAGCCGAGCCATTCTGAGGCTGAAGTGGGTGATGACGCCCTTTCCGGCGGCCTCAACGATGAAAAGATTCCCGGCGGACCGGGTCTAAACGAGCGGGAACTCTGGTCACTCCATAGGGCCGTTCCAGGACTACGGAGGCACGATCCTAGAACATCTACTATGCGAATGCATTATTATGTTGAGGTATGCTGTTTTCTTTTTCCTTTTTAAAGGCCTTCGACAAGAGTTGATTATAGGGAACGCGCTGCAGAGCATAGCACTCAATTTACGAAAAGAAGAAGATGGAGCAGCATAAAAATTTGTAATGGAATTAGGTGCATAAACAATGTTTCCCTGGAGCTCTTCCTTGTTTTTCTTTCTCTCACCATTTTTTTAAGTTTAAAGAGTGTTGTTGAGGATGTTGGAAAGTTTGGGTGATTTATTCAGTTTCTGATCGTAAAAAAAATGTTCCTTTATAGGGCGGTTGGGGTTGGCTCGTCGTTGGAGCCGCTTTCCTCGTTCAAGTCTTGACGACGGGTCTTCAACTCGCCTTCGGAGTGATGGCTCCTCAAATCGCACGCCATTTTAAGGGAACAGTAACTCCGGCACTGTCCGGCATCAGCATCAATCCGGAGACTCCCGCCAACACCAACGTCATCATCCCTATGGAAGCAGGTCAGCCTAGCTCTTCTTTTTTAATGACATGTCTGAATAATCTTTGTCAGTCTTAAATCTTTCTCGTTGTTTTTTTTTTCTTCTTTAAAAAAAAAAGTAGAAAGCCCCACCTTCTTTTCGGGCAACAGGAATTTGATTACCTTTTTTTTCTGCCCGTCGCGTATTACTTGGTGTGGTGCTAGGGGGGTAATTACCCGTGCTGTGTTCCAGCAATTACCGCACGGGCTACAAGTGGGTCTTCAACAACAACAACAGGCTCCATCGTCTTCTTCTCTATAACGAGCAGCAATTATTATTACATGGAGAGAGAGAAGAAAAGCGCACACCTTCTTTTTTTCTTTCTCTCTCTCTTTTTCCAAGAATGGAAATCAATAAAGAATTTCTTAAGATGCTCTTTTTGACACTATGTGCTGAGGGCCGTAGAAAAGACAGCAGCAGCGAATAACAATGGCCGTATAAATATAGAAGATGAAGTAGGGGACCCTCCAAGGCTTTAAGCCTGTTCTCATTATCGTTTGATATAGAAAATATATGTGAGAGAGAGAAGGTTTGCTGTTTTAAGAGAGTGACGTCAGCAGGAGGCAGTCTACTCTATAGGTAGTAGTAGAGTAAATATTGATTCACTCTGATGAGGGCCTGCTCCGACGTCTAGATGGGATGACACTCTCTAGCTGTCGAGACTGGAACATTTCCAACTAATACCATTTCCACCTGATTCTTTCTGGAATTTCTTCTTCTTCTTCTTCTTTTGCGATACTTACATTTTCATGGCGGCAAAGAAGAAGAAGAAGAAGAAGCAAGTTATGGACCAATTTGGAGCCTCGTCTCTCAGGACGATTAGGTTTTCTTCGTCCATCGTGATTCTGTCTAGGATTTTTCTTCGTCTTATACGACGTGTTTATAGAGCTATATCTTCGTCTCCCAACTTCTTTCACGACGTTCATTCCATCTGCCGGCGGCACAACGTCGGCCTCCTCTATACGCCAAACAATTTACGAGTGAGATTTCTTCTTCTCGAATTCAATGGGCAAAAAGGATTTAAAAAAAGAGTAAAGGGTCATTCTAAAGGGCCTAAAGGTGAGAGAGACACAGAGGGGACGAAGGCATATATATCTGAATTGAAAAAAAAAAGAAGAGAAGAGAAGAAGAAGAAGTATGAATGCAAATGAGGTCAGGAGTATAGCTCCCTCGTATATTCAAGTCCTACGTTGTAAAGTCACAGCAGTTTGCTGATTTATGACTACATGGGGGAAGCTGGAATATTGTGGCTTACTTTTTGGTCAACATTTCTTCTTCTACCTATGAATATAAATGATGAACCCCCTCCAAAAAAATGTAGCTGAAATCGATCCTAGCTACATAGCATGTCTAATAAAAACAGATACTAATGTGTGGAACAAGGGAGCTAGCGCACCCAGCTGGACAACCACCATATACACTCTCTTTGATTTGAAGTTGGCGGATCAGAAATAAAAGAGCTTTTTTTTCTCTCTCTCGTGTGATCATATATACTCCCGCAGTGATGTACCGCGCCAGTAAGAGAAGATGAATGGCGTCATGGAGCTCCGAGTGAATGCCAAACAGCTCTGTTTAAGCTAGAGAAAAATATTTTTCTTCTTCTTCTCTCTACTAAGCCGTGAAACGATAAAACTTCACACACAAAAAGCCATAGAGGAAGACATAGCTCACTGAGAGAGAGAAAAAAAAGAGGCGCCCATCTTTCCCTCTATTCGCGTCGTCCTCTTTTCCATGACAAAGTGCACCATTGAAAAATGTTGAGCATATCATAATAAAAAATAAAAAAAAATTCTTGTTGTATATAGTCTGGATCGGCGTGATTCAACTGAGCGGGAGCTGGTTATGGGCTCCACTCGTAGTTGCCCTTTGTCGTCGGAAATCCACCCGGCTCACGGCCGTCCTCGGCGGGCTCGTCCTCGCCCTCTCCGCGCTCTTCGCATCCTTCGCTCAGCAGCTCCATCAAGTCTTCCTCAGGTATATATACAAAGTGTGTTGATGTCATCGAGATGGGTTATCAATAAAAAAAATGCATTCTATTTAAATATTGATGTATTCATTCATTCTAGAAAGAAGCCTTGTGTACGATCTCTCTTTTTCAAGAAAGGGGGGCTAGTACAGACTTTTTGAATAATGATTCACGACGTAAAGAAGGCGGGAGGGTTAGAGTGCTGCTCAAAGTAAAAAGATTCTTCATCAGTTACATAACCATAAGCCATCGATTTTTTTGTTCAAAAAGAAAGGAGGGGCAGAACGTAATCTTTGATCAGATGGGTAACCCATGAAATATGGGCGTGTTGTGCAAGATCGTAGGCATCTCAAGGAAGTCCCGACTCAAGATGGGGCGGATCACTGTTCAGCACAAGAAGAAAACGATGCAATCATGCAAATATGACCAATCGATTCTTCCCGGCGCGCTCACGCATAGTCCCGAAGCCGACGCCACTAAAGCGACCCTTTTGTTGATATGATAAACAACATGTTGGTCACGCTTCCTACTCTAGAATAGTAGAGAATGAGAGAGTTTATTATTATTATATATACATGTAGTATAAGTATCACGGCGGACCGTGAGTTCACGCGGACGGTAATTATCCTCTTCGGGCCAACGCCGCCAAAAAATTCAGGAACGATCATCATTTATACATATAGTGTACTTTTTAATAGATCGTTAGACAGCTCTCAAGAGATGATTAGAGTTTTATAATTTTTTTGGAATGGATCGTGTAGAATGAGTCACGAATTTCTCTTTCACGCGTATAATTAACCCAGATTGAAAGTGTGAATCAACTTTTTCTAATTGTGTTTTTTCTTCTTTTTATTCGCAATAGTTACGGAGCCTTAATGAGCATCGCCATGACTCTAGTTCGGGAATCTTCGGCCCTCATGGTGGGTCAGTACTTTAAGCGCCGTCGGGATTTCGTCGAGATCGTCGTCCAGATGGGAGCCGGCATCGGCGTCATCCTCTTCTCCGTCTTTTTCAAAGAGGCCCTAGGGTATTATATTTATGCCAAGACTCTGAATCCATTAGGGACTCGTGATTTTCGCAAAACACTAAATTTTCAACAGCAATTAGTGTCAACTGTTTTTTTCCCCTTTTTTCTTTGTTGAATATGTCAAACAGTAACCTTTTGATTGGAATAAAGTTCATAGAGAGCAGTTTCTCACGCTCAATTGTTTACATTATATTGTACGGCGGGCGAGAAGAATGGGCTTTTTCTTAAGTACTCTTTTCTTCTTTAATGTGATTACACGTACATGTAGTCAGTTGGGATGGCGTCTGGGACTTCAAGCCGCCACGGGCCTGCTCCTTTCGACCTTCTTCCTGGGCACCCTGTACCGTTCCGCCTCGCTCTACCACCCGCAGAGACGGGCCATCCTTCATTTGAAGACTCAACGGAAGAAAGTACGACTTGTTGTCTAGCTATATCTTCATGCATAATCTAAAAGGATGATGTCTATGGTTCTTCGTGACGCCCGTATTGCGCACAATAATGCTCACGAATTTCTTTTTTTTTCTCTATTCTTTCAGGTCAAAGTCAAAGGGAAACCGAGCAATGATCGGCCACCTTATTTCGACTTCTCTGTTCTACGACTCAAGAGCCTGAGAATGATCCTACTCTCTTCCGGGATCGGATCCATCGGTGCCTATACTCCACTCTTTTATCTGGTAAATTTTCTTTTTCTGGCTCACTTCCAAAAAGAATAAGGGAAGACATTAATAAGAAAAGGGCCTAACGAGATGTTGTATATTGTTGAGAAAAAAAAATCCTTTCTTTAAAAGGATTGGCTGACGAATCCCGCAACAAGTTTCCTCCCTATTCGAAGATTGTGAGATACCGTAAAGTATTTTCGGGGTTCAGAAATCTTTTTAAGGTGATGAATTCCTTTAGACGCACCTAAAAAGGGAGCTACCATAAAGATAAATCTTGCGGCATTTTTAATTACATGCGCTGCGTTGTCGATTAAAAAAAAACTATCGTAGAAACCGAAATAAAATGGCGAAAGCTGCTCCCTACTGATTGATTGGGTTCCATTTAATATTCCCTTAGAGCGCAACTCTCCGAGTTTTTATATCTCCTAATAACCTACTCAGTTTGTTATTAAAAAATCCTCAGTATATAGCAGTAGTAGTCGTAGTCGCGGTTTTATTTGCAATTACACGAAACCGAGCAAATGAATCTGGAGCCGCAAAAAGAAGAGGAAGATTTAAGTACCCAGTAAAACTTGACGTGATGAATGTTAACACACTAGCTCTTAAAAAAAAAAGTACTGGTCATGGCCACTTCTTTTTAGAAGAATACAAAAGGGGAAATCCTTCTTGATGATGAATGCTGTTTTCTTTTTCTTTTACCCAACTATTATAGGCACTGCAAGGTGAAGAGGATGGCTTGGAATCCAGTGATTTGTTGCTGATTCACACCTTCCTGGGACTGGCAATGTCGGCCGGCACCGTGATCGTCGGTCTCGTCGTTCTTCGGCCTAGCCCTCAATGCCTCATTTCCTTGCAGTATTTATGTCAAGCCACTCTCTACGGCATTAGTACGTATGATGGATGATGATGCATTTTCTATCTTCCCGGAATGTGAACTATTCTCTTTTTTTTTTATTAAAGGTATCTCACTGTTGGCTTTAGCTACGGTTAATGGTTACCACGGATACGTTCTCTTCGCATGGCTTTACGGATTCTGTTTAGGAGGATATCATTACGCCCTGCATCAGTACACGCTGGATCGGGTTCGGGCCCGCCAATTCGCCCGCGGATGGAGCCTCGTCTTGGCTATCCGAGCTCTGCCTACCCTCTTCGGAGTGCCTATTGCAGGTCGATACATATTTAAACACTACATAATCCTATTAGCTGTTTATTACTTTTTGGTATGCATTCTTAATTGAATCCCGACTCTCCCTCTCGAGATAGCAATGCAATTAGATCAGAATCAAACATTCTCAAAGCGACATAAATCATGTACCATATATATTCTCCCCTTTTTTTTAAAGGTATCGTAAAAATTCAGATCCTATCTATTGCTGCTGCTGTATGTATATACTACATCAAATCCTGCGCGCAATCCTGAATATTCATCTCGACTTTTTGATTGCTTTTAACTAAAAAAAAACCGTCGTCATTTTTTTGCATATGTCAGGTTACTCGCCATAAAATAAAATAGAAAAAAAACTTTCTAGAAAAAAGAAATGAATTCCAGAATTGGTATGAGCATCATTTAACGGTAGATGCGCACAAGTAAAAAAAGAAAACCTCACATAACTCAAGTTAGGTTTGAAAATAAAAGAACTATATATTATATTGTTTGCAATAAGAAGAACGTACAGACTTGTTGACACAAACCCGCTGGATCAATATTAATGTACGACGAAAGAGGATATATCTCTTAATGGATGTTTTTTCTTTGTTTTCTTATTTCCTCATCTTGATGGTGTAGGCTACATAAATCAGAGTACTCCGCGGGCGGGGTATTACTTCTCCTTCACCTTCACCGTCATCGGAGCATCCCTCCTATTTCTCTCCAAGATGTATCGAAGATCTGCTCCGCCCAATCTGTTCCTCGGCGGAGGCAGTGGTGGTCGAGGACGTCGAGGATCCTCATCTCCGCGCTCCTCTGGTTCCTTCCAGCGGAGGAGCGCTGGCGGAGGAACGATAGAATCCTCTTCCGGCAGAGATAAATCCAGTCAGGAACCTCTTGTGATGAGTTTCCGGCCCGGAATGGAGCAATCTAGCAATGGAGGGATCCTTCCAGTCACACCGAATCCTATAAGGACGGTTCATCAAGACGTTTGCACCTGTCCTCATCCGCCACCGATGCTGGCTCTCCCTCAACTACCAATGGATGATGTCGAAGAAGATCTTCCTTCCGATGTCAAGTCCTCTAAAAACATTGGGAAGAGGATCGTTCAGAAATTGGCTTCCATCCCGTGGAAGAACAACCCACTGACCGAGTTCTTCTCATCCGCGGAACACGAGCCAGATAATCACGATCCAGCTATGATTAATAAAGATCCTGGCAGTGGGTCCGGCGCCTGCAATAATGCTACTGGCGCAGTCGTGGGAATTTATAACCCTTATCATCAAGAAGACGTTGATTGGGATGAGTACTGGAACAATGAAGGATGCCTCGGCGGATGCGATCAAATGGACTGCGAATTCTGTCAGCAGTGTGCGGATTGCGGCGAAGGATTCGACGAAGATGAAGCCGTCCTGGATTACGAGGATCAGCAACAGCAGCAGCAGCACATCCGTCATCATCACGGGATGCTGCCCGATGCTGTCGACATCCCGGAACTTCCACCCGAGGTACTGTATATCTTTTCTATCCGCAAAAGTGTGCTGACCCTAAATACATAATACATTTCTAACCGATAAGTTTTTTTGGCTGATGCTTTCCCAAGAGAATATATATGACATCGATACAAAAAGATCGATGTTGTAAGATACATCAAGATGATTGAAAAAAAAGAAAAAGAAACACGAGCCTTAGCTATCCTATAGTACGACAAGGGAACGATCGTTCAAATCCAATTTGGGTTAGGCACACTTCTCTTCTCCTGTTTCTATGCCATTATTTCAATTGAAAGAAGAAAAAGAAGAAGTAGGTAGTCGTTTGCAAGTCAAAATATGTCAAATTGAACAATAATATAAAAGAGACTCGCAGACGTCAGAAAACGAAAGAATTTTACTTTGACCAGCACGTGCCTTACAAGGATTCGAGGCGTGTTTGTATGGTAACTCAAGACAGCTACGAATTGACTTGCCAACTTTGAGACGACTCTCCAATAACAACACATAAAACTTGGCGTCAGGACATTCTTCACAAAGCGATGACTATTAATCTATCACGCCCATTCGAAAGAATAGAGATTGTCAATCACAAGATCAATTTTGTTTATAAAATAACTAATATTAAAATAGTTGCTGTGCAGCTTGCTTATTAGCAAAGTTTTGGTGCATGTCCAAACTAATGAGATTGCAATTAGTCTTCTATTATTAGCTAGCAACCGTTTTAATAATGATGTTATCATGAAGTGGAGCTTTTTTTGTTGTCGTAATATTTAAATATTTACTCGGTATACAAACTGACTAGGCTATTTTGTATAATGGATTTGAGCCTTATTTTAGTGGAACAAACATGTTGAATGAGTAAACAAACTTTTCATTCTATGATATTGATTTTTTCCTCCCTTTTGTATAGGTTAAGAGGTACCATCACAATGCCAAGGAAGTGAGACGATCCATGCGCGAAATGAGTTTCAGCGATCCTGAACATTTGCAGCGGATCGGCATCACCTGTCCGCCGAGCTTCCAAGTTGTGCAGGATCGGTACAGTCAGCATCAGCACATCCGTCATCCGCACGTCACCTACGATCAGCAGGGAGCAGCGTCCGGGATTCCACGTCTCCCACCTAAACTTCTTTTACGACGCCAACACACTTGGCACGACGTCAGCACCTTGACGCGAGACGTTGACGTGATTGAACAAATCACCACTTCAGTCTGACTCTTTTTTTTTCTTTTTTATGAATACGTGTGTAAGAGAGAATACAGTATTACATTCGAGGAATATAATCTCCATCAGCTGTATTTCATTTCAATCTATATTTATTATTTCAAACTATTATTTGTCATCACCAATGAAATGTTTAAAACAAAAATCTAGCATCAATGTGTGCTCTGATTGAAATTGTTCCTTTTATTTGTGATTTCTTTATATTAATTATGTTGTACATTTTGTACAGTGGCGCATGTCAGTTGTATACGTATACATATTACACACTCGCATGTTACACAAACAGCTGTCCTTTTTTTTCTTTTCTTTAATGATTATCCTCTTAAAGAGGAAGGAGATCGTCAGTGATATCCAGTTCGTCTGATTCGTGGTTCATTAGCCTCCGCCCTTGAGTTTTAGGTCGCTCTTGAAGTGGTCCCAACTGATCCTGGTAATTTGTGTCTAATAGGAAAAAATAAGAAAATATCAGCGATAGAAATAGGAACATCAAAGCTATAGGGGGAATAAAAACAGCTCAGCTGGTGATGGCAGCAGCAGAGTACACACAAACATGTTTTTGGCACTTCAAAACCATTTCAAAGAAATTCTTTTAATAAATATTTATTGATTTCTACTGGCTGGATTTTTCTTTTTTTGACATCAACTGTCAGTCCAGAGAGTATATATGCCTCCTTCTTCTCTCTTTCTATATATATAAATATATATATTACCAACAGGAGTCTGCTGTGGATGATAAAGATCGATCGATTTCGAGACGGACGCCGCCGAAGTTGGTTGGCTCGCTCCGCTGGTCGATGAGCTCCGCCGCGACGATCCTCGTGCGCTCGCCCCTTGAATAAGGGAACATAATCAAGATCAATCAATTCAATTCTGTGCAGAGTCCACTCGACCAAGAAGAACAAACCGTTGGCCGTTCCGCCGTTCGCCCTTGCTCCTTCATTTTGTGCGTGCTCCAATTTACGAAGTTCGGCGGAATAATCGCTGGCTTCTTTAAGTCCGAGGTCCGTACAGAGTCGCACCAGAGCGCGAAGGCCTTTTATTATTGTTATTATATATAAAAAGAAAAAGTCGATGTTAAATGAATTATATAGTTGGCAGGAAGAAGAGGCGTATAGTTACATTCGAGGCTGTCAGGGAACTTGGAGCGGGTGCTCTTCAAGATCTGTAAGGCTTTGTGATAGTTGCCGACGCGTTGAGTACTGGAGGCCACCGCCAAGGGCCATTGGGGCTCGTTGGGTCTCATCTGACTCGCTCTTTCGAAGAGAACGATGGCCTTCTCCGGAACGTGCATCTCGGTGAAGTAGGCGGCCAGCCAACGAATAACTTCCAAATTAGAAGGATAATGACGATAAGACTGCGGTCATATAAAAGATCCTTTTACTACCATCATCATCATAATAAAAGATGACTTATAAATGAATTATACATCAGAGTAGTACTGGAACGCTTGCTGACGATCCCCGATTCGATCAAAAGTTTCACCAAGCTTCTGCAAAACTCCTCCATCAGATGGCACGACCGTGTGGACTTGTAAATACCTATATTTATTGTTTTATAACAATAATAAGTCAATTGGATCCTTATTGACTAGAAAGATAAGTGTCATAAAGACCATTCAATTGACAGTTCATCATTGCTAAGCTCTTCGTTGATGCTGGCCAGCTGATAGAGGACTTCGGGCTGGTGTCGGAGAACAGTTTGCAATTTGACAAACTGCTCCATGCTCTTCTCCAATTGGCCCATCGATCGGTACGTCAATCCTGTTCAAATAGATCCAATCCCGTAAAGGATGAGAATGACAAAAGGAGGAGAGAGAGAGTCAACAACAATGAACTAAATTCATTTCAAAAGTATCATTGTATTGCATAATACCAAGATTGTATAGAGCCTCAACGCAGGCAGCATCATTGTCCAAAGCGCAGAGGAAAAAATCCCGAGCTTTAAAATGATCCGCTCGGCGGAGAGCGCAATTTCCGAGGCATACAAAAGCGGCAGCGCTATACGGATCGGAATCCCTTGCGACCTCTGCGTACTTTTCAGCTCCACCTACGTCTCCTTGCTATAAATATATATATATGCAAAAGTAATCATTTCGTAGAAAAGAATCAAGAAGAAGGTAGAAGAATATACCAGGTAAAAGATAGTTGACAGGTTGACAGCCGCATTGGAAGCCATCTTGGTGGCTCTCTTTTC
Source organism: Chydorus sphaericus (assembly GCA_030141595.1). Lineage (NCBI taxonomy): Eukaryota > Metazoa > Arthropoda > Branchiopoda > Diplostraca > Chydoridae > Chydorus > Chydorus sphaericus. The sequence goes on along the minus strand of CM057934.1, from coordinate 11,328,853 downwards.
AAAACTCTTGAGGGTTTCGGTAGCTTGAGCCACGTCTTTCTGCTGTAGGTATAGTACCGCTTTGTTGATTTCCAAATCATCCGCAAGGTGATTGTGAGTAGATTCTTTGATGGCTTCCACGCACCTTTTCGTAAAAGAAATCTTTGGAATAGAGAAAATTCAATCAATTTGAGTTGATTAAATTATACCATTGATAGCCGACTGAAAAGGTGTCTTCGATGACGGGCGAAATCAATTTAGCAGCCATTAAGATGCATCGCTCTCCTTCAAACTTAGCCTGACGTTCCAGACGATGAAGAGAATCGTGATTGAGTGCCTCACGTAAAGGGTTCCAATGTAGGTCACCCTAAATATAAATTAATATTAAATTAAAGCGATTACATTTTATTTTTTTTAAAAAGTATAATACTTCGGGCAGTATCTTATTAAAATCGTCCATCTCTGCATGGACATCAAGTAAACGTAAAAAGGATTTGCGCATGTTCTCCCGGTCCGCTAGAGCATAGTAACTCAACACCAAGTGAAGCCCTATAAATTAATTAAATTTAAATATGATAGCCTTAATTTAATACCAAACAGAGATGTAAGATTAAGTTCAGCAGAATTAGTAGAACAGGTTGAAAGAAAGAAAAGTTGAACCAGTTTTAAAATCGGGTTTTTCCTGCATGACGAATTCAAAGCTGGTACAGGCGTCATTGTACTGTCCCATTTTAACGAAAAGTAACCCAATGTTTTGCATAATCTTAGTCCTACAATAAATAAAAAGAGACAGTCTTGACCAGTTCAAGAAAAGTAATAGAGTTAGTATTACCGAAGTGTTGTCAAATGGGCTGGAACTTGATCCAAAGCCATACGATACTGCTTGAGAGCTAGGGCATATTGACCCAAGCCGAAATGAAGATTAGCAATATTAAGCCGAAGTCTTCCAATATTCGTGTAAGAGCGGTTCTTTATTAATTGCTGGTAAGCTGATAGCGCTTCGGAAAAGAGTCCACTGCTAGCGTACTGATTCGCCAAGTTAAAAAGGACCTAGAAATTAGAAAAACAAGTTTTAAAATCGTAATTTAAAAATAGATATCGGAATGATAAGTGTTACGAGAAATGTTAAATCGTTGTTAATATCAGTTAGGGCCATCTGTTCTCTTTGACGAAGAAGACTCTTCTCTTTGTTAACAGCTTCTTTAGCCTTGTCTAATGCCGAGCGGTATTCGCCTTTGTTTTGCGCAATGATAGATTCCTCTACCATCTCGGAAATGAGGGCCTCCAACATTTTGATTTGCTTCTCCGGCCTAACGAAGATGATAATAGTTTAAAGTCATTAAAACAAAACAATGATGAGATAAAATACTGATCGGCAGCTTTAGATTCCGCAAAAGGAGTAGTCGTCATCCGAGAAGATTGATTCAAAGGATCGTAAGCTTGATTGGCAGTAGTGCCGCGGTTAGAAGTGTATCCTGCACCTCGAACAGCCGTCACTGGACGAGCGGTATTTGGTACTCCTCCTCGGGTCATAACTCCTCTCGATTGCTATACGATAGACATAACTTTTAAAGAGAAATTTAGGCGAATTAAAGTAAATTATATTTACAAGGCCGCGAGCGTTGGTCTGCAAATTGCGGAAAGGAGTCTGTAATAGTAATGGTAAGAATAATAATATTATTTTTTTAATGATTGGGTAAGTTTTAGCTTTTAGGAAGGTACCTGTAAGTTGGATGATAGATTTTTACCATCCTTTACCGGGTCCTGTACCAATGTAGATGTGTTTAACGTGGGGTGAAACTCGTTGAAACCAGAATAGAGATCATCTTCCTCGTCGTAAGTTGCTAAATAAACTTTCTCCATCTTTCAAACGATGAGCAAAGTGACACGAAACTCAAAAGCTTGTAACTTTGTTTGGCTTTCAGGACAGAGTGTCACCATGGTTACCACAAACTGAGTGACAGTATAGATTGAAATGGATATCCATAAAATTGGTTACTTTTAAATTATAGGTAAATGACTAGTTAAATTTGGTTTTTTGAAATTTTATTCCACACTACCATAATAGTGGATTTACATTGTACAGTTTCATTATATAAGAGCTATAGGTTTTATTCATTCTGCAGGGATACCCAGCTCCTGGTTAGTCCACTTGGAAGGATCCGGATAAGGAAACTCTCCCTACATAGTCAGAAAAAAATGTCAGAATTAGCACAATAAGTTTTTAGCTAAAATTACTTACCAAGAGATGGTCTGGCTGATACCAAACATGATACAAGATCCAGTACCACATACCAGCTCCAAACATTTCAGCGATGAGCAAATGTTTTGTTGGAATAAATTCATGTCCACATGTACGATAAGTCCAACTAAAAAATACAAAATGAGTTAGATCTTAAATGAAAAGAAAATTATTATTTCAATGGTAGAGCATACTCTCCAGATTGTCGAACAGGGGTTGTAGTTATAGTCCTCTTCGTCAGAATAGGAGCGACAATTCTACCTTTCTGGGCAAGAATTTGCAAAGCTCGATTCATTTTGCCAGTGCAGTAGTCTTTAAACTAATTCTTTTGGGAAAGTATTGAATTGCAAAGAGACGCAAACAAGAGTGCAAATCCTACAAATATAAAATAACAAAATGAAGGATGAAACATAGCAGACGATGATAACCAACACAGAAGCAGAGCAATGTTGCCACACTTTTTAACGCAGGCGCGCTGATAAGTGATGATTTTGATTTACAAAATTACAAATTTACAATACAACTTTGTTTTTCAATAGATTTTTCCTATTATCTTCCTTGATTATTATTTCATCAAGTTTCATTTTGTAGTTACTGTGAATGTAGGTAAATATTACTGCGCATGTTAAACGCGTCAAAGCAGAACTTAATCTGCTGTATGAGAGCACAAGATCATTGATGATTTTATAATATAATTTCATTTTCAAATCTATATTCTTCAAATGACAAAGATATATTGTTTCATCGCATGATTTTTTTAGTAGTCAATACTACTAAACATGTTAAGTGTTAACTGAATTAACCTTGTTCACTATGATATAAAAAATATGGTTGCATTATAGTGTGCAGTTTATTTCTTTCTTTCTAAAGATATAAAATAAGTATCTTATTTAATGCTACATTGCTACAGAATTCTTAATGCCAATAAATTATTTATTCCATTTTTAAATTTGAAATTTCTCCAATAATTTTTTCAAGTTTTGTTATTCCGTTTTCCTTTTCAAGATTTGTCCTGTTGGCTTCCATGGTTTCCATTCATCCAGTAAATTTGAGCTTCTAGACCCTTCGAAAAATAATTTTTCATTTTTCCACAACTGGTATCTGAAGAGGTCTGTTCCATCTTTTTATTTATGCTATTTAGCAAATTTTCCAGATTACTGCTAAAATTGAACTGCAGGAAAAGATTTATTGTATTAGTAAGATCAGAAGTTATAAAGTTTTAAATATGAATTTACCTCTTCAATAGCAGAATATACAGCTTTGAAAGCTGTTTCTTTTCGTCCTTGTAACATTTCCTTGTGAAATGCTTTCCTGTTGCCGTGAACTACGTACACACCATCTTGTTCCGCTGATTTGCAAGCACCCAAATACACACCGGTACTAAATTAATTGCAAAGAAATATTATATTTAAATAGTATCTAATATATTAATTATGATGGGATCTGCTCATTAACCAGTGATCTGGACGAAAATTGTAATGGCAAGGGTACTCGTAGAGTTTCTCAGCATGGTCGTGGAAGAAAATATTGAATGTGTCTTGGTCACCCATATGCATAACTGCTTTGTACTTTTGAAATATGGGAAAAACAAATTGTTCGAAGCCGAAAGTCCTCATTCTTGTCAAATTCATCAACAAAACTCCTGAATTTAATCCTAAATATATATAAATAAGACACATTTTTCTTATGTAAAAAAAATAGTTCATATAGGCTTATACAAAATGTTACCTGTTGGCCCATAATAAGGATAATCGCCATTTATCCTATACCAGCTAGTTGTGATATTTTCATGCTCGCGTGCTGCAGCTACCATCTGTTCACTGTTCATTTTTGTAAAGTGTTCCCACACTTTCTCAGGAGATGTCAGGAAAACCACATCAGTGTCAACATACAGTAACGAATCAACATCTTTCAAAACGGTCTTTAATAAATGATAATCAAAATGTTAAGTTTCAAAAAGTTTTAAATCTTATTATTTTATATATCGCTGATTTACGGGAAAAAAGAGCTTCTGAGCGGCACAAGGCTGAAATGGCCGGTTCATAAATTCTTCTGTTGTATTTGGCGGAAAGTTAATGGGACGGATATCCAGCCTCATTCGATCCAACACATATTTCGGCCACTTTTTGATGAGATCCATCACTGATATGGACGTTTCATTATCAGAAAATACCACAAAATTGATGGAAATGTTGCTTAGTATCATGGCTGATTTCATCATGTTTACTACTAGCTCGCTTCTGTTACCAGCTCCACAGGCAATAGATACAATCGTCATGATGTTCTTTATGGCCAAGGAGTCTTCTATTTTATTATCGTGCAAATGGTCAAATATTTGTAATTTTTCATCTTTATTCAAGTCAAATTTCCAGTCAAGTTTCCATAAAACGGTGGACACACACGACGCCAATATTAGGAGTCGAAGAGCTAACATCATTTGATTTCTTCTAATTTTGCGGTACCTTAAGCCAACCATTTCTTTACATACTAATTTTAAAAAGAAACATAATTATTGAAATGACAATTTTTCAACGCGACATTGATGAATGCGAATTATATATATACCTGTTAGAATTGTCATTGCGTAAGGTGCGTTTCTTCTGCTTTCTTCTGCACTATTGTTATCGCATTATATGAAGCTAATCCGACCTTTCGGCTAGCACTGAACTTGAGCAATATGATTCCGGATTCTTATAATACCGATGAAAATGTCTTCGTAATTTCCTCTCATCTGATCGCAAGATGTTTTTAAACCACGCCTCTCCCGTCTCTAAATGTGTCTTATGGAGAAAATCACGACACGTCGACACTCTCTACCTCATCTCTCCTTCATGAAAGTTATACATGCATATAACGTGTCCATTTATACTCGGGTCTTTTTTCCTTTTTTTATGTTAAGTTTCACTTTTTCTCTTATTTCGCATGTTCCCAATCCATCAGTAATGGCGTTTTAATTCACTTCTGGTGGCAAAAATAGAATGAATCCCAAATTTTCGCAAGCTTAGTCAAGAGATAAGGTCATCTAGGACTGAACGAATTCGAGTACCATACGCCTACACCTACTAAAGTATTATGTATTGTTGGGAAGAGTTTAAAGTTCTTTTTTATTTGAAAAAAGCTTACTTATTGGTTCACAATTAATACAAGTCAATGGTCGTCACGTCTAAATGAAGACCACGACATAAATCTTCTTGATTTTAGTGCCTTGTCGTTCATTAAAAACGTCTTAGAATTCAAGTATTGTTCTTGCGAGTAAATTTGTTAAGGTACGATAATCCTCTTCGACGAAACTAGTCTGTATTTTTTTTTTTTCAAAGACACGCCACGTTTTACATATACTGGTTCATCATTAATCATTAAAATGTCAGTGACCATCACGTCTAAATGAAGTCAAGACATGGAAAGTCCTGATATATATGGATTGCTATCCATCAGCAAACATCTGATAATTCAAGTATTGTTCTGCCAAATAAATTTGTGACAATAATTCCTCCTAATTCTGTTGAAAGGATCTCCCCAAAGAGCCGGCACGTTTTAAGCACAAAAATCAAGTGGTGCGCGATGATCTTCTCACTTGCCGCTCTGAACTTGACTGACTCTTCCCCGTCGTCTTCTTGGGTTGGCGTCTTCACGACCTTGTCTATTACCTCCGGGCAGGCAGAAAGTGATATAATATTGATAATATGATACAGTGGATAGCTTTGGGATACATCTCATCAGCCAGGCTTGTAATTAAAGTGGATTTAAAGAAAAGTGTATTTTGATGTATTATGCACTTAAGACGATCAACCTACGTTGAAAATAGAGAGCTTGTGGCGTGTTGCGTGTATTAAAAAAAAACTGGTATAAAGTTATGGTTACGTGAAGCGGATTTTATCCACTGTAAACCCATAGCTGCTACTTCTTCAGATCTATCGTATAATTTTTGTGGAGTAGTTGAAAACCAGTTGACAAGTTCAGGGGACTCTTTTTTTGCCTTTCAATATCGTATAGCTGTAATTTATCGTTTTATAAACTGATTGTTTTAAGTAAAGGTTATTAGTAAGTGGCGTGGCTTTGTCTATCGGCAACTTCAGTCCAACTACATCTCCTCAGACGTTTAGCTCCTGCTGGTATTTATTTTTACGATTTTCTTATTTTAAATATGTTTTTTTAAATGGCATGAGCGTAGTTTGATTGTCTAGTTATTATTATTTACATTTAGCTTAGGTATTAAAGTTTAAAACGTTCCGCGCAGGGGGGGGGGGGGGGGGGGGGCACCCATTCTTTGGACTATATACGCCTTTTCTCCGTTAACTTGTGGGAAGCCTTTTATTGACAGGTTCAACACTTATTTGAAAAAAAAAATAATTCAAATTTATTAAAAACAGTACATTATGTTCACGATCAAGATGCGTGCAAGGAAATCAATTAAGAGGCAATATAACCAATGGATTTTTTACTTTTTAAATTCTTAATCATATTTATAGTGTAACGTCCTCATCCTCATTTATTTTGTGTATAAATTTATTGTTTTGAATCCTGAATGCTTTCGTTTCTTTTTGCTTGAAAAGGTAGAAAATTAGAACGATATGAACCTCAGATTCAGCAGACCCAACATAATCATCATTCTTGGTGTATTTTTTGTTTGGCTTCTATTTGTGATCAATTATCATAAGCCCGGAAACCGAAAGTTTGAAGAGACATGCTCCATAAGTAAGTTAGTTTTTTTTTAAGATTTGTAAAAATTTTGTTGTTTTTGATAATATAGTTGTGTAATTCTTCACGCTCGCTAATAGTTAAACTCAACAATGATAGCGTGAAACAAGACGACCCGTGCATTCTGGAGCAGCTGAGAAACAACTATCTGGAACCTCCTTCAAAGGAGAAGATCAGTCTAGAACACCCAGAGAAAAAAGATCCTTCAATGGGACAGGCTAGAATTATTTTGGAAATTCTTAATAACAAGGTATAATATTTGATATCTTTGGTTTAGTACATTTTAAACACGAGTCTTAATTCTAATTATTTTAAAAGAAAAAAGGATTTTTTATCGAATGTGGTGCTCTGGACGGTGAAACTCGCTCAAATACGCTTTTTGTGGAGCAAAATTTGGATTGGGAAGGAGTCTTGATAGAAGCCAGCCCAGAAAACTATAAAAAACTAAAACTAAAGAACCGTAAAGCCTGGTCCATTCCCGTTTGTCTCAGTACAACCTCGAGCCCAAAGTATTCATCAGTATACTATAAGATACTTTAAAGTTATATTTGATTTAACTTAGATAAGTTACGGTACTGAGGACGTTTTTATTTCCTTCATAGACGTTCATTTATTTCCTTTTGTAGCTGTTCTTTAACGGAGCATTAAACATTTTTACGTAAATATATACAGAGCTGTAGTTTTCAAACAAAATTTCAACGTGGGAAGAATATCACAAAATCAGCTAGAAGATGTGAAACTACCAGGAAACGTGCACGTCCAGTGTTTTCCCATTTATTCCATTTTAAGTGCTCTGAATCGAACAACGGTTGACTATTTCAGTTTGGATGTCGAAGGAGATGAACTGAGTGTCCTTAAAACGATTCCTTGGAAAAGTGTTCACATACAGGTGTGTTGAAAAGAGATTTCTAAAAACTGGAAATTAATAAGAATTATTTTTACAGACGTTATCCGTCGAAGTCATCTGGGTAAAAGAAGGAAAAGAACAAGTACGCCAATATATGGAATCTCAAGGATATAAGATGGTGAAAGAGTTCATGAATGATTTAATTTTCAATAAAATCTAGATTTTAATTGGTTAATAATTTAAACCTTATATCACCTGATGACTTTGGTTTACTATTACGAACCAATATTGTGTCATTGTTCTAAATCCCTTTATTATTATTATTTTTTTATCGGGTTAAATTTTGTAACATAGTACCGTGAATGTGCGCGAATATTAGTGCGCGCGTGAAAACGCTATAAATTACAAAAACTCCCTTCTGATACATTTCCGTTAAATGACTAAATTCTTCTTATTCGAGACTTATTTTTACAATACAAATTTTCTTTCGACACATCATAAAAACGTTGCGGTGGTACGCAGTGGAGCAGTTGAGTTATCGTTATTCATCACTCGTTAGGATAATATCCGTTAAGTTCCACATTTTATTATTGCAAAAAAAATTCAGTCGGCTTCTTATATTTTTATTTACCTTGAATCAAAATTTGGACACAATCGAAATTCAAATCTACCATTTCTTTAACAGAGTATTTTCCAATTCTAAATCAATAAAGTAAGCTCTAAATTTATTTGGTACCGTATAAGGATGTTCCATTGTTCCCGCCAAAATAAAATAAAAAAAAGCAAAAACCCCGCCAATGATGGCCAGTTCGTTCAGAAGTTTCGGCCACAGATATTTCAAATGAGGACGCTCCGTTTTTATTTAATTTTTAAATTCAACTGTATGCAAACAGATGTTTAAATCAAATGGTAGTATTTGCAATAATTTATAATTGTTAATATTGTGTATACGATTGATGCGTGTAGGGCAATTAATAAAGAGACAGCGTGACCAAAGAAAAAGTGAGGACTACTAATCATCTTTAATCTTGAAAGAGTGATGGGCATGAGCTCTATTAACGAAGACATTTGATGGCCTGGTCACTTCTCGTCTTACATCATGTTATCCCCCTCCACAGCGCATTGTTTAAGTGTTTCCATCGGATTAGTGCAAAGATCCCCGACATCTCTCCCAGAATCTATCGCATTAAAAATCCCTTCCCGTGTAGGCTATTGCTATCCTCTCCCCCAATACAGCTATTACGACTGGGTACAGAAACGGCTGTTGCGACCATTAAAGTGATTCACGAGATTATATATAAAGTCACTGACCAGTGACCATATACCAAGTGACGTAAAGTCAGTGCCTATATAATCTCTCTATAGGTTGTTCACAGTATTAATGTTAAAAAAAGACAAAAAGAAGAATAATAGCATTATATCGATCATGTTTTGAAAAGAATCGGGATCGATTCCAGGACCATCGGCTATTATAGCTACTTGTACCAATTTATTTCGTGTACACAAAAGGTCATCCGAATTGGTTCTTTTCCAATTCCAATCCGGAAGAAAAGTATCCTATTATTACAATAAATATAGAAAGAGCTCACGTAGTTGTGATTGATCAATTTCCCTTCATCATTTGCTAGAGTGTATTTCACCATTAATTCCCGTCTACACCGCGATTTTTCTTCGTCTCTGATGATGTGCCTTCCATATCAAAGTTATATGAAAAAAAAACTGTTGGAGTATAAAAATGGATATATGCCGCGAGTGCTGACTCACTCGAGAGTGATGGTTATTTTCATCAAGAAATGAGCAAGAGGGCGAAAAAAATAACCTTCCTCGACGCAGCAGTGGAATACATTTTATAACGTCGGGGGGAGGAGGAGGAAGGAGTAGGCAATCACATATCAGGGTTTTTGAATGGGCTGCACAGCCCTCCGTTGATGCCGAAAAAGGAGGGATCATGATGAGCACAAGTATAGAGGGGGGAGAGCGATGACGTGGCCGAAAGAGGGATCCAACTGAGCGAATTGCAAAGAGAAAGAGAGACGGAATACCTCAAGGGTCACATTTAGAAAGAATCCGTCCGAATAAAGAAGGGGGGATGTGAATAAGTAGAGGAAGAGGATTTGATATAATCGGATACATTGGAGTCCATGTCACCCGAGCAGCAGAGGTCGCCCTGGCATGTTTGTTCACTCTATATGCTCGATTGATCCTAAATGGAATTGCACAGGATCACGAACTCTCTGGAAATCTGATATGTAGCTTCTTTCTATAAGGTCAACATATAAACGAGATCGATGATAATCAAGTCAATAGAATCACATTTGGAAGCGTGTTGTTATATCTATTCTTATGCTCGATTGATCCGATTGTCCGGACGATGTGAAATAAGTGAATGATATCGTCATAGCAATAACAAGTCATCATCAAGGAGCAGCACCCTTTATCGATTCATTTTATTATTATTCATGATGATCAAATGCGATTTGACGGGCTAAATAAATGATGCGGAGAATGTGTCTTAAAAACATGAAAACATTTGCGCATCGTTGTCATTTATGTCGGATAAAAAAGACGGTTCTGATTATTAATAGAATTACAAGTTCTTAATGTAAGCCCCCCGTTGCTTTTCTTGACAAAATGGGCTGACAGCTGTTTCATTCCCGATGGCTAATAAATAGCGCGAGTACAGCTAACGCGAAAAGTACTGACGATGTAGGCCCAGTAGTGCGTTTTTGCAGAAAGAAATCGAAGATTGATTACCAGTACAGTCCAGTGGAGCAGCTTGATCCTCTCAGGATCGATTTATCACGCTGCGGGCCCCCAGTACCGAGTTAGAGAGGGGGGCAACAACTTGTCCATTTCCTTCATCATCCTTATCAATCCGCGGCCATCACACAATCATTCATTCTATATAGCGAACAGCTAGAGAAAAGAGAAGAATTACCCAAAGTGGTTTCTCTCGCTCCCTACTTCTATGACGAAACAGATGGTCGGAAGCGTATTATACCGCACGAACATCATCTTCGAGGGAAGGGGATCGAAAAAAAAATTATATCGCCTCTCCATATTGTGCTGCATCAATTTCCAAACTGTTGTACAACACATATCTCTCCCCTCTGTGAGACTTGCACCATCGGTGACCCCGGTCGGGACTATTTAACGCTTCAGCAATCCCCTTATGCTGCTGGAGAAAGCGTGAGTCACGCAACATCCTTTGGGAGAGAGGAAACCCCCCTGCTATAGAAATTCTAAATAAAAAAGGAAAAACTTGGGATATAATCTTTCGCCCTAACCCATATAAAAGGTCCCCCTTCACAATTACACGCCAGCAGGGGCCGCCCCTTCCACCACCACCACCATTGGAAAAGCGGGATATATTGCATATTACACCACAGATCCTCCTCTTCCCCCCTCCCTTCTTCATATGGTAATCAGGTGACGGAATCAGTATCAGTTGATGAGGTTTTTCCGCTCCACCCAGCTCTCGCAGAAGCCAATCGGTCAACAAGATGCCAATGTCCACGACGACGAAGACTCGGTTTTCTAAGAAGATTGGGGGGTACTTGAAGTATACGTCCTCTTCTTCGAACTGTGTGTAAAGAAGGGATGAGGCTTGTGTTGTGTGTATAAATGCTTAACGTCCAGAGCAGAGCAGTAACTGTTTACTAACAGCACCTTATATATTCCCAGAATATATAAGGATCTCCTACATCATTGTTAAGCTTTTTGAAAAAAAGATGAATGTTATGACACTTTGAAACTCCCCTTTAACAGAGTAAAAAGTCGCTCTCTTTTATCCATCTAAAACGAATCAGCTTTAGATACGGGTTCGAAACGCGCCCCCTCTTCGGTCGTGTGAAAGTGACAAATTTCTCACCGACTCGGCATCGTCCCTCGCCGTACTTCCGATATGTGGCGGTGAAATCCATCATTTTCAAAAAAAGGAAGGATCGCCCACCTTTTTCTCTTGTTCAAAAGTGGGGTGCATTATATTATACGACCTGCTATAGATACACAATGGAATAAGAAAGGGAAACCATGATGTTGATGAAGTTAGTGGATGGCACGCGCCAAAATCAGATCATATATTCAAAAGCCCTTTAGCCACCACTACTGAGGGTGTTTATATATATAAAGAGCTGAAATGAGATTATTTAAAAGGTCATATCAGATGTATATCCCCAAAGAGCGCGCGGAATATATAGAAAGAGGTTAAGAGAGTGTGTAGTAGATTGTTTACTCGACGCTGTTGCTGCCGCCCAGAAGGCGACACGAGGCGGACACGCGACCGGATCGACGCTCCTCATGCCCGGCGACACCTCCATTATCTGACTCACGCGACCTCTGCCCATCATCCGCCTACATTATTATCCAGCAGCACTCTTTCTCTTCCGCCACGGATATATTATTTTGGGGGAATATTACGAAAATCATTATTATTATTGCAAAAATGCCGTATCCGCTGATTTAAAATGTTTATTTTTAATAGATCTACGTTTAAAAGTCAAGATAAGAAATCATTTACCTTTATTTAGTATCAGCTGTCAACCACCTCTTTCGGGTAGCCCGCAATACCCGCAGCACATGTGTGCAACTGCAGCTCTCATATTCTCCCCTGTTTCACTCATCTTTATGTTAATCCCTTTTACACACAGAATGTAAAGCTCTTTTGTAAACAATATAGGCTACTTGGATACATTGATATTTTTTTTGTTTATGTATTGAACTACTACCATCCATCAGAGGAAAACACATTACCATGAAAAAAAAAAGAGGAAGAGGCGCGTTTTGGTAATTAGCAAAATAGGAATGAGGAACCAGATGTGTTCTTCCACATAGATATCCCCTTTCCATCGTCGTCCCCTTCGACTATATACCGCTGCCCTGACCGCACTACTACTCGAGAGAGAGAGAGACGCATGCGTTCCTGCATAGAGCGGGACGGGGTGAAAAAAAAAGAAGTCAACCCCTCGGCAGCAGCAGGATTTTGTCTCAGTCTCAACTGATCCTTCTTAGTGCTCGCACCGCACCATCATCATGACAGCTAGGAAGAAGAGGGCGAGCGTAGTGGCTATTAAGACGGCCACATCCAGGCCCGTCCTTCTCCTATGGATTTCCGTCTCTTTGACTGTAGCTGTCCTCTGCACTTGGTCTTACTCTCAGCCGGCCTGGACGCTCCGGTCCTCGAGCGAAATAGGATCCCTTTCCGCGAGCAGCGGAGAGCTCATCATCGTAGAAGATATCAGTTCGAATGACAGTAACTCTTCTTCTTCTGTTCCGGGAAAGAGTGCGATACCTTTGGTGCACATCGGTCTCTTCGGTCTGTGCATCTACGCCCCGCAGAGCAGCGTGATTTGCGTCACTCACGCCGAACTTGATTACGACTGGCTCCCCCCGGCTTGGCAGGTAATAACAATGGGAGTGCTAACGAAGTCTGATCATCATTAAGGTTAACGCCCTTCGTATTGTATAGGTAACACAAGTTTTGTGCGGCGGCGGATGTCTAATCCTGCTGCTTTCGGCGGGAGCTTCCGTTCTGGTCGGTCTCCTCATCCGTCAGCATCATCGGCAGCAAAGGGCCATCAAGATCGCCGCCTTGGCTCAACTTTCCGCCGGTATGTTTCTTATAGTTGATGTCAAGATGTTTTGGCAATGATCCATCGCCCAGCAGGAAGAGACTGTCAAAGGGGTGCGAAGATCCTATAGCTAGGATCGTCCCTAGTAGTAGTAGTATACTAGGCTTTTCTGTCATCATTCATCACTCCCGAAGGGATGAGCTGTCGAGGGAGGAAGTGTAGATCCCTTACCCATCATCACTTTCTTATCTTGTTGGTGGGTTGAAAACAATTCTGCACGCAGCTCGTGCGCGCTTGATTGCTCTGTTTAGACGCTCATTCATTAACGTTATTGTGAGTGTAGCGCCCCTCCTTAACGAGGCAAATGTTATACATACAGTGATTAATGATCCACTTATAGATGACGTTTAAAAGGAAACACTATTTCTATTCCTTATTTTAATCGATAAAAGAAAAAAAATCGATTTGTTATTGGATGGACTTTTCTGCAGAATAGGAAACATGATTGGCAATCTCTATTTCCGTAACAGCACAATAAGAAAGGATTTTCAGCTGCTATTCTTCATGGATTATTTGAAGCCATTCAGCTCTTCTTCTTTTTTAAATTTCAAACTTTTTATTGTATAAAAGAGAGACCCTACTTGATGTTAAAAAAACATAACGTACTAAAGAAGCTTTTATTGACGTAGCTAAGTGCTTCTGCTAATGTTATTGTTGTTGTTTTTAGCTCTTCTGATGCTACTCGGATTGTGCTTCTATCCATTCGGTCTACGGGCGGAGACTCTGTCCCACTTTTGCGACGGGCGCTGCCAGCCGGGCTGGTCTTCTTTGATAGCCGGACTGTCGAGCGCTGCCGCCTTCCTCTGCCCGATCCTGGCTTCTTTGGTTTCAAATCCCATCTACGATGTGAACCCATGGGAGGCCTATCTCCTTCTCTGAAATAGACTTTGTCTTCTTCTTCTTCGTTTTTCTGCGGATTATTCCGGGATCCGCACTCTCCATTTGTACATTTCTTATGATTCTGATATACACTACTCCCTATGTCTGTTGTAAATAACAAGCGAAAATGGATGTCGATATGTATTATGTCTAGCTATATCGAACGACAACATCACAATACACTCTCAGTTTCTCTCTCTCTCTTATGTCGAGAATGAAGAAGGATGGATAAGAAGATTTCTCCGGAAGCTGGCAAACATCCGGCGAACGTCGTTTCGTGTAGGGACGCATCCGCCACGTCAACCTCGCCAGTAGTATCTTTATTTCTCGATCCCATATTCCCCCCGGCTGCGCATCAGGACGACGGAAATTGCAACTGCCAACTTTTTTGTCCTCTTATTCTTGATCCCTTTTTTTCTTCTTCTTTAGGGCGATGGTTGTAAACGGTGTGTGTCGGTCCGGTTCACCGTGAGATGAAATGTAAACTTCTTTTTTTTCTTGGGACCCCCTAAACTATATATGTATCCCTTTTGTATAAGGAAAACAAACGACACCAGATGGCGCTGTTTACATCATAGGACGAGAAACACAGGGAGGATCGCCTTACTGTCTTTCTCAAGCAGTCATCTTTCCTTTCAAAACAAAAACGAAGAAGCTAAAGCGTGTGTGTGTCGAGGCTTAATGATGACGGAAAGCGAGCAGCGCGGAATCACTTTCGGAGAGAATCGCTTTCAATTAGCATAGAACGGATGCGTCGTTCGGTCATCTTTAATTCATGAAAGGAGTAGAGAGTGACATCCCAAAGGATGAGGACGAATAACAAACAAGGAAAATCTTGAGAGCTCAAAGGCTATAGCTATCATTTCGGCACCAGATGTCCTCAGAAATGTATATTTTCCAGATTGATATAATTTGGTGACAAATGCAATCAGCGCGGGGCTTCCCGCAGTTGACGCTAATAGGATGAAAGAATCAATTCCCTTATCTTTTTAAAGAAGATAATAAGAAACGGAAATTCCGCCGGTGGAAAACAGCTGGGGGAAACTAATAATAACTATTCTTCTCCTTGGTAACCAGAGCTAACATTTAAAAATCACTTTTGTTTTGATTATTACTTTGGTATAGTCTTTGGAATTGCACACGAAGCGGATTACTATCGATCCAACAGCAGGCCAGAACTCATAAAACTTGAAATAGATTGTGTCCGTATACGTGTGGAACTCATCAATGCGTCGGATAGGATTGTGTTCTATACTGGCTTCGAATCGTATCGATCTGAAATTGGCAAAAGTTTTATCAAAGTCGGCCGTTCTCTGCTTGTACGCACCACGTAGCTGAATATATGTAAATACTCTCTAAAAGTCTTCATCAACTGAAGCTTATAGTACATTCCCTCGATGTTACCGTCGTCGCGAAGCTGTCAAATAAACTGGAGAACGTCGACTACTCCTGCTGCAATTTTCATGAATATCAGATCAAAAGAAATCGCTTCAATATATATTCTTTTCTAAAAAAAAGAATCAATGAAAACGTCAACATCATCACGCCCTATAAAGAAAAAAAGATTCCGAGATCGATACGCTTCATCGATACTCTATTGATAATAAGTGGAAAAGGGGAAGAAGAAAAACAAAATTCGCTCTATTGTCCGTCAAAATATGAGAGTGATGTTTCGATAGCACAGCGTGAGCTCCTCTTATTCTCTGCATACATATCATATATAAATATATATTTTTATATACACATCATGGATCCTTATTCTCCCCCCTTCTTGGGGAGATCGTTTCTTTTCTGAGACTCGAATCTATCGAGTGGAAAGAGTGCTAGAGAGGAGCTCCGATTGTAGACATAAAAAGGGGGGACTACTTGATCGTCTCTCTCCGACCCCTCTCCAACGGAAGTCATCTCCAAGTATAAAATCGGCACAGGCCCAAGTTTTTCTTCTTCTTGTATCTCCCTCTCACGAACGACGAGTCAGGATGTATACATAATTAGTTATGATTCACGCTCGTGATGGATGATCCCTTTTATTTTTCATCATTAATACTTGTTTGACAAATTCTTTTTAAAGAAAATAGTCTTAAGCCAAGAAATGATTTTCTTTTAAGAGCATAAAAAGGGGGCGACAGCAACCATTGGAGCAGGGGAATGAATTATCCGCTCCGACGTCCATTAGTTATATATACTATATATATACGCAACACTGTATAGCGCTCGTCGGCGGCAAGCTCGACCGCGCCTCATAACTAATGGCCACGGGCAGCCAAATGCGATTTGTAACTTCATACGATGAGCCTAGATGGGTCCTCTACGTCCGGGTGCTGACTGATGGATTGTACTCTATACCAAGGAGAGAGAACTATATAGTTGCTGGGATTACGCACAAAAGGAGGCGGACGGCACAGTGTGGGATGATATCTTGAAAAAGTTTTTGTTAAATAATAATAGAGAAAGTCGGTATTATTGTTTGAGACGTGAAAGTTGAGATCAGAGAGAAGGAGTACGGCCGTAGTTGAAGTTTGTGGAATTATTGCTGCGGCTGTTGTTCATCAATAATGACGAGCCGTCGGCTTGAAACTTCATCCATCGATTGACATTAATTAGAGGCGAAATAATAATTATGAAGGAGCGGGATTGTCGCACGCACAGCTATAGCTTCATCTTTATTTTAGGCCATCTCGTAAGTGCGGGAAACGTGACTGCTTACATAACTAATTGACAATCCTCAACTTATATCAATCAATAAGACATAAACAAATGTATTGCAGTGTTTTTCATAGAACAAATGGAATTTCCCAGTTACACAACTGGAAGTGTTGACCAAATAAAGCAGTCATTGATATGACAAAATATTTTGCAACATGCAGGATGTCTCCGCGTAGATAAAGTGCGATTTCTTTGTTACGACCGTTTCAAGGATCTAATAATACAAAAATTTAAGTAGTACAACTCAATTTGATTGGTAAAATAAGCTTTTAAGTATACTTGATTTAACAGCTTCTTCGTAACTAGGAGGAGGATCCCAATTGCTGGTGCAAACTCGGCCGATTACTGGCGAATTCAAATAGGTTCTGTTCTCACAGCTCAGAACATTTACATGATGTTGCTGATGTGCCGTGTTATTAGGCCTAATGTTACCACTCTGGTGCCTCACATTCCTCGATCTCTCCACATTCGTATTGTTTGAAGTAGTCCTGGCTCTTTCAACATTCAAATTGTTATGAATTTGTCTCGTAACAGGAGCGGTCGATGAAGCTGCCACCGATACAGATGATGGACGTCTTTGAGGGATCTCATTTGACGATTTTGTAGGACAGAAACAAGAGATCAAAAACGTACACACTCGTTTACGAAACACGACGCACATGATTGTTGAATAAACAATAAATATTGTTAAAGGCACGCCTAATGATAAGATCCACCAATTGACGCTACCGTTCGTAACTGACGACATTGTTATAGATTTGAGCGAAACGAAAGTGAATAGTATGCTTCGTTGTAGGACGAGTCGTGTAAGTACAATACGCCTGAAAAAGTGGACAACCGTGTTCTCGGTTTCCTTATCATCCTTCGTCTTTATTTAAATATCCGGTCGCGAGATTGGTCATCGACTTCGGTCAACAACGGATGGACTTTACCTTTCATGGTAAAATAGTAAGGTGAGAGATAAGGCGATAAAGTTTTCTGATATAGGCTTCACTGCTTCAGTCTTTTTTTACGTAAAGAGAATTTTTGTATTTATAAGATTGAAAATCCATGTTTTTCAAAAATAAAAGAAAACAAATATGAAATGTTGAAATAATAATGAAATTTAAAAGAGTTGAGGATTAAGCAAATTTACCGCTATTTAGTTTTTAAAATGGGCGTTGAATGTTATTTTACAGATTATATGCACTATGATGATTATTTACGGAGAGATAGTACGATAACAAGACTTTAAAAAAAGCACTTGAAGAGTTTTATTTTTACAATAGTGCGTTTTAGTACGGTATTTCTTTTCATAAAATGAAATCACACAAAATGTATTTAAAAGTTCGAAGAGAATCAAAACAGTAAAAAGGGCCAGAATTCAATGATTTAAAAAATGAATTAAACAACAAATTCCATTTCCTGGATATTAAGGAGGATGACAATCAATCACCTCCTCATATCTGGGTGGGTACTGGTAATACTCATCAAATGCGGATGTTGAACGCAATAGGAACTCTTCCCTTACGATTCGTTCGATAACAGGATCGCAATGAGTCTCCACCGAGTGTTGCACATCACCTAATAAAACGTATTCAGATACCATTAAAAAAAATTCAATGGCAAAAATTATAGCAAAGTACTGTACTCACCAATATTGTTGTTTTTGCCGACGATGTTGTTGATGAGTGAAGATGGCATATTTGGTGAAGCCGATTGCGTCGTTAAAGTGAAACTTTTAGTTAATCTTCCTAATTTGCCGAACCAATTTTTTATTATCGGTCGAGCAGGCATAATATGTGTACGTCGAACCTTGTATTAAACAGGCAAAATAATATTTAGGCTATCCTTTTCCTACCTACAAAGGGCAAAACACATTAATTGCAATGTTTGATTACAATTAAAAATATGAAGCATACTCACCAAAATTATATTTAGCTTTTGAAATTCTTTTTCAAATTCGAATCACTTGAAACGCTTTTTCTCGAAACACCAGGTTTATAGAAAGACACTGTTATCTCTCCTTTGAGTCGCCTTATAAAGGCATATAATCTGCCTCAAACACATATGCTACTACATTACGCCACCACGAGCGTCATTTAAGCAAGAAACAGAAATTTGAGAGGGGAAAACAGCAGTGATTAAATTTACATCATTAGGGCAATCATCAAATCTTATTATTCGATAATTCGCTATTAGTTTGAGAAGAGATATCAACACTGTTCTGATGCTGTAATAGCATTCCAACTTGAAGAGGTCGATCAATCGCAGAATTGGGCGCTCTGGCTACTGTAACAGGTTCAGGCTGATAGATTTCAACGGATGATTGAGATGACGGACTCCAAAGCGGCCAAGCTGGCCGAAATTCATCAGGATGGCTCGAAGCAGGAGCTGTGGATGGCGCACTCCCGATATCCAGATTACGATTTATCCTAGTAATGTCTATGAGAGGTAAACTTGTAGGTCGGATAGCTTGAAGACGAGGATGCTGAAGAACTCCTTGCTGACCTCCAATTGAAATTGATGATATCTGAGCCGGATTAAAGTAGAGCGGATGACAGGCGGGATAATGAACGATATTGGATCGGTTCGATTTCTTGATGCAGAACCGGATGAGAGACCAGACTAAAGCGATGAAAATGGCTAATAGAAACATGGAGATGAAGACGTAAAAACCAGTTAGATCCCCACTGCCGGCGCCCCCCATGGCGAGCGTGATTATCCGCAGACAGCACGGAATTCACTGATGATCTTAAATGAAGCAAAACGGGAGCGATCCATTTCCTCCGGCAAACACTCTCTCAGTTTACTGTGGCGATATTTATAGAGAGAGAGAGCCCCATCCATACCACCCAAAAAACTATTAAAATGGGCTATAAAACATAGCAATAAATGAAGGCCACCCTAGCCGATGCCCATCTGGGCTAAACATCATCACAATCTCTCCAAGTATTCTATAATAACACTAATAAAAAGATTCATATTTTTAAAAATCATTATGATGGACGAGTTCGAATTGCTTCTTCATAGGTGGGAGGTGGTATGTCGAAATCAGGTGATGATGTGATTGGATTCCCGAATTCAGAATATGCTGGAGCTGAAGGGAAAATCACAACCCATGCTGGAGGTAAAGGTGATGATCGTGATAGTGGGGGAGACATCACTACTGAAGATGCTGCTGCATTGTTATTCACAGTTTGAATAGAAGTTTGATGAGGAGCAGGTAGAGATGCTGAATAAGGGACTTGATTAGCAGCATCTTCAGGCTGAGTAGCTCGACGACCAACGATGCAGCAACAACAAATAAAAATCGCTACAATCACAAATACTGTTGAAACTGGAATTCCAACGGCTAACCAAGTTCCAGGATCGACAGGAGTCGACATTTTTGTGACCTATTCTGCCGAAGAAACTACGTCCAAGTAAGTGACAAACTGACAGCATGATCTCTGGGCCTATTATTAAAATGATGATCCAATTAACCTAGTTCCGCCCAGATAAGATTTATTTCCGTCACCTGAGTGACACATTTGCCTTTTATGCATCATTTGAATAAAAAAAATTTTAAAATGTTGTTTTCTAATCCTTTTTTTAAGGGGTTATAAACAACGATGATGATTATTTTGCTGAGTAAGCAATTCGTACCCAGACTAACTAATGCGTATAACAAACCAGCGCTAATTGATAAGAGATTAAGGGTTCCGTCTAACAACTAAACGTTAATTAGTCTGCCTGTTAAATTACTACAAGGACACGCGCTGAACGATGACAACATTCGCTAATTTATGTTATGCATAAAATTAATGACTTGGAAATTAAATTGAAAATGATGATGTATTTTAAATCCATTCTTTAATGCCGAAAGATTCGTTAACTTCCAAATGTTGATGATGGATTTCGGATGATTGAGGAACCGATGATGGAAAAATTTCTTCATAACTTGGAGGAGGTTCACCAGGATCGATGGTGAATACGGAAGACGTTATTGAATAACTGTCTGCACTGTTGTTATCCAACACTCTGAGGTTACTGAAGATGAAATGGATGGGCTGCTCGTTCATCTCCATCAGTTCTTCACTTGCGTTGATATTACGAACCCTTCGTTGGTTTTCTTGACTCGGATTCGTCAAGGAAAGTCGTGGAAGTCGATCTTGAAAAGTTCTCAGATGGGTTGATAATGGTACTTCTTCTTGCTGTTGCTCAATTGGATCGGTGTTGGTATTAGAAGGAGGAACAGCAGCACTCTTGTTCCTGATGTGTTTCCAGAAGCAAGTTACTACTCCGATACCAAGAAAGATGATTGAAAAGACTGTCATTAACGAGATGCCAACAGCATCTAACGAAGCATCTTCCGACATGATGCTTTCATTATTACACCCTGTCTGATGATGTTGACAAGTGGTCGACAAATTCTATACTGCTTTAAAAAATTCATAAGAAAGAAGAGTCCTTTCTATTTGGCACCATGTTGGGATGATAAGACAATATCTGAACATCTATCCTGATAAACCTTGTACGAACTGTAAAATTTATCTTGGAAACGGAAGGTCACTGGACGAGATTGATGATGTAATCTTTGATTAATAATGTAATAATCGTTCATTTTCTAATAAATCTTTTCGACGAATAGTTTTAGATATAAAAAAAAATTCCATTTTTACAACTACTAATTACAATCAAAGTGATTATAAATAATACCCGTTAGGTTGGATTCAGCCTAATTTTTAAATTATATTTGCATATGATGCAACGATTGCCCTTATCTTTACGTGAATAATAACATTTTGATTCAACGGCAATAAAGAAATAAAATACAATTTATTAATCAAAAGAAACGGTACGGTGGTAGCAAAAGCATTGAATTGTCATGACGAACTGCTCGAGTCCCGCTTTTTTGCAACCTCTTCATAAGAGGGTGGTATATCTTCGCTAGCGATCGTTACGTCAAGTGGTCGGTTGCCTAATTACGAGGTTTAAAAAAAAATATCATAATGATAAATTTTCAGCTCATTTTTAGATTAGTTACCAAAGAATCTACTCTGTGTGAGTCTACGAAAAGAGTTGCGAATGGATTTAGAGGAGCTCCGCATAGTACTCTGCCGCCATGATATAGTTAACAGGTTGATCGATGGAGCTGTGGGCTGAACGATGGTCACTTCTACTGGCTGTGATTCGCACTCAGTTAGTCTATTTTCCATAGCTGTTTGACTGCTAGCGGTTGCTCTGCAGCGTTGCATGCAGCGCCAATAAGTCGCAAATAGCATCAAAAGTAGCGCAATCGAAAGGGCGATAATAACAATCAACAGCGCTTTATTCATACTGTTAAACGTTTTGAATTGCACTCAAAACTTGGAAAAGAAGAGGCTTTGAATAAACAAGTCTGATTCGTTCAAAATACAAGAAATTTGTCATTTTTTGTGGACGAGTACTGTACTGAACAACATGGAGAGCTATAGCAGGTGGGATAAATGAAAGATAAGAGCATCCCACTCGCTACATTTTATTACAGGCTAACAGGTGCTGTAAAACTGTAATTATATACATTTGTGTTGATATCTCAATTAATCATTTTCTTAAAGTAATTGTATTCTATGTTGCTTTTAAAATGAATATTAAAATAGAGGGTAATCCTTACTGTGTTGATTGATTTTTTAAACCATTCTGAAAATTAAAATTAAATAGTGATAATCACAATAATAAAAAGGAGGCGGAAATCCTGAAAAAGTGGTCTAAGTCATCGTACAATAAAAATGGAAAATGATAAGCTCGTATATAAAGGCCAAATATTTCTTGGAAATCATATGCTATGTAACTTGATAAATTATGAAGAATAGGAGCCAAAAATAATTTAGTAAACAGTTGATATAGTATTATTCACAAGAAGGTGGAAGGTTTTAATTCAGTGGATCATCTTGAGGTCTACTATGAAGTAAGATTGATGCCATTGATGGTTGGATGATCACAGCTGGTTGAAAGATGACCGTTTGAGTGTTTTGACTTTCATAAAAAACGGTTGATATCCAAGCGTTACGACGGGCAGCAGCTGCTCTTCTACGATGTTGAGTGCAGAGCGCGCAGATCACCAAAAACAAGAAAACGACAAACATGATCACGGCGATAACTATAAATATTTGGACATTGTTTTTCATTTTTTAAACAACTATCGTGAATGTTACAATTTAGCTAAATTTAGAATAATAGAAATGAGTCGTAACAGTTCTAAGTACTGTACAACCATGTAAGAAACAAGAGAGGTGAAAAAAGCGACACATAGTCTGGACTAGTTAGAGAAAGGATGTGTAAGATTAGGCAATAGCACGTTGAATTCCAAACATATTATCTATCTTTTCTTATTCACACATTTTGTTGCATACCATAGTGGTGCTTATCTTTTTTTTTTACCTACTGATTAAGTTACCGGATTGAATGAGATAGTATTGGAAGTTTCTCTCAAACGATAAAAAATCGGCGTTTGTAATATTATCTCAACCTGATTCCGTATATTATCCACTTAATAATAATCTTATTTCTGTTCGATGATCTTCTCACATTGAAAAGCCAAAATAAGAGAATTTTATTTTACTCGTGAAACTGTGACCTGTTAACTATGTCTTTTATTTACAATTAATCTAATCTACTGATACATAAAAAAAATTTAATCTTTTTAAGTTTTTTTATGCAGTACAGTACCTATATCAATTAGTCGCTGTTATATAATCTCAAACTGATGAACTTATAATTTTCGTAATTAAATAAAATTCATTTTTTTTTTACTTGTCGGGATTCGTAGATCCTTCAGCTTGCTTTCACGGTCCACGAAGAGGCGAATCATCTTTCCAAAGTGTTGCAACCCAGCTATCAGTGTTGTTCGTGTTGTTCTTCCCTTTCTTTCCATCCCTTTCGCAACCCCTTACTACCCTCTTTTCGCAACCCATATTTATTTTCTTATCCTGTCTCTAGGCTCTAGCGGTCTCTAGAGTCTTTTCGACGACCGCTCGACGCCTCTTGTAGTCTAGTAACAGTCTCAGAATCGCTACTTTTTAGTATAGTTCCGAATTTGATCGAGTACTGTACTGTCCTCTCTCTGCCTTGATTTCAAAAGTATAAGTTATTCTGCACACTACAACAAGAAGATCGAAAGTTTTCTGCGTGCTGAACTGCAGTGCCTTTTTTCTAAAAATAAAGAGAAATAAAGACTAAAAAATAATGGAGAAGTATTCGATGAGGGACTTCGTCACGGACTGTGTTCGTGTAATTGTAGTTATTGCATCTGTCGTGATTTTGGTAAGTGTAGTAAATTAGGCCGAACTTATCCAAGTGATGTTTCAACTGCATTCTCTCTTCTTCATTGCTATCTATTTTGGTGTGATGCAGATGTTTGGTTTGCTGCATGTGATCGGATTTGTGACCTTCTCGGAAAGATATGAAGGGGAAACTCTTTCCAATATTTCGAGGGCGTGTTTGATTACAACTGGAATCGTCGGAATTTTTGTAGCTATCAGCCTGATTCAAGGGTTGATCGGAACTGTAAGTTTGATAATTTGAGATTTTTTAATTATTTTTGTCAATAATTTGTTTTATATTACTTAGTTTTCCACTGCCGCTGCCATTCTCGCCGGATTTGCCATTTATGAGGTTGTGGTTTTCGAAAAAACCAACTCAAATGGGATCTTATGTTTCAGCAACAACATAATTGCATTGACGCCCTACCGTGTTTTGATGATTGTTCTTGTCTCCTCCGTCATTTCCTTCGTTTCATCTTTGATTTTGCTGTACCTTTCTCGCCGTAACAAGCGCATCTCAACTCCCAATAGAAATTATTAAGTCGCAGATCTCTTATGCGTGTACTTTAAATGCCTCGTTGAGTGCGTTGTAAACATTTTTACGATACTTAAAGATTGTTTTTGTTGGATCAGTTTCTAACTCGGAACCTTAAATACCCCATTCTGTTGGCCTTTTCATGTTGATATGGTATATTGATTTGCGTATGAAATCGAAACACTAAATAGTTAGTGATGCGATGTCATTAAGTTATGAACAAACTGCGTACTTAATCATTCCCACTCCACTCTTCCCTAATACAAGAATTTTTGAAAATTGCACTCTGTAGATCAATTATTGGTTAACAATATTTTTTACGTAGTTATTCAATTAAGTTCGAAAGATAGTTGATAACATTTCCGACATTAAAATTTCCCAAAAACAAACGATACAGTATATCTAACGGAAGCTAAATAGCTAATTATATTTGAAGAAAAAGATTTCTCTGAGTTGTAAATTAGTGATAAACTGATAAAGGGAGGGTCATTGAAGGTCCGCGCTCTTTAGACGGTGACCTCGCGGAGCGCCCTACTACAAATAGGAAGGAAAGGGTAATGTTTTTGCCGAAAATTAAATTACATCAACTTCATTTTCATGTCCACTTACAAATTTTCTTAAATTTATTAAAATTTAAAAAAATGGAAAGGAAAGTCGTCAGTTTCTTTCATCTACACGAAAAGAAAATAATTCAAGGTTTTTTTTTATGATGTGGGTGGTGAATACCTACCAGTCTGAAGTTTATATCCTCTGGCAAGTTCAACGCCAAGGTCGTAAACCTCAACGGTTTTCTAGATAGCAGTGCCGCCAGTGCGTATGTTGTGGTCGACTGGTTCCTCCGTGCTGACTTTATTTTTTAAAAAGTTGGAAATAAAAAGTGTTTCTGAATTTTCCAATAGCTATTAAGATGAACTACTCCAAGAGGAATTTTCTCACGGATTGTGCTCGCCTTATCGTTATTATTTCATCCATCTCAATTTTGGTAAGTTGATGAAAGATTTTTTTTTAAAGTTAAGTTTTTTTCTCCCTTGTTCTACAATACGAGAATCGGAAAAAAGATAATTGAGATAAAATAATTATTTTTCTAGACGTTTGGTATCCTGCACGTCTTGGGATCAGTTACTTTCTCACAGAGATACGAAGGGCGCACTCTTTCTATCGTCTCAGGGACCAGTTTGATTGCAACCGGAATCGTTGGAATCGCCGCAGCTGTGAGCTTGGCCCAATGGCTAATTGGAAGCGTTAGTGAACTATTCAACTATCTAAAATTGTAATTTACCTTTTAATTCACTAAATTTTCAGTTTTATTTTATTCGTAGTTTTCCACCGTCACGATGGTTCTCAGTGGCCTCACGATTTTCGAAGTGATCGTAATCGACTATAACTGGGATTTAGTTTTGGGCAGGATGAAACAACAGTTTGCCGGATACCTTATTCGAATCGGGGATGACCCAGAAAGCTGGAAGAATTTAGCATTCTCAGCCTATGCTTTGTTGATTACTGTTCTCGTTGTCTTTGTTACTTCTGCTGTTTTTTTCATTTATTTTGTTGCTATTAGCTCGCCTAAAGCAAAATGATTCAACCCCAAACAAAATTACCAAATCTTTCCACTTAAACAATTTGCAAAAGTTTTTATTCCTCAATTGAAATAAAAGTTAAATAAACGATCTATCAAATAATCTTTACACATTTTAGGACATGAAAATCAGGCTAAACAACTATTACTTGGTTTAACAGCAATAGATTGGGACACAACCATTTCATATGAAGGTGGAAGGTCTTCATCGATGTTGACGACATGGTTCACTCTCGTTAAAGGTCCGGTCGGTGCCATCGTCATCGGTTGGACAAGCGTATCTGGTGGGACGATGACCGTTTGGTCTCTTCCTCGGGTGGTTACCATTATCAGCGCGTTTTGACGAGTCAGAGTTGGTTGATGTAATCGTCTTTTGACTATTAGACACAGACAGCAAGCACAGCAGATGAGGAGTACAACAAAGATGATTGGAGTAATAATTGGCAATACTTGGACTGCAATACTGATTGCGCGAGCGCTGCTATTTCTGTCCATTCTGATGAAGCGTTTACTATTTATCAACAATTTTTCAGGGAAATTTTCTTAAGAAAGTCTCTTAAGAAGCTGATTTTCGATTTTACTGCTTTAAAAACTAAACTTGTCAAGTTGTGCGAGCAATAAATACTAGCAGTGAATAAAGAGTGTTTTAACTCTTTAGTTGGGAACTCTACTATGTGATATTAGGCCAAAATTTCCCGTTAGAAACAATACAACCGCAAAGGATAATCATTCAGCACATTCTGGTTTAGAGATGTATGAGCTCGAGTACGGATGCTGTTGCATAATCCTATTGCATGTAACAAATAAAACTATGCTGTGACGCACGAACAAGACCAGAGTGTGCTCAAATATGGACCGTATTGCGTCACTGTGCTCTTGAACGCCAAACAAATAATAGCCTTAAGGTATGTGAATGAATTCTTGATATCTAAACTTTTACTGAGTTTATTTCCAGTAGTTTTTTAAAGGTACAATGAATGGCAAATTGGCAAAGGTTATTGTTGTACCAAGCCGTTGCGCGCAGCATCTGACTCGCAAATTTCCAAGAAAAGAAAATGTTTTCTTCATTTTATTTGCATTTACGTCATCACGTATCATATTGTATGATACATTTAATACAAAATATCATTTTACAAATTTTAAAATAGAATGACCAGCTTATTAAAAATATCTTATTAAAAGGAATTTTCCATAGCAGAGACTGGAGAGGGCTATGGTGAGCTGCTGTGTAGACTTGGAATGGATGAGCTCGATGTAGCCATTTGGTAAGAAGGTGGATGATCTTCTTTCAAGAAGTTTAAATCGGTGCTAGTAGAAGAGATTGGAGCAGGAGAACTAGTTCCAGCAGATACATCGTAAGATGTGAGGAAGACAACAGATGCACCTGTTTGGAAAATGACCGTTTGACCACTTTCGATTGTAGTTGCTCCCGTTTCAAGTGCTGCTCCGTTATTTCTACGAGCAATATAAAGTTGCAGTATAACCCAAACTATTATAACAACAATGATAAAAATAACAGGGGTTATGATGATAAACACAATTGTGAATTCCATATGATGATGTTGAGTACCTTTTCCGTCAATCAATTAAACTTGGGTTTAAAAAACAAAAACTTCTACGCTAATTTCTCTTGCAACTGACTCTGGAAAAGCCTAGCGCTAAATGATTCTCATTTCATGTCGTTCGGCAATTTTAAAGACCATGTCGAGATATTTACATTCACGCGGCACTATTACATTAAAGAAAATGAAATATGTGAAATAAGATAATCAGCTTTTGTGATAATTTTTATGAGCTATGATTAACATTTGCTTCTAATCTTCCCGCCATTTTATCGTGTTTTAAGGTTGTATTAATGGGATGACTCATTACCATTAATAACATATGAAAAATTATTAAGCATATTACACAGTAATTTTTCATGTTTATTTTCTAAAAAGCCAAAACAAGTATAAAGAAATTCGTCGTTGTCGAGCGGGTTGGCCAGCCCAGAGTGACACTGCAACGCGCGGAGTGACATTCGGATGATTCCGGTGCATTCGAGTTGTATTAAATGGAGAAGAAGAGAACTTTTTGGAGAACGACGACGAAATTAAGCTCGATATGAGGACTAGTAGAATGATTTGGAGTCGTCAAGAGAAGTTATTAGTCATCTCTGATGGTAGTAGTTCTTAACCTATAGTATTAATGTTATATGTGATGGTATACCAGTAAACATAATGATTATTTAACAATTGGTAGAAATATAACACATGAAAACTATTTCATTGAAATGCACGATTCAATTTATTTTGAAAATTCAGTTATACCAATATAGCACACAATAATAAATATAAAAGATCGTCATATTGTTGATATAGGGGACTTAATTTCGGTAAACCGAGGAATGCATATCTATATAAAGCTGCCTGTTTGACGAAATAAGTTAGAATACTGGATGCAATGGATGGAAATCTAAGTGTACAAGTCATCCTCTTTTCAAAGATCACCAAAACTTATTCAAAAGTCCGTAGGCATCCACCGAATTGATGATAACAAAAGCGGCCCAAAGCAGGAAGAAACCAACGGCCGTCGGAATCTTGATCCAATTGGAACCGCCTAGCTCACCTCCAGCGAAGCGCCTCCTTAGTCCCTACCACTACCACGCTCATGCAAATGAACAAAGTAGCCATGAAAATGATCCTGTAATTTAATTTTAATAATTCGTTAGGAACCATTCTCATTTCCTTATAATTGTGAATGAATGAATTATTACGGAGCTGGATTGACTTCGAATCTCCCGCCATGAATGTGATGATAAATGGATCCGATGGACCAACAGATACCCATTCCTAAGTAAACTTGGATGATATTTGAGCCGAAGACATTAGTAACGGAAGCGTCCGCACTAGGACTCCTTTTGGCAAAGACTCTACTGGCAAGCATCTCTAATAATTCAAATAAATATTAATAAGCTTATTTAGATGTTATCAAGATGCAATCAAAAAGGACGAACCAGGGACGCTGGTACCGACTGAAACCAGGGCCAAGGATGTGACTCGTATTTGGAGGCCGACAGTGCAACCTAAAGCGTAGGCCAAATCACTCAGGAAGATGATCAAAAAGACGAGGACGAACATGCAACCGAAGAAAGTCAGCAATCCACCGAATAGTTCTATATAGATACTCTATTATTGATATTGACTTCATAATGATTGTTTACTAGATTGAATAGAACCTGGAGGAGGAATCAAGGCAAATGTTAGCCTCCAAAAGATGGTGACAATATGTTTAACGTAATCGAACCAGGTGATAGGTTTCGGTTTGTTAAACATTTCTTCATAATCTTCGTCTAAGAAATTTGAATATTGAATGATTGAGTTAGTAATAAAGATGATCAATATAATAACCTCTTTCTAAATGAATCGCATCGATAAACTGCTGTTTCCAAGGTGATGAACCACTTTTGATGTTCAACTGGGATCTCTTAATAAGCCTGCGTAAAGAATTCTGCACAAAAAAGTTATTAGAATACTGTTTTTAAAAAATGACCATAGTTACGAATATCTAACCTTGAAGGCTTTGCTTTCTTTGAGTCGGATAACTGTTTTACTAATTTCTCCCAATTCCGGGTGCCCTGGAATATTCTTAGCGAATGGAACTTCATTCCCATTTCCATCTATTTAAAAAATATATTATATATTATGATTAATTTATTATTTTTATGAATTATTTATTGTACCAGTAGTGAGTAGCTTAGGCGACTCAATAAAGAAGAAAAAGAGTAAACTTCTGCGTAGAAAGTTTGTTCCGAAATCGTAATCGCTACCAGGTTTCTTGCATGATAAGATTCGATTAGTCTCTCAATAATATAAAAGTTTATAACAGTAAGAACTTACTCTACTTGTCCCTCTCCAAATACAATTGTACCCCTGCAGGATTGGTAGTCTTTGCCGGCGGAGGCGGTTCCGTCCTCGGTCCTGTAAGAGAGCTCAACCCTCCCTCGGGTTCCTCCACAACGGATGATCTGCATAACGCAGCTAACCAGAGAATCTTCGAGCTAAATCTCGCTTTTAGAAAGTGTGAAAATGCCGTGATGATCGTCATCCATGATCAAGACTGTAGCCAAAGAAGGACAGGCTAAACGGATGGAAGGATCTTCTTCTTCCTCTTCCACTTCTTCTTGCAACTTTTCCGCAGTGCTGTTGCACATCAACTGATTCGGTGAAAGATGCAAAGCTGATGGTATTTCTGGTGTTAAGCAAGCTTGACTACGTTTAAAGCCTGACTGCGCATTATTGTTATTAGGTTCGATACAATTCAAATCAGGAATTTTTTTTATTTTAATGCGGTAGCTAGATTGACAGTCATCAGCAGGTTCTTCTACAATGATGGACGGAGGAGTAACGTTGCTGGAACGGCGAATTTCCTTCTGATTTCCATCCAGAATGGTGACAGATACACCGTCCTTGGTCATCTCGTAAGATATAAGGGAAGGCAAATTATTATTGCTTTCACTTGATTGGGAGATTTGATGGGAAAGGATCTGATATGCATCCGGATTAACTAAGCCCCTGAAGACACTAATTTTCCTTTGTCGCTGCTTTTTACCCAGCACCCGACGAGGATTAAAGAGTCGGATGTAAAAGTGTTGATCTCCTTCATAGACTAGATCTTCAATTATGGCTATTTCAATAATCTTCTTCGTCTGCCCTGGTTGGAAGCAAATAGTACCACGAACTGGATTGTAATTTCTTCCAGAAAGAGCATCCCCATCTTCGGTGGCGTAATCAACTAGAACCTGACGACTAAGATCCCCGTTCTGACGAACGACGGTTGCAGTGAAGACCCCCACATCTTCTTCCACCGTGTAGTGACCGGGGGAGAAGAAGATCTCGGTGTAATCATCACTTTTCGATGGTTCGCGAAAAGTAGATTGAAGATCCACCAGCAATTTACTCTCACGACGCATGCGCCAACTGCTCAATCCGGTCAACTTCTTACAGGCTTTCATTCGCAATAAAACATCACTTTTGGTTCCTCTATCAAGTAAATCGATGGTTGCCAAGAGCTCCAACTGTCTAGAATCCTGTACCAAGGGATGTTTCCGCCTCATCTGTCTGAGTGTTACCAAGAAATCTCTCCTCTGCTCTTCAAACTTTCGGAAATCCTGATTCTGGGCTTCCTGATCATCAGAGAAAAGTTTCAGTCCCGATATCATGCAGTCGTCCATTCTAGCCAGATCCGTGGTGCTCGTCTCTACCAATACTTTGTTATTGAATCCCAATTGGTAGGTGACGATTTTCTCCTCTTTTGTCTTCTTCTTCTGGTTCTCGATGTATCGGTCTGCTAAGTAAGCCGAAAATAGAGAGCAAGGAAAGAGAGAGAAAGTGAGCAATCCCTCCCAGACTTCGACCACACCCGGTGATATAACGGCCGCTACGAGGATCAACCAGATGTAACCCATTGTGGACCAGGCTGCGACCACCAAAAAGATAGGCAAATGATTTATCCGTCTAGTCTCACCTTTGGGGATGACGAAGACGCAGACTCCGATGACTACCATTGTGCTGAATGCGGCACTGGCTATGATCTCGCTCGGTCCCAAATCTTCGGATACGAAATTATTCGATATTAGAGTGATGGTTGCCAAGAAGACTTCGGACGAGGCACCACCGAGAGCGATGATGGTGAGCTTGGCGATGGTCTGATTCCAGATTCGAACGACCATCACTTCTTCTTCACCTCGATCATTTCTTAGACGAATTTCCTTTTTGGTCGATGTAATAATCTCAATGGCAGACATGAAGGTATTGGCTAGATAGGCGATGCCGATGAAGAGGAAGATCATGGCAAGAGGTAAACGATTCCACGGCCTACAGTTTGGGCAGAAGTGATATCTTCCACTGGTGGGAGCCACATAGGGAGAAATGTTCCATCTTTGCATTGCGATGGAGTGCGATCCATTTTTTTCTCTTCGATTCTGAGCTGTGAATTACAACTTGTAGTCTTTGAGAGTCAGAAGGTAGAACAGATTGAAGAAATCCACCAGACAGCTCTGTTTTATACCAGAATGTTATGCTGCTTCGTAGTAATGAACAGTGCATGTATTATAACTTGTATTCTTTGAGCTTCAGAAGGGCATAGGACTTCTTTAAGGAATAAAGCATCACCAGACAGCGTTTGGTTTCATAACCGAATGTACAGTGCCCTTGAGAATTCTATATATAGTGAAATAGGGTCGTTTCTTCCATGAACTACATCTTTAAAAGATTGACCAATACACGCCGAAACAGTGTCCTTTCGAGTTTTTTAATCAATTAATCTATTCGTCTGAACAGCATACAGTAGATATTTTAGCCTGGGATGTCGTTAACAGACATCTGTCTCTTCTTATAATTTTATCAAAGAATTATTTTTCAATTCATGTATTAGTTGATGAATCGAACGAATAAACTACTTCGAAATTAATTAGATAAAAAAAATTGTAGATGGAAGATAAGTATTCTTTAAATGCGCGTATTTTTTTTTTAACAATTTAATCGATCCATAGCTTTATTCATGACGTTGAAGATAGCAAACTTACCTATAGGTGAACGAAAAGAGAAAGAGACTTTCCGTGGCCGTCGGAACCGTCGGTTCGATCCAGTTGAAACTGCCCAGGTTCGCTCCAGCGAATAAGAAGTAACTAACTTCCGTATATATTATATACAATATATAACTTACGCACAGTACATTTGAGAATGACAAAGAAACTTACAGACGCCGGGGCCGGCAGTTCAATCCAGTTGAAACTACACATGTCCGCTCCAATCCGGCGAATTTCGAAATGCAAATGAATAGATCAGCGATCATTAAATTCAAAGTGATTTTCTAATACATAAAAACTGAAATATTGTCACCTCCTTTATTTTACTGACTAAAAAAATGACGGAGCAGGATGTATACTTGGAATTTAGTATTTACTGCCGTATGGGTGTAATGCGGTATATATTAGATGACACCGATAGATCATCAACAGTTAAAAATTCATTCCTAAATAGACTTGTTGAATGTAGCCATTTAAGCCAATGACGTCGGTGATGCAATCATCCGAACTAGAGCTCCTTTTGAGAATACTCAACTCGTAAACAGTTCTCATGAAAAAACTTAAATCAATGCCAAATAAGAGGTGTGTATCGTTATGTAAAAAGAATAAGGGACGAACCAGGGACGCTATTTCCAACTAAAACCAGTTATTCTATTCTACGCAACAAAAGTCCATCACAGTCTCTGTGGTTCCGACTGAAAATAGGGCCAAGGATGTGGCCCTTTGAGACCGACGCACGGTGAATCCCCATGCTTTTTACGTCAAATCAGAATAACATGGGAACGCAGATCCAGCAGAAGAAAGTCAATAATTCACTGAAATTATGTTCTATTTATTTTATCCAATGAATTGTCCTTAAAAAAATGAAATTTGGAAATATCAGTACTTTAAATTCTTTGCTCTCTAAGTCGTAATATTATCGTATCTTCTCTATTTATTTCTGGATGGCTTGGAATGATTTCAGATGGATAATCATTATTCGTCCTTGAACATTGTTTTGATAGTATACGTTGAAGATCTTTAATCACGCCGGAATCTATTCTTCCTCTTTTTCTTTATTCCAGTACAAAAATAAGTAGCATCATAAGAAACAAAACTTAAACTTGTTAGCGATATAAAAAACTGTTCTTGATGATTTATCGGTTACCTATCGGTAACCAAATCATACCATAAATCATTGGTGTACGTGGTTTCACCATCGCGCAATAAATATATAATAACAAGATGTACGGTAATCGTTCGTTATCGATCGTCTTTAAATTGAAGGAAATCGGATTCCTATAAAAGACCCTATTATACAACGAATAATGCGTCAGAATTTATCAATCAGATTTTTTTTTATTGGGTAGCGACATATTTACAATATTTTTTCGCTTCCAGTTGACCTGAGTTGCTCATCTGAAGATCATTCGAGCGCATTTTTCTATCTCACGTTTTTAAATACTTTTGTTTTCTTTTTAAAATGAACAGTAAAAGATTAAATAGATTTGCATTGCGTTTAACATTGAAGATTGGATTTCGTAGCCTCTTGATAAGATGGGGGCAAAG
This sequence comes from Chydorus sphaericus, assembly GCA_030141595.1. NCBI lineage: Eukaryota > Metazoa > Arthropoda > Branchiopoda > Diplostraca > Chydoridae > Chydorus > Chydorus sphaericus. The sequence goes on along the minus strand of CM057934.1, from coordinate 11,294,380 downwards.
GATCTTCACTGGTGGTAATTATAAATATACCAGCCGGATGAGTATGACGTCCATCAGGAAGTGCAAACAATGCCATCGTCGGCTGTTGGACGGTGAGTCCATCATCTCCAGGCTGGAAGACGATCCTTTGACCTGTTTCTACTGCTATAGTCGATGTCAAAGTTTCAATGTCCTGGTTACGAGGATGTGCGCAAAAGATTCGTTTGAGCATGAAGAAGAAGAAAGCTGCAAAGCCAACAAAAACGATTCCAATGACGAATGGAAATACATGATTCAGGTCCATTTTGACGGAGCCGTTGGATTCCGAGATATTTGAGGAAGCAAGTAGAAAACTAAAAACTTCTTTATAAGTTATACTTTTGCACGCTGCTTGTTTATTGGTCAGTTGTCACTGAAAGAGTGAATTTTTAATACGTTCACTATATTACATCTTTTTAATGATTTCTCAATATGTAAATTATTTGGAATTCCCAGGTCAAACGAGAAACAATGTGCAACACCGTGCGGCGTGTCCTCAAATATGGACTGAATTGCGCCATTCGTCCCCTTGAACGCAAACAACATAATAGCCTTAAAATATGCAAATGAATTCCTGATTGACTGGGGCTATTTAAAACTTTTGTTTTAAGAAACTGGCAATAACTTGTCATAGCAAGCCTAAACTAGCTTTAGCTGGTTTTTCATGTATATTACTAGGCGTGTTTTTTTCACTCTCAAGTCGAAAACAAAAGCACAGATGCAATCAAGATATACATAAAAAGTTTATAAAACACTCGAACACAGTTTATAAAGAGATCATAATAAAAATGTTGTATTGTTGGTTGTATTTCAAGATTCATGCTCTCATCCTCATTCTTGCCATTTCATCATTACATGTGTTTTTATAAATATACAATAAATAGCATTTTGACACTTTTAAAAGATGAAACCACTTAAATTAAATCGAATAAATGCAAAGACTAGAGAGTGCTATGTTATACTGCTGTGTAGATTTGAAATGGTTGCATGAGAGAGAGTTGAGATGGTTATAGCCATTTGGTAAGAAGGCGGAAGATCTTCTTTCAAGAAGTTGAAATCGGTGCTGGTAGAAAAGATTGGAGCAGGAGAACTAGTTCCGTCAGCAGATACGTCGGAAGATGTGAGGAAGACAGCAGATGCACCTGTTTGTAAAATAACCGGTTGACCACTTTCGATTGCAGTTGCTCCCGTTTCAGGGGCTGCTCCGTTATTATTTTGACGAGGGGTTGGGGATATACACCAAACTATCGCCACTTTAACTATTACCATAATTAGCAAAACAACGGGGGTGATGATTAACACAATAGGGAGTTCCATAACTTGATGTAAAGTTTATGATTTTTAAAAATAATACTAAACAAAATGTGTTTGTGTAACGTTATATGTATACGCTACTTTCACTTGAAACTGGCTCAATAAATGGGTATAGTGGTACAAGCGTGTTTCTTACTTCGTGTCGTTCGACAATCTTAAGAGACCAGCATGTCAAGGTTCTTATATACCCCACACTATTACATTAAAGAAAACAAAACATGTGAAATAAGATAATCAGCTTTTATGATAAGTATTAAAAGGTATCACCGTTAAATTTCCCGCCATTTTTATAAAGTTACTCCATCACTTGATAATACAGTCTGCGTTGTTAAAGATTGTACAATATAAATTAAATACGTTAATCATTACTAGGCTTTTTAATAATGGATTTATTTTTTCTAAAAAGAAGAAAAAGGTATAGAAATATATAAATATTCATGGTTGTGTGCGTGGGCGTGTTTTTAGTAGCGATGACCGATACATTCTGTTGCCATTTCGTATGACGGGGGAGGATGTTCTTCCCTCATGGTAATAACAATCGCATTCCTTGATGAACCACAGGTCACAGCGGGATGATTATGAGATCCTCCGGGAATTGAGAATAACGATGCCATCACCGGCTGCTTGAAGGTGAGTAAATCTTCCGGCTTGATTATGATCGTTTCACCATCTTCTACTGCTAATACCGATGCAAGGATGTTCTTATTTTGACGGGCTTCACGAGAATGTGCACACATTTTCGATTTCTTGCATAGGTAGCAAACAGAAGCTATTAAAGCAAAGAACACGATTCCGATGATGAAGACAAAAACAAAGAATCCGATTTGATCAAAGTTCAAGTCTGACAACATTTGACTTCAATTTGAAAACTGTGTAAAGAACTTTTTGCTGTAATAACAACGTGTTGGAGACTGAAAGTGTGCTGTAATACTATTATTCTACTAGATAATACCTTTATAACATGGTTTAAATAAGAAAAATGGAGCTCCCCTTTCCTTCGGGATTCCCCGTCCCACTTCGTAGGTCAATATATTGACGTACAAGGCCAGCGTGTGTTCAAATATGGGTCAGCAGGATCATGCCATTGTGCCACTCTTCTCTTTAACGCAATGTGAAGGTTTGTAAAACGAGCTCTTCAGTAATTTTTAAAAGATCATATGAACTCTTGGATAATCGCTTTTCACGCAATATACATGCTTGTCTTCTGAGATAGAGGCATAATTTGATATTGCACATTAGATTTAATAGACGAATTAAAGGTGACGATACAATTTATGCGTTTAGAAATAATAAGAGCGAATTAAAAATGTTTAACACATATTTAACTGACGTCAACATTTTCCATTTATTTATACATCAATTGCATCACACATAACAAATTATAGTCAAAACAATAAATAAGGACATGGTAATTATTCAATTTGCGTTTCACGCGGCAGGATTGGTGGCGTCGGTGATTACTCGGTATGGCGCAGGTAAAGGATAATCTCTCAGCACGGTTACAGAGCAAGTCTCATTCTTTGATGACTCGTGAGACGCATTAGGTGGGTGACTAGGACATCCATCGGGAAGTGTGAACGATTCCATCATCATCGGTGGCTTGACGGTGAGTATTAGTTCATCCCCCGGCTTGAAGATGATCGTTTGAACTGTGTCTACTGATACTGTTGATGTCACTTTATTCTTTTGATGATCAGGATAGACACGCAGTCGCTTGATTAGGAAGTAAAAGCAGGCTGCGAATCCAAGGAAAAAGATTCCAACGATGATTGGAATGAAAAAGGCGGTTTTACTAAAGCCCATGTTGGTTTTTTGAACACTTGAAATACTCCGCTAGTTGTTTTGACTTGGATTTGGATGGAAGTACTGTACTGGGTTACTATTACTTCTATTCTGCTAGATATTATTACAAAAGGAGCTTTTATATACGGATTGGTTAGTAGGGGTTTCCCCGTTTTAGAAAATGACTGAAATCTCATGGTCATTGCAAGGTCCATTGTACCATTTCTTCCTATGACCGTATCACGTGAAGCAAATACAAGACATTTACGTCACTGCAGTATACAGTGACGTCAATTCATATGAAAAAGAATATATTCTTACTGGGCTAGTGTTACAAAATCCGAAGGAAATAAGGATCCATTATAAGTAGGTTAAGTAAAATCCTGTTGATTTACTTTCTATAAATTTCGTACCGCTTTTTAGGTCAAGTTCAAGAGGTTTGATTCGTATAACCAAATGCTATGTAATATACGTTGTATGTATAAATAAAACATTTACATGGTAAAAATACCAGTCAAACTGGAAAAACATTCAATGGTCGGATGGATCGAAGACGATTGTATTCCGGCCGGAATAGACTATTAGACCGGTTAGTAATGGAAGTCTACTACCGTTGAGTTTTGACGACGTCTAATAATAACATTTTCAGTGAAACAAACGTATTATAAATGAACTACTGAAAGGCAATATCATTCACATTTTATTTTCCAAAATTTATCAGGAATGATATCGTGAAATTCGTTCCTGAATGTTAGTTTTCAAACAGTTTTAAATAGATCAACCATCCATTTATTCAGAGTCTTATTAAAGAAATGTTATTCTCTTTTTCAAGTTGTCTTGATAAAATTTGTCAATAAATAGCACTAAAAACAATCACAGGCCAAAGTGAAATGTGATTTTACTCTTAACTAATAGGAAGTGTTGAAAGTGAATTTATTAAGTATTAAAAATGAGCCGGGTCGACGGGATTCTCCTTTTTTTTAAAAAGCAATGGAAAATCCCACATCTACGTATTCTGAGATCGGCAGCCCCAATAATGGTACATTTCAATAAAAAATTAAAACAATATTTGATACATGCTGTAAGAAGAAAGTAACTGAAGAAGCAACTGAACAGAAGCTAATCAAATCGGCAACTGAAGAATTTTCTCAAGTTGTGTTATGCGAGATTGAAGGTCTGCACTCTTGAGGCAGTGACCGCAGAATGCTCTAATAGAAAGTATCTCGGAAAGTATTAAAGGGATAACGCATCTACCCAAAATGAATTAACTTTCAATTATATTTTCACTTTTACTGTAGAATTCTCCGAAATTAATTAGACAAAAAAAAAACTGCACTCGACAAGGTTTCCTTTTTTTTTAGCTACAAAAAAAAGAAAAGAAAAGAAAACTCAAGGCTGTTGGGAGTTCTTATTTTCTATTTGTTCCCACCACAGGAAGATAAGAAACCCTCTGAACTATTTATCCTCGGGGAAGTCGCACGCCGAGGTCGCAAACCTCAGCGTTTTTCTAAACTTCAGTTGTGTCTTTAGCTGTCGTCTTCAACAGTGTGTATAACAGGTAGCTGTTCGAATAGTTATAATTTTGTACTTTTACCCTTTGACTAAGTTTGAATTAAACAGTAGTAAAACCAAATTTGTAATAGTCATGAAGATGATCAGATACTCCAAGAGGGATTTTCTCATGAATTGTGTTCGCCTTATCGTTGTTATCTCATCTGTCTCAATATTGGTAAGGCGGTAATTGATTTCTTTATTTCTCATGCTTGTTTGTAAGTTTCTATAGAAAAGTTATTAAGCAAAAATAGATAATTGAGATGATGTGATTATGTTTGCAGACGTTTGGTATTCTACACGTGTTGGGATCGGTGACTTTCTCACCGAGATACGAAGGGCGCACTCTTTTGATCGTCTCAGGAACCAGTTTCATTGCAACCGGAAGCGTTGGAATCGCGGCAGCTATCAGCTTGGCCCAATGGCTAATCGGATGCGTGAGTTAACTATCTGCAATTCACAATTTAATTCACTAAACTTTCAATTTTGTTATTTGTAGTTTACCCCCCACAAAAAAAAAGAAAGAAAGAAAGAAAAATTCAGTAAACCTGCTTTAAATGGAAGAAAATTAAATAATCATAAAAGGCCAAGCCGTGAGGATTAATCCATAAGATTTGTTTATTGTACAACGACATATTTACAGCATTCAACATTATTTCGTTTCCAATGGACCTGAGTTGCTCATATGGATAGCTTGAGCACATAACGGTGATATATCGCTTATTCACCTGACATCAAATAAGCAGATTAGAATGAAATTAATTTACAAAGCGATTGATAGCGAGTTTAATAGCGATGACTGGGTTTCGTAACCTCCTGGTAAGATGGGGGCAGAGGATCTTCACTGATGGTAATAATAAATATCTTCTTCGATGGGTCATTAGAAGCAGCAGTGTGAAGAACTGGGTATTCATCAAGAAGTGTGAACGATGCTATCATCGGCTGCTGGACGGTGAGTACATCTCCCGGTTGGAAGACGATCGTTTGACCTGGTTCCACTTCCAATGTTGCAGTCAAGGCTTCACTGTTCTGGTGACGATGATGTGCACAATAACTCCTCTTAAGAATCAAGCAAAAACAGGCAACAAAGCACACAAAAACGATTCCAACGATGAAGGGAAATAAACTACTTAGGTCCATATTGGATTAATCCAAAATGATTATATTTCAAATGTATATAAAATTAACTTTGAAATAATACGCACTCTTGCACGTTGCGTGTTTGTTGGTTAATGGTCACTGAATGAATGCCTTATAAATACTTTTTATCCTCGACATATGTTTACAATGAGTTCATAATATGAAAATTGGGATTCCCCTATTCAAAAACAAACAACAAGCAATGTGATGACGCACAAAACTTTATTGTGTGCTCAAATATGGGCAATATTGCGTCACTCGTTCTCTTGAACGAAAAAAATAGCCTTAGGGTATGCTAATGAATTCTTGCTAGACTTAGACTGTTGGATTCCATTTCCAATTTTTGTTGACGTTGAATGGCGACGACTGGTTTCCTCCAATATAGTTGCCAAATTACATATCTAAATATCGGTAGGCGTGTTTTTCTCTCAAGTTGAAATTATTCTTTTTAAAAAACACTTGAATTCATCATTTTAAAAAGCACTGTGTTCTAGTGAGAGATAATAACAACATTCTAATTGGATAATATTCATAAAATAATCTTCATACGAAATCTGGGATTCCAGTTCAAGAAAATTGAAAGGAATTTTTCGGCCAATTAGTAATGACGTATAACTTACAAGGTTAGCGTGCGCTCAATTCTCAGAATAAACAGGATTAACAGGATTAATATCTCAGAATTAACAGGATTAGGCTATTGTGTCACTCATTTCTGTCATAATAGGTCCTTGTCGAGCGCTCTAAAATGTTGCCAAGTCGGACAAGCGGGCAGCACTTCTTGTTTTTTGAGGATTTAAAATAATAACACAGTTTTTACTTTTGATCAATTTTACTATTTTATTGCTAGAAAATGTAAGTGCGCACAGCGCTAAAGTGAAGCGCGATTTTTTCCCTCTCGAATTAGAAATGTCTTTATGAATATCTTTAATTTGTTTCAGCCGGGATTATTCCCCCGATAAACCGCAATGGATAATTCTCATATCGACGCCTGCTGTAATTTTATAAAGATGCTATTTCAAAATCCACTTTCACGCAATAATACTATAGTCTAAGCATCTACCTATGAATAATGTGGGATTCCCCGTTTAAACGAAATGAAAGAATCAAATGGTCATTTCTAGCTATGACGTACAGTATAGCAGTATACATGACAATATAGCGTGTGCTCGAGTTTCCATGACATTACACCACAATGCTCTTTCCTTAATGAGCTACTACTGTACGTTCGAAATCTCGAAGGAAATAAGGAACCATTATAAATAGGTCAAGTAAAAACCCGTTGAATTCAGTAGGTTTACTGCCTGCAATTATAGTTCAGAAAACAATGTTATAAAAATGTTAAGAATTTTAAAATAAACATGATCTGTTATCTTATTAATTACAAATTCGTGATATAATGATAGGTTGTGTAGTGAACTGTATTTTTTTTTTTCTATACGGTACTTAATTTGGTAATTTATGGCCAATAAATTACTGATGATTTTGCTTAACAATTATAGATTTGGAAACAACCGTTTCATATAGAGGCGGATGGTCTTCATCTTGTGTGATGAAAATGTTTATTATCGATGAATCACGCTCAGTCATTCTCGTTGGCACCATCATAATTGTCTGGGCGACTGTTACTGGTTGGACAAGAACCGACTGACCGCTTCCTTCGCTTGCTGCTGTTGCCAGTCCATTTTGACGGGAAAGAGCTTGTTGATACGAGCGCCTGACCATTGGACACACGAAGCAAGCACAAATTAAGAACACGAATACTAAGACGATTGGCATAAAAATGATTAATAGGTCCTCCATCCAGATTGTAGTGCTCTTATTGTTGCCCATGACAAGTAGTACTTCACACTAAATATATTTAATAATTTAGAATATTTCTAGAAAGTTTGTTTGTTGTTTTAAATTTTTACCGAGAACAATTAAAAGACACAGTAAATTTGCGCTTTGACTCTTGAATGTGAATATTTCAAGTTATATTATAGGCTTAATAATAATAAGTAGGGATTTCCCTATACGATGTAGGAAAAAAATAAATATAAAACCGCAATGGAAAATCACACTACAACACATTCTGTGATAGGCTGCCAAAAGGATGCCATTGCATAACCTCCTTTCACGCATTTTATACAGTAGTCTCCTAAACCAGTTTTTTTAAGGGTTGCATGAATTCAAATAGAGATAGTGGCACAATGCATTCCATTCATTTGTCTGTTTAATAGATTAAGAGTCTGAATAAATCAGGCATACACATTTAAAAATTCTATAAGCCAAAAGTAAGTATATTCTCTGCAACAAAATTTCCAAAATACATTGTTATTGCTTAGTTTTAGTGAGAGCAATAAGAGTTTTGAAAGTGATGAATGAACATTACTTCGAGTCCATTTCAGTTGCCAATTAATAGAATCTAGATTACGCAGCCCCTTATTTTAGTGTTGATTGGGGCGAAGGATTCAAAGTAACGGTGCAAGTTTTATCCATCGATGAATAGTTGGAGGCAGCTGGATGACCAAGATCTTCACCATGGAGGACGAACGATTTCATCATCGGCGACGGATGGAAAAGGATCGTTTGATCCATTTCTTTGGCTGGTCTCAATGCCAGGACATTTTTCCGATGACGTGATGATGCAGAAATTCGTTTGAGCAGGAAGGTAACGCTAGCTACAAATAGCAAGAACACGATTCCAAGGAAAAGCGGAACATAAGGTGCGATCCGATCAAAACTCATGTTGCTGCGAACTCAACACTTATTTCACTAACGTTAATTTATTTGGTAAAAGAAAGTTTATCCGGAACAAAAAAAAATATTTCTTAATGTTCGTGCTGCACTGCACTGCACTGCACTTTTACAAGTACAAGACGTTAGTGAACGACTTAATGTGTGATTCTGGTCCGAGTGCTGCGTAACTGGAAAAATGTTTTCACTTTTACACCAGGTATATTTTTTATAGTAATCGTTTCACATATGTACCCTATATACTAAGAACTCCGGTTATTTAAATTTTTTTAGGTAGTTACTAGTTAGGTATACTTTCTAAATAACTTATATTTTAAGTGCCAGAAATAGTGAAAGGTGACATTCAAGATAACTCTGATTTATAGTATTCATTATCATATAGCGTATGTTAATTGCTATTCAAGCTCGATCCGATGAAAGTAAGGTGATTTTAATCATAACCCTCATTTCGTGTGATCTTATACGCCAGGTTATCTTCAAAGACTACTTTTAGAAGTGGTTAAGTCTTTTATAATTGCATTTTAAAAACCTTTAATAAAAGAAAATAAATAATTTAAGGGAATTTGTTACTCGTTAAAAAGAATATTAAAATATGAGTAACAAAATAAAATTTAAATAATGAATACAGCGAGCTAGCATGGAAGTAAACGCGGTATGCGTATTGAATATATATATATATATTACCAAAACATAAGAAGTCTTTGATGTACAATGTACATAAAGTGCGATTTAATAGCGGGTATTTGGTTTCATAGCTGCATCATATGAAGGTGGAAGATCTTCACTGGGATTATACGCGCTGCCGAAGTTATTCATTGATGATGAGGGCTGATGGGAAACTGATCGACGTATTGGTCTTCGTGATGAAAGTGGCGGCACCGTTGGTTGGATTCTTTGCCGGGGAACGATCGAGGGAACGATGATCACTTGACCGTTCTCTAATGTTGCGATCCGGCTTGAGTCTGTTGATACTGCTAAGTCATTTTTATGAAAACAATAGCAGCAACATAAAATTATAATAAATATGAAAATAACCACAAACACGGAAACGATGGGAAAAGTAACATCTTCAGCCATGTTTTTCAAAAAAGCTCAGCAGAGATTTGGAAACAAGTCTGCCTCACTTCGTATTTTAGAATTGAATAAAACTTTCAGTGTAACATATGCAGGCGCGCACGGTGGAGTAAGAATATTTAAGATAACCTCATTCCCTATCCCTATATATTACAATTGCACATAATGTATTTCATACAAAATGACGAAATAATATCATATAATTATCATTTTTGCACTGTCCCTCCATTTTTTGTTTCATTTCCTTGCTCAATAATCCAAATGGTGACACACTTTCGTTCCGAATGACCCACTAATGTAATCTTATAAACATTAGGTCTACCCAATATTATAATTTCTATTTAATACTATCACAATTTATTCGGATACTTAAAATAATGATAGGCTTAGATAAAAAAAAATCCGATTGACAGTGCGATAACTTCACAAGCAATATATTTTTTGCAGTCGAATTCATGGATGTCTAACCTTGAATTATATACCGGTAGTGTTTTATGGCTCCATATAAACTTACCAAGATACTAGGCATATAAAATAAACTTGCTAAGTAGTATTGTATTTTTTAATGGAGCATCAAAAAGTCAATCTTATTCATCAGTTAGTTTAATTAGTCTACAGCCTAATATTTTTTCGCTTTTCGTAATCGAACTAGTGAGCTTGTTCACCAATAATATACCCTAATATTAGGGGCAGAAGTGAGCGTGGGCATCAAACTGGAAGATACCCGGACGACGATACCTTGCAGGCGATTGCCTGTTTGACCTATCTCTATTGGTGGTATTCTAGAATGTAGAATCATGTGGAACTTTAATCTCTAAAATAAATATAATTGATAGAAAAAACCCTTACCAGCTTTATTAAAGGGTTGCTATCATGGTAGTTTACTTTTCTGTTATATTGCTACTATCTGGAATTATCTAATATATTGTAGCCTATCCATAATCAGCTTTACTGGATAAATACTTAATTTTTTTAAATTTAGCTACGACAGCATGGTACTGTAATGATTATCCTCTTAAAGTCACTTTGTAATCAACGGGACCATTATCAGTTATAACAAATAGAAAAATTTAATAGAGTGCATAGGTGGGGTAACCCAAATCAAGCCTGGTGCAGTGCAGGTAGCATGGAAGTAATAGCGCTTGCGTATCGCCAATATATTTTACGCAAAAAATATAAGAAGTCTGTGATGTACATAAATTGCGATTTAATAGCGAGGACTTGGTTTCATAACTACATCATATGAGGGTGGGAGATCTTCACTGGGATTATAAGCGCTGCCGATGATATTCACTGATGATGGGGGATCATTGGAAACTGATCGACGTGTAGGTCTTCGTGTTGAAAGTGGTGGCGCCGTTGGCTGGAACACCACTCTTTGTTGAGGGACGATGATCACTTGACCGTTCTCTAATGTCGTGATCCTGTCAGTGTATGTGGTTGGATCATTACAACAACCATTACAACAGCAGCGTAAAATTGAAATAACTAAGAAAACAACCACAAACACGGAAACGATGGGTACAATGAAGGAAAACGGCTCAGTGCTATTATCCATGTTCTTCCAAACAGTTCAGCAGAGATATGACAACAAGCCTGCCCCACTTCGTATCCCAGGATTAAATAAACGTCCAGTGTAACATAGGCACGGTAATGTTGGATTGTTGAAGGTAACCTTATTCGCTATGTTATATTTATAACAAGGATTTCATACGGAACAATTACATATTTATTACAAAATGACGGAACAATGTAATAAAATGACCATTTTCGTACTATCCCTCCATTTTTGGTTTTTCCCCAATTACTGCTTAATCATCCGAATGCTGACACAGTACGCTCGTTCCGCGTGATCCGCCAACACGATCTTTTATATATCAGGTCTACGCAATATTTAAATTTCTGCATAATAATATCACAGTCTATTCGATTCTTTAAACAATAATCGCGCATATAAAAAAAATACCGATTGACAGCAAAATAACTTCACGACCCATGTATTTTTATTTTATAATACAATTCATATATTTATAACCTTGAATTGTATACCGGTAGTGTTTTATCGCTCCAGGAAGGGCTCCAGGAAGTAATCAACTAACGAAGATATGAGACATGGAAAATAAACGTGCTAAGTAGTATTGATGTATTTTAAAATGGAACATGTATATAAAACTCCCACTTGTTCATCAGTTATTTTAATTGGTTTATAGCCTCTTCCTATTATTAAGGTTGAATATTTTCGGTTTTCGTAATCAAGACTGTGATGTTGTTTGCCAATAATAAATCACAATGTTATGGGCAGAAGTGAACGTGGACATCAGATTATAAGATACCTACTGGGCGACGACACCTGGCACTTTGGTTGCCTGTTCGACCTATCTCTATTGGTGGTACTCCCGATTGTACAAGCAAGTTTTAATTGAATAGTTTGATGGGCATGAAATTATTCAATATAGGTAGGTACAACTTCCAAATTGTGATACCGTTATAAGTTATAATTACCCATATAAATTCCGGATTTATATATTAATAAAAACTATTTAGAATCTTTACGAAATAATATGTTTTTATATTGATTTGAGAGAGCAATGATGTGCGCTTTGACACTCAGTTAGGAAACCTTGAATATACATTGCGTAATATTAGGCCGGGATTCCCCTTTTGACAAAAACAACCCTGAAATGTTGAATCACACTTCAACACTTCATTCTTAGATCGGCACGAGTGTCCAATAAGGACATCAACGCCTATTGCATAATCTCTTTTCACGCATTTTATGCCGTGGCCTACTTCGTGATAGTGATAATACCCTTCTGCTTTATATATATATAGATTTTTAAAAAAATCGGGTTGAATTAGGCGCACATATAAAAAAATCTTATAACTATATTTATAATTATAGGAACCAATGGTATATTTTTCTAAATTTAAAAAATCAAAAATATAATTTAGTCAGAGAAATAATCGAACACAACTGGTGTGATTGGTTTATACCATAAAGGCAGAGTATTGGTATCATCTGCGATTTTCATGTCCAAGTAATCCAAAAGTGAATTTGTTCACCGATGTTAACTCCAACTTGTCACCAAAAAATTGAACGAGCAAAATTGAGCCTGAATTCATTTGACGATATCATCTACCAGCCGGTTGCCACGTCTTCATTGAGAACTTAAACTTAAGCTTAAACTAAGGTAGAACCTTTGTTTGTTGTTGTTGGGAAACTAAAATGTCGACCGATTAGACTGATTCATATGTAACCACACATTATATTTTAATGATGCGAAGAAGGAATATAAATGATAAGCACGCATTGGTACTCATTACTGGGCGTATCAGTTGCGATGATAAAATTTTACAATCAAATTACCAAAAATATGCTTAGGAAACTTTGAGTGAAATTCATAGGTGTAAAGGCCTAGTTAGTATTGACGAGGACTGCGCTCTCTTGTTGACTTTTAAAAACCGTTTCATATGAAGGCGGAGGATCTTCTTTCAAGGTTTCAAAGTTGGCGGTACAATTATCCGCCGACGTTGACGATGGATTACAAGAAGAGACTTCGGAATAGGTTGGAAGAGAACTTATTGGTCTTGAAACTTCATCATTGGTAGATATCAGGACCAAGGTAGTTCCATCTGGTTGCACAATAACCGATCGAATATGAGTTACTCGGCCGTTTTCATCGACTGAACTGTACAAAGGTACTCGGTCTCCTATTACTGCATTATTGTGAGCTTCGATTTGTTGAGCAAGACGCTGCTGTCGCCATACTCTGAGACTGCAGTAAATTACCAGTTTGAGAACGAAGAAGAGCACTAGTATGATTATATAAAACACTGCGTCCATGTTGAGTCACTTTAATTGAAATCAATCAATAACGTTCAATCAAATTTGTGCGCAAATAAGCACAACTTCCACTGGAAAATAACTAACTGTTGTGAAACCGTTTGAAAAGATGAAAGCGGCTGTTGCAATGAAAGCGGGAAGCAGGATAAACATAAAAAGGGAGGGAGGATATGAAATAAGATAACCAGCGATGCCTTACAAATCTTATTTGAAAATAAAGCCACAGCAGCAGCAACGGGTTATCAATTATAACTCAGCTGCGCCATTTCTTTGATAAGAGAACCTTGAAATCAATATGGTTTTCAAATAATTTTTTTACGAATTGTTGCCACGTGTACTTACAATTGTATATTATTTTCCTCACTCATTACAATTGCATCATCACATACAATATTTTGATTTTAGAGCATTCGAATTAATAACAATTGGCAGTTGGGGCGGAGTAAATTGAATAAGAAATGTTATAGGTTTATTCTATATCGAGGACTGCACTGTCTTGTAAAAGACTTTTAGCAGCTTCATATGAAGGCGGAGGATCTTCTTTCAAATTGCTGGAACCATTTATCGATGATGAATCGGAAGAATAGACCTCGGAATAGCCTGGAAGAGAACTAGGCGTTGTCACAGCATCGGAAGATGGCTGGCGGATCACAACAGAATGAGCAGATGAGCCTGGCCGGATGATAAACGATTGAAATTGAGAGGATTCACTGCTTACGTCGATTGCACCGTACTCGATTACAGATACTCTTGTTCTTGCTGCATTTAATGCTTCGTTTTCTTCATTATTATTATTAATATGCCACCGTATGCAGCAAAAGATTAGCTTTAAAAGGAAGAAAATCACTGCTATGATAGCATACTCTGCAGCCATCTTGAGTCGCTTATTGGAGTCAGTACACAAAACTTAACACTATGCGTGTGATTTAGGACAATTTTCACTTGAAAATGACTCGGAAAATAATGAGCAACTACCTCTCTTCGTGCATTCGGCAAAGTAAGAGGCTTTGCTTTTAGGCCTATATCGCTGTAATAAAACGAATTTAAGATATGAAATAAGATAACCAGATGCAATAATCCCAACAGTCCCACCCGGATCTTCCATGGCAAGGCGACAATACACCGACAGGACACGAGTCCGACACGGTTTCGACACAACACCGACTGTCGGTCGACACAATGCCGACACCAAATGTCGACAGTACACCGCCCATAAGAGCCAGCAAAATCCCGACATTACACCGACAAATCGCCGGCGTCGGATAACAAGGCCGGTGACAAAAGGGTTGCCTGCTGGGAATTCACACGAGTGGACCCTTTGCTACGAATTTTCCCAAGTTTGGCCGTTGGGAGATGAATTCTTCTTGACTGGTGACGATTATGATTCTTCTCCCCCTTCGGTTCCGATTTGACCTAGATGAAAGAGATGAACATTCGACTGGATCCTTTTTTCAAATGATTTCATTTTAAAATTTAACTTGATGTATTTTTTTCACTCAGATTTTTAAAGCCTTTTTCGTGTCCTGTCGGTGTATTGTCCTTATGCCATCTTCCATTAGACATAATAAAATTGTCAATCCTTATTTAATCCAATATCTGTATGTGCACTTGGAGATAAACATATTTTTATTCAATCTTTAACGGCGGGCGCTGGAATATTGTCCCGTTGCAAAATTTTTAATTTTAAATAACAGGGACCGTTTTTAACCATTAAAAAAAATTCCCCTATTTCAGATTACTAATTGTCCACCAGCGCAACTACGAATATTTATGTGTCATTACTGCAACCAAATATAATGATATAAAAAATAAATAAACAAGACAACACATAACAGGAATTATATACACATTTACAGTATATATATATATATTACTATTTTAACGGTAACAACATGTTACAAGATCCCGTTCCGGTATATACCTTCGGGGTTGATCTTTTTTTTTTTAGATTTTCATTTTTATTTTTGAATGGAAATTCACACTTGCAATCAACATCCTTATTATCGTCGTACAAGCATTTGAATGCAAAATTCTCTGTAATCGTATCGTACAGAAAGCTACTTGTCTTGAAATAATTAGCGATAATGGTGATTTCCTAAGATTTAATAACAAAATAAAACACGCCCTGAGTATTGAACCCAGAAAAAAAATTTTGCTTCACTATAAATAAAAAAAGTAAAACGCTCTAGGTTTCTTACTCGCGAATACAATAATTATAAAGAAAAATTCAATCAATTCTCCTTAAAAAAAATAGAGTAAAAGGATTAATAGCATCTCCATAGCAACACTTCCCTTCCAATTAACGTAAATCGATACCTCTAAATTAAATCTTTTTGAGAATAATGCAGGCAAAGTTTGAAAAATGTTATTACCCACGAACCTAAAATCTCGATTGACCATCTTGTAAGTACCTAATCAATCATGATTTAGTAAAATTTTTATGTCAAACCGGGAGAGTGCAATAAAAATGTTCCTTGTATAACTACTATATTTTTAGTGAAAAACTTCTGGTGTGTAGGTTAAGTTTACCGGCTAAGAATATATTTTAGCGCACACCTCACTTATCTCTCTACTGCAATAAAAAAACTGTATTTCTGACAGAAATACAGCATTGCAGGAAATTTTTATTACTGGGATAGGAAAAGAGTGATGCTCTACTCATTCAGGAAGAAATACAAATTAATTTGGACGGTAATAACAGCAGATAAGGCAAAAACCGCAAAAATCCGCCAAAAATCCGCCAAAAACCGAAAATAATCCAATAGAAAACCGCAAAAAATCCAAACAAAAGCTCAGAACCGCAACCCGCAATTCCAGCCCCCAGTACTTTTAACACATACGATAGAACTGAGACTTTCTCTTTTTCTTCCCCCTGAAAAGGAGGGGGGATAATCGGGGTATAGACCTTCTGGGATTAATGTAATCCCCTCAGGGATATGTGTTCATTAATATAGTTTCCCGATAATTTTGAAAGTGTGCAATATGTCACCTAATTTTTTTTTGGATTTTCCCTCGAATTTTCCTTATAACAGCCTTGTAAAATCTAATAAAAAATTATGGTTAATTGCATTTAATACAGGTATGCACGGACATGCGAACTGCGTAATTAATCTACAAGTCGACCTTGAAAAAAAAATCACGAAAAAAATGCAGCGGTGCAAAATTCCTTATTTTCGCAATAAAAAAATAGAAGGTCAGGATCAAACTAGAACTGCAAACTTTAATAGTTTGGCACGTTTGATACCGTACGATAACTAGTCGGTATATAGATTGCTGTATCATGGTGAGACATCATCTCGTGATTTGCATCCTCCCATTTTTTGTGCCGCAATTATATAATGACCTATTTTGTGGTGTAAACAAAACAATAAGGTAGTACGGTATTATACATCTTATATTATCACTCGCAAGTTCTTTTATTAGCCTTGCTTATACAATCTAGCGCCCCCAGAAGACTGATCAAAACGTGTAAGCAAGATTTGTAGTAGAACTATTTTGTAACCATTTGAAAAGTATGAGTTAGTAACAAGAAAACTATTTATACATTGACCAAACACATTACATTATATTATTAACCCGCATGATCTCTGTATAATGATGAATACACAAGGCATGATGAGTAACAAAATGACTGGATGAGTTATTCTTTACAACAACAAAATGAATCTATAACAATAATTAACATTGAAAACTCGGTTCATTTTCCAAGATTAATGGTGGACTAGTTAAGGCTTCTTCGTAGGAAGGTGGCGGCGGTAGTGGCAGATCATCGATCACGTAAGTATTGTAAGGAGGTGGAGGAACTGCAGCTGAGTAAGGAGGTAGCGCTGAATCTTGAATGACATAAACACCTAATTCTTCGCTCTCATGGCGACTAGGACCATTAGAAGAATGGTGATGTCTCGATCGGGATCTGTGCTGACGTCTCCCCGTTCTTCGACGAAGTGCTGCTCTTCGGTGAGCTGCAGCGTTAGTGATTTGCTTTCGATTCTCTCTCAATTTGATGCAGCAGCATCCAATGATGGCGAAGAAGAGAACAACTGGAATCACTATATACCAAACTGGACTGACATAATCCTCTGACATTTCTGAATAATTATGTAATCAAATTATACTTTAGTTTATTTCTAATTTTAATAATTAAAATGAGTGAAAAATAAGTTGACTTAGACATACCTTAAATAGTATTAAACGATGTTTGATTGATATTAATTTCCAGTTAATTAGAAGCTCACAACACAACAAGCCCCACAACAACCAAAATCGCACACAGCTAGGATTGGAATCAAGCGGCAAATTTGTTTATTAGAGACTCATGATCGCTAGTCTTATCTCCTCACGTTTGTGTGTGCATAGGTTCCTATATGACGCGTGTTGCAATGACCCGCTTCCCTTATGGCGAGCAGCTTTAGCTAGTCTGCTATCACAAAAGGGTAGATAAAACTGGTTGTACATTATCCTATGATGTATATTGCGGATCTATAGTGATGTTTACTTTCTTTTCCAAATATATTTTTCACTTTCGACTTTGTTCATGATCTCTATTATTATCAGTACGCTTTAATTCTCATTACTGTTCAACTAGTGTGCGTGTATTTTCTACTCAAGCATCTACAATTTCTACATTTGGTTATGATTCTATTAAATTAATTGAAAAATTGAAAAACCACAATTTAGTTTAGTAGACGGGGCGGACGGGGCTCACGAAATTCGGTTGCTGTTGACCGAATCCCGAAACGGAATTGACGTTAATAGCCTGACGAGCCCCAAAGGAGTCGGTGCCGCCGATAAAAGGATCAACAAATCGCTGATTACCGAAGGGAACCACCTGTTGCTGGGTAAAACCAAAAGGATTCTGAGTGCGTAGACCTAGGCCGAGCTGGGACTGCTGCTGGAACACTTGTTGTTGCCCGAATAGTTGATTGTTGTCAATAAACGTGGTTGGCTGAGTGATGAACTGCCTTTGAGGGCTGATGAATTGTTGGGGTTGGACAAGGATTCTTTGAGACTGGAAAGCGAAAGGATCAGCTAATTGCGAAGTAAACAGTTGTCGTTGAGGAGCAATGATTTGCTGGATGCCTGGCTGGACAAAAGGCTGCTGGACAATAACCTGGCGGGCAGACTGAAACTGGTCAAAGGTTTGAGGAACAATCTGAGGCTGCTGGACAATAACCTGACGGGCGGGCTGAATCTGGGGATAGATTTGAGGATTAATCTGAGACTGCTGGAACCTAATGGCCGGCTGCTGAACAACAAGGGGCTGCTGGAATCTATTGATGGTCGGTTGAGCAATAACTTGCTGACGGACCGCTTGCTGAATGGGTTGCTGCTGGATCAAAACTTGCTCGTTTAGTCCCGATTCTTGCTGGACGATGATTTGCCTTGATGGTTCTTGGATGAAAGAGGTTCCGATGGGATCGGCAGTATTAACCAAACGAATTTCAGAAACCGGAGCAGCACCAGCATTGGGAACAGAAAATTCTGCAGTATTAACGACACCGCCAGCCACGGTATCTCGAACCTGGAATCCAACATTGCTCCGAACATTGCCTAGTCCTTGGCTACCTGCCACATAATCTAAACAAACCAAATAGTTGTTAAATACTGCGTTCAATTTAAATTAGAATGAGTAAAGACGAACTAAATTCACGGAGTTGGCCGTTGGTATCGATATAACCATAACGACCAGTTACGAAACCATCCACTTCCCTGGTCTCGGTCCTGAAAGATCCATCAGCCGACTCGTATCCGAATGTATAAGATCCGTCTAGATTAGATTGCTTCAATTGCTGGACAATTGGAACATCCGAGTTTGGGGTGATGGTCCTCACTTGCTGGACAAGAGTGCTGGGCACGAGCCCTCCACACCAGGAGGGGTCGGCCAACAGGACGAATAGAAATGACGTTATCTAATAATAGTTAAATTAAGTATCAAAATTATATTTAGAATTTAAAAAAGAAATGTTTTACCGAGAAGAGCTTCATGCCTACAACTGGTGGATTGAAAGTGATGCTGATGTTGGAGTCGAACTGGCCTTTTTATGTGATCAAGTAGAAAACGTCATTGTCAGTGCCAGCATTGTAACTCTCACTAAAAGATGAAGCAATCGGACTGCACATTGAAAATATTGAGGAAATCAGGTAATAGAGTTGAGATATGCAGGTACCGTACAGTTTGTTCGTGAAGAAATAACCCATCATGATGGTTCTCCGACGCCCGGATACAATAAGGCGCTGTTAGGCGGCATGAAAGAATGCTGTCCACGGAGTGAAAGTTATCGGTCAAAATTGATTGTTTCCAGTTTATTACGATACCTCACTCTTGTCCCATTGTTTGATTTAAGAGAGATTGCGTATTAAATGGGTCAATGATGGGCATATCATCAGTGAAAGTAGGCTGACGATGTGTTTGAAAGGCCAAGGGCTTGTTATGATAAAGAATACAACGAAATGCGCTATTTGTCAACTTAATATAGATATTCAAATAAAGAACGGTGTTATCTTTTTCCTCTAAGGATTTTATAGTTTAAAATAAAAATTATTGTAGTTAAATTTTGTTGAAAATATAAGAATTGTTTTATTGGAAATACACACAAAATTACTATCTGATAGACTACCTATTTAAACTATAGGAAAATATCTAATCTTCCTCTTAATTACTTTGTGTGGTATTTTAAATATAAACAATCGTGTATTATTCCGCGCTAAATGAATTTAAAAAAAAATTTTTTATAATAATTGTGTTTTCCTTTTGGCTTTTAGTTGCTATATAATAAGGATATTTAATATAGCTTCTTTTATGTCCAAATTTCCCACATCCTTTTTTTCTAAATAAACGTGACTTGGTTTTTTTTCGTATATTTTCCTTCTTTTCATCCCATCTTAATACAGTACGGCACGGCAAAAATGCGTGTGTGTGTGTGTTTTTAACGGACCACGTATAGTATACAAGATTTCAAAGGAAGGAGGTGCTTTTGAGATTTCCTTTGGGAAAATAAGCTTTTTTGTCATTTACATTCAGTTAGTCGAAAGAGTTTTAATAGGAAGGTAGCAACAGCATTTCCTCCTTCTTCTATACCTCAGACTGTGGAAAATAAATGAGGTAAGTTTCATGGAAAATAATACTTTCGATCAAATATTTCCTAGAAAATAATTCATTTATAAGAAAATTACCTACTATAGTTATAAAATATTGACGTAGTTTAAAATATTGAATAAAAGCAAGCTTTAGATGAATTAATATACCTAATCAGCATATAAACCCTTGTAATATTTTTATACAAAGAAAATGCTACTTAAATTAGAAAAAAGTTAAACCTGTGATTTGAAAATAACGGAATTTTTGTGATTAATATATATGTACATATAAAAGTAACTGCATAAAGTAATAAAGTGTCCAGCCCATATTTTCCAGTTGTCTAAATCTTTTCTATTTTTTTCGTCGTCACATCTCCGTGACTGTGGGCAGTAATGTGCGGGAATTTCTATACGAGCGGCTGATGTCCTTGTCCTTGATTTAAAGCATGTCACAATCCCGCTATTTTTAAACACTCTTCCTCACGCTAGGCACGTTCTATAGCTAGAAATCGATAGATACGTTTGACATTTCCTCTTGCTTATATTTATTCAACTCCTTTAAGTGCTATAACTTGTACTGCTAAAGCGCCTGGATAACGAAAGCGCAATTCTATATAAAGGATAAACACATCTTAAAGTCATCGAGCATTAACTTGGTATAAATTGTAACCCCTTTTAAAAAGTGAAGCTGATAAGTCGTGCGCAAGCGCGATTAAACGCAAAAAGTATACGCTCTCCTTGTCTTTAATACATTTACATATTATAGAAAATCCATATTTTTGTTTGCATATTTGGAGGTACTAGTGCTAGTTATTGGGACACCCGATGCAATGTCCCAGTAAGTGGGGGTCAATTGCATTTAACTTCAGTTAAAAATGATGCGGTGGAGCTGGGGTGGTGTAAGCCAAAAAATGTCCCAGTAACCGGATTGTCCCAGTAAGTGGACCAGCATTGTAAACATTTAGGTGAATACCTCGACGATATGGTGTTCGCTTGTGGTTTTACAGCAATAGCAGGTGTGTTGGTATATTATGGCCTAAACACTATTGATGCAAGTGCACGTACCGTTATATCTTGTCCCCCTCTACACATATTACGCCATTTCACTGCGTTGCATTGTAGCGCAATCATCATCGAATAAGTTAGTGCTTCTTTGTGTGTAAAAAAATACGATGATTCTGCATTTCTTTTCATCATTTACTGGGAAATGCAAGACACAAGAACTTCTTTTAAATAATACGGTATTCATTTATAACTGAATAAAACTTGATCTTGCATCGTCCTTGAAACTCACACACTATCTTTCTAATTTATTTTTTTGTTTTCCTTATCGGATTGGGGATGTGGTGGTCCCGATAAGCGAGCTGTAAGCATTGATATCCACCGTAAACGACTGAAAAAAGTCCCCAAACAATTACTCTTTTCATTCCGATTTTTCTCATTTCCGTAACATAGCGTGAGTGAACGGGCAAGAGGCATCACAATGCTGGGACGATGGTGGAGCAAAGTCAACGGCCGCCAACTTATTGTCCCGATTTCTGTGATTCTCATCGTGTCTACCACGGGATTTATCTACGTGCACCAACAGTCGGTAGACTTCATTTCCTCATCAGCATCGGACTTTGTTGTTGTACCTACTGCACCATTGTCAGCAGCCATTTGCAGCAGTAATCCTGAGACTGCCATCCTCGTTGACAAGTCTATTACAACTCCTGATGATGCTGATGACGCAAGTTGCCCTTCTGAATCCTTGGCTATTTCGACGTGCAGTTGCAAAGCTGACCGACGAGGTCTTCGTCAGAACGTTGTAGCTTACAGTCTCTATGGCAACTTTTCCGATCCTGAAATTATCGCTCGGTATGTGGACCCCATGAAGAATGTAATTGATTTCATTCAAAAAGCATATCCGGGCTGGATTATCCGGATTTATACTCAAATGGATTATCGCGATGAAGACAGCAACAGAATGTTAAACGTATTGATACATGCTATCATTCCAAAAATTAATGCCTTAATCATTTATTTATTTTTTAAAATTTTAATTTATGAAGGAGTATTTCAAACTTTATGAGAACGTTGATTTGTGTAACTCAACACGAGCCTTGGAAGCTATGAAAGTGAATATTTCAAGTGTATTTCCGATGGTCTGGCGGTTCCTGCCTTTACTTGATCCTACTGTGGACCGTGTCATGTCCCGAGATACGGACGGAGTCGTCCTTGACAGGGAAGCCGAGGCTGTCAAAGAGTGGCTCAATAGTTCAGCTGTTTTCCACGTCATGAGAGATCATCCCTGGCACTGTATGTATTTATTCAAATATCGTATTTTAAATGATTTTTAAAACTACGTCATTGTCGCATGAAAAGGTGTGCCGATGCTCGGTGGATTATGGGGAGCCAAAACCTATTTAAACCGTTGGTCCATTGCCAATGCTGCCGTCCATTTAATTAGCGAAAAACTAAGCCCTAAAAGACTCATTAAAGGAGTTGATCAAGAGTTACTCTCTTTCCACATTTGGCCGTTAGCCAAAAAGAACATGGTATAATAAGTTTTTTAAGAACTCTAGTTCATTTGCGTGATTAGAAATACATATTTATTGCTACATTGATAGATGACACACGACAGCTACTGTTGCGGCAAGTTTGTCGAATCGAGACGACCTTTCCCGACGAGAAGGATATCTACAGAGTACGTCGGAGATATCTTTATATCCAGCACTAATAAAGACAATCCTAAGAGAGAATGCCCAAGAGATTGCCGTCCTCCTGAACACCCTGATTGGATCTACTGTTGAATCATACCATTACGATATTTCTAGTCCGTATTTTTAACTCAAAACAGCTGTTTCGTCTCACTCACTTTTTCGTGTGTAAAGACACACATTTTATAGAAAAAAAAATAATATATGAGCCTACACTTCCCTCTTACTTTTTAGCTCTTTACATTTTAATTCGATTCTACGTAGAAACCTACTTAAACAAGAAGCCGATCACTATAGGAAATTTTACTTTTTAAAACTCGAGAATTTATGTTTTAAAAAAATTATTTCATTTCAAAACAAAAAATGAAACATTGGTTGGAATCTGGTGTACAATCATGTTCAATATATTTTTTCTCTCCGCTTCGTTATAGGTAGGTGGAAGATTTTTTAGCTTATAATTTGTTAAAAATAGACTTCTAGCGAAAGTGGTGAATTGTGATTATAATCGATGGATCACGATGCTGAAAAACGGCCAAAGGGTCAATTCTAATGATAAGTTCACCAAAATCCCTTGGCGTAATGACCGTAATCGTCATTCTGCTGGTAGTTTGATTGTGATTTTATAAAAGATCGAATCTTGATGTCAGTATATTTAGGTGGGCAACAGCTGCATGACTTTTCCGGGCTTGTCAAATACTAAATGAAACGAAAAAACTATATGAATATAGTGGATATAATAGCGGCAAAAAAGATTACAGTTTCATCCATACTAATGTTTCTTGTGAATATATTCGATCGTTTTTAGATTGTTGTCAATTACTCACAGTTTTAGAATAAAAAGCGCGAAAAAACTTACACAAATTCGTTAGCTATCTTGTCACGAAATATCTAGAAATAGAAGATAAGCTTGATGGTATATTTTGTTTAAGCTGTAATAATTGCTTTATTAACCGTCTAATAAACCTGTACGATGCTTTTATATTATCGCAGGGGCTTATACGACAAATAACTGAGTTGCACCATTAACAGCAATAATGGTTTAAGTCGCAACGGTGTGACTTCTTACTTAATAGCTTTTGCAATAATTATGAAGAAGGGTTTTGTGCAACATCTCTTATTTTATTTATGTATCAATATTCAAAATCAATGCAAAAGGTATAACCAGCACGTAACATGTAGAATCAATATTTGTGTTTATTTATTACTCGCAACCATTTCATAAGGAGGTGGAGGATTTTCATCACAATTTCGAGAAGTATTGGCCGATGCTGCTGCTGAATTATCACCAGGAACTGCCTGCAGATGGAAAAGAGGCCCACTGTATGACGCTGATACTGGATTTGGATGGACCATTCCCGGCATGATAACAGCACCTGGCTGATGGACGTAATAGACAGTCTGACCAGTTCCTGATGTAGCTGCTGCTAGTGTGTTTTGATAAGGAGCTCCTTGAAGAGAAACAGCAAGTGCTCTTGTTGTGCGTAGTTTTCTGGCATGCAGGAACGCGCATAGTACAAAGAGAAGGAAAACGACAACCATAATTACAGGTATAACAATGGCTAGCACCGTAAAGGCGGTATCGACCATTTAAAACTGTTATGAAAGGCGACGTCAACCTTTATTTCAATCAATGAAGCACGAATATTAACGAGACACTTGGTTCGTTTACTTGGCAATGTAGAACTGAGGTTCATTATTTTTCCTGCTGGTTTCTTTGAAAGTAAAAAAAAGGAAGTTATGATAGAGATAAGAAAGCGCAATTTAGCGACTCAGCCATATACTATTTTACGATTATGATATATTTCCTTCCCTTGCTCTTTAGCTTTATATTAGATATTGCAACAAGTTAAGAGTTGTGTGTGCAACACCTCATATTTCTATAAAAACCGAATCATACAAGGCATTTTCATCGTGATTATCATCAGATTAGGTATATTTGTAAGGAACTATCGACCCCGAATAGTGAAATATAATATCCCCGCAGAGCGTGCTGGGGACGATTCGGACGACTAGCTGTACGAACGCACTTGACTAGGCGCTGAATCGGTGATAGTCTTTCTATTACAGGGGCGTTTGCAGCGTCAGCTTTTTAGGATAGAAACGAATTGCGATGACCAGTAAGAAATAATGAAAACAATAGACCCATGATCGTAATAGTCGGTATAGAATGCTGACGCAAAAAGAATTTTTTTTTTACATTTAGTTAATTTTTTTAAACCCACAAGTCTAACAATTTATTGATAGACTTTTAGGTAAATAAACAAAATAGTAACAGTTTAAATATATTTTATTTTAAAATAGGCCTATATCCTCATCTCATTCCTCAGTGCGTTTAGGTAATGATACTGAAGAAAATTTCCAATGTTTCTCACTTTCATAGGATTTCTCATCTCCATAGAATCGAAGTAATTAAAGTCAATTAAGCTGCATGTATGTATGACATACAGACGAGACAGCTGTTCAAATAATTTCCATATTTTCCCACATCCAAACACCTATTTTAATGAGCTAACAGCAGGTGCCATTTGCAACGTTGGCGGTACTTCACGCCGTCAGTCAATTAAGAGCGGGACCAGTGCAAGAATAGGTTATATACCATGTTATACGAATAAAAGTTTCGTACTCTCCATAAAATTACGGATTTTTTTTTCAAGTGATCGTTTACCATCATGATTAGTCAAAAGCTTTATTTCATGCTAATCGTGGTTGCCCTCAGTTTAACGCTCACTACAATGCTGATTAACTACGATAAACTATATCCTCGTTATTCTACCAAATTCAACCATCGAATGTTGATGACCCAGCAAGAAGACTGCTTTTCCGAAGCTTTGGCAATATCTACTTGCTCCTGCCGAGCGGATCGTCGTGGTTTGCGGCAAAGAGTAATGGCATTTAGCCTTTACGGCAACTTATCCGATCCGGAAATGCGCTCACGCTACGTGGATCCTCTGATGATAACCATCAACCGCGTTCGTCAAGTCTATCCTGAATGGGTTATTCGTATCTATTCTCCTTTAAATAATAATCCGAATGATCTCACTAATCAATTGCTAAAGGTAATAACATTCTATCATATTTTTCAACATTACTACTTTCTAAACTCGTGAATGTTAGGATAACTTTGAAGTTTATGATCATGTCGATCTGTGTAACGCAACACGAGCTTTAGAGTTCCTAAATCTGAGCACTGAAAAGATATTTCCGATGGTATGGAGATTCTTACCTTTATTAGATCCAACCGTGGATCAATTCATGTCTCGAGATTCGGATGGTGTCTTCCTCGACAGAGAAATTGAAGCTGTTTATGAATGGCTACGCAGTCCTGCCATCTTTCACGTCATGAGAGATCATCCTTGGCATTGTAAATAGTACTAATTAATTATCTGCTTTAACCGATATTTGAAATTAAGTATACAATTCTATAAAGGTATTCCGATGATGGGAGGACTCTGGGGAGCCAAAACCTATTTAGATCGGAGGGCTATTTCAACTGCCGCCTTAAAACTGGTTTACGATCAAATGAAGCCGGATGAACTCGTCAAGGGAGTAGATCAGGATTTGATTAGCTGGCATATATGGCCTTTAGCCAAAAAGAATTTGGTAACTATGGGGAATTTAATTTAAAATTTTATTTTATCTTATTTTAAATTGTATATATTTTTGGGAAGATTTCGCATGATAGCTATTGCTGTGCAAGTTTTCCAAATACAAACATTAGACCGTTCCCTACAAGAAGGATTTCAACAGAGTATGTTGGGGACATTCTAATCACCAGCAATCTGAGCTCAAATCCTCTCAGAATCTGCCCGGAAGAATGCCGCCCACAGGAGCATCCAGATTGGATCTATTGTTAGTTATTTTCTCGTTTGTTGCCATAAAAAAACTAGGAAATGTACGATTTTGTAATCGATAAGGATACATTTAATGGACATTACAAACGTAGCTCACTAAACAAAGCCATTGTTAAATAAAATGTAAGAACGACGGAAGTTACTAATAAAATCTAATATATAAAGGGCGAAACATTAAAATTCCGAATTTTTATGACCAAATATAGTGGATCGGCCGGATTTTTTTATTGCATGTAATACAGATACATAGTCACATTCTATTACCAATTCTCTTTCGCATCTACGATTCAGCGCAAGTAGGTGTACTGTACAATCAATTTGGAAGTATCTTTGTTATGTAACACCAACTTATTTGAATTGTCCATTGTGCAACTAAAGAAGATGTAGGTAGATACTAATAGACAAGAGAATCCGATTTTAAGATGCATCGCTTTGATTTTATGGCTGATTTTACTTTACGGAATTGCAGTCAATTTTACCATAAATAATGATATTGGTAGGCAGTCATGTGATGTGATTCTAGATGGCGTATTCACTTACGGTATATATTTGATATTGTATCTATTTTTTTCAGAACATGGAGAGCGTCCAGTGGAAGAGGAGCAAGTCACGCAGGTTAAAAAAGAAAACTTAATTATCGAACGTAAAAATGAGGATCAAGATACGGGAAAATTAGATTGTAAAGAAGAAATAGCAAATAAAAACACGAAAATCATTATATTGGAACTTGAAGTGGCGAAAGTTCGCGAAATTTCAGGCGAAACATTTCATTTCTCGGAGTCACTAAGTGGGCGAAGCCATTTGATAAGTAAACGGAAATCGAAATCAAATCCAACAGTAATCACTGCTGTTATTGGTTCTGCCTCAACACCTCCAGGAAACTGCATATCGGTAAGCAAATTCTGTACCCATCCAGATAATAAGGCAACTTCCTTTGTATCAACGGAAATAGTACCGACAATAAGTTTCATTCATTCTCCGTGTACTCTAACGTACAGAAAAACGCTTCATTTTCTACCGCTGGTAGTCCCTTTTCAAAAAGAGGTTTTAAATATCGGCGGAGCATTTGACATGAAAGATAACACCTTCGTAGCTCCGCGAGGCGGCATCTACGAATTCAGCTTTGCGGGTATTAAAAATTGGGAGATCCCACTACCTTGCTATCGCTCTCCGTCTCAACGGGAAGTCAGTGGCCTATGCTTGGGCAGACTATGGCCAACAGACATAGTTTCCATACCCCTTTTTCTGTACATTCTATAATGACATTGAAAAGAGAAGATCGCGTTGATCTCTTTATGGAAGAAGGAGAACTTGGGTCGGAGAACAAAGATGATAACCATTCTATACAGTGGAAACTGCTATTTCCTGAAGATGTCAAGGTAAAAAAAAACTGTTTTTAATGATAAATACTAATGTTTTAAATGCGTTTTTGAAAATAAATTGAAAGACAACGAATAATTGGCATCAAATAAACTAGATCTCCAGAACAATTCCAGTTGAGTGCATTTTCAGAAAAATTGATGTTATAAAACTAATATGAACATCTATAACACCTCAAATAATTTCCATCCAGGGGTAGGCGGGTAGTAATCAATTTTGGTATTCCACGTTATACCGTTATTATACAATGAACAGATGACACGTCGATGGTGGAGTACTGAGCAGTTTTAGTGTGACTGTGATGATATTTTCAGCAAGTTTTGTAAATTTCCTACTTTGGTTTGATCAGTAGTACAAGCATCTTTCATCAACACTGTCACTTCGTCGTTTACTAGGATGACAGAGCTACGTAAAAATACAACAGCGAGAAAAATTGTCGGGCTGGTAGGGCTATTATCTCATCACTGATTCCTCATTGCGCCTACAGTCGCTCAAACGAAACATACTTCTCGAAATAATCTTAATAGTGAGTACCTGGTTACAAGAAAAATTAACAACATTCCATCCAGTAACGTGTTAATAGATGAATTTTAAATATTCTGCTGATGAAGTAGTTCCCTTTGAAAAAGAGATTTTAAACGTTGGTGGGGCTTTCAACATGAAGGAGAACACCTTCACGGCTCCGAAGGGTGGCATCTATGAATTCAACTTTAAGGGAATGAAGAATGGGGAACTCACTTAAATTGTTGTTGCTCTCCGCCTCAACGGGAAGCCGGTTGCCTATGCTTGGGCAGAGTACGTCAACAAGCATGACCACTACACTCCCTTTTTCCTTCATTCTATTTTGAAATTAAAGAAGGGGGATCGTATAGACCTCTTCATGGAAGAAGGGGAGCTCCTCGACGGCCTAAACCAATACAACCATTTCACTGGAAAATTGTTATTTGCTGACGATGTAAAAGTCTAATACCAATTATGTTACGGAAATGGTTTAAACAATATATCTTTGAACCAACAATATCTGTTAGAGGAATTTATTTCTTTTGAATTTTTTTGGTGAAGGGTTTTTCCACTAATTTATTCAAATAAACTATTCATGATAAACAATTAAAGTCATAGTATAATATGCTCATTGTCAAATCAATTGACCTTAGTTAATTACCAACGCAAGAAGGCGGAAATCTATATATCTACGGTCATTTAAAAATATGATTCAAAAACTAAGAATATCTTTTCATGATTTTGCTTTTTTTTAATTTTCGTCTCTTACAATGATGGCAAATAAAAAAGCCAAGATACTTATAATGATTCATGATTTTTTCTTTGAGAGGTCTGCTTTTTTCACCAGCTTATAAAACAAAGAATGGGGGCGAGATAATAAAAACGCCGGTGCTTCAAATTCCTGCATCAATGTATAAAATTTTTTAATAGTATGTGGAATTCTTGAATGCGGAAATCGTAACAAACCTTAAGATGACCATTATCGATTACCATAACTCTATCCGAATCCATAATTGTATTTATTCGATGAGCGATAGTCAATACTGTACAGCCCTTAAAATGCTCTTTTATAGTACGTTGTATAAGTACTTCTGTCCTATAAGGCAATAAATTCGATAACAAAAATTTCAAAAAGAGTTGTACGCTACGAGGAAAAAAAGAAAGTCGCAGTACTTACTGGAAATCAATGTTAGCAGTTGCCTCATCCATCACAAGTATGTGATTTTTGCGGAGTATAGCCCTAGCAAGGCAGATTAGTTGTCGTTGACCAACGGAGAGGTTACTGCCCTCCTCGGTAATCATAGAATATAATCCAGCGACCCAATTATTTTTCACAAAATGCATTAGCTCAACAGTTTCGAGGGCTCTCCATAGTTCATCGTCATCGTACTCGTTAAATGGGTCTAAATTTTCTCGCAATGATCCAGTAAAAAGAAAAGGATCTTGCGGGACGATTGATATTTTGGAGCGTAAGTCTTCTAGCTCGACAGTTTTTGTGTCCACTCCGTCAATGGTGATGGTTCCATGAGGTTCGACGAGACGGAACAAGGCAACTATGAGGGACGATTTTCCAGCCCCTGTGCGCCCAACTATACCAACCTTTTAAAACAGAAACTATTTCGGTAAAATTAATAACAGGCTACATTTGATATTCAGACTTACCTTTTCTTTTGCTCTAATATAAAAGTTTATGTTTTTCAAAACTTTTAGGGAGTTTGAACCAACACCGTAATACAATGAGATGTTCTCGAAATGAATCAAACCAGCAAACGGCCACGGTCCCGTGTCCAGTTTACGTATCATCCCTTTAGAAAGAGAATTATTTCATGTTTGCATGCGGTTATTTGGAGAATGCGCAGCTAATAATTATTGCTATTTACCTTTTCCTTTATCAGAATTTGGTTCATTCCCTATTTCGGTTGGAAGGTTCTGCGAATAATTGAGAGCTCTCTCCAGCGATATCAAATGGTTTTCCGTTTCATTAGCAAGTGAAATTCCGTATTCAAACCAGCCAAGCATATGGGCGACAGAACAGATTATCATACCAGCTTCACTACCGTTAATAACTTCATACAATATCACAGATAATAACATATGAAACTATAGAAATCCAGTTATATATAGTACTACTCGCATACTTACTTCCGCGAACGGCGAAGCAAATGATGGAAACAAAAACTGTATAAACGATACAGATTAAGTCAAAACGAACGGCAAACCACCTAGCAGCAACCATGCCCATATAAAAGGCAGATGTCTGTACATCCTGATAGTCTTCAAACGTTTTTTGAAAGGCCGATTGACATCGATGGGCTCTCACTGTTGTCAAACCATTTAGTGTAGAAGAGAGCTGAATCAGCATGGAACTGTAAGCTAAGAATAATTTCATTTTCCAAATTCAATGAATTTGAACTGGTTGTAATATTTATCGCCTACTTGTGGCTTCTAATCGTTTCACGTTACGTGCTGTCTTTAAAAAGTATTTCCGAAGTTTAAGGAAAATGAAAGCGGCAACAGGAATTGGCAAAATAATCCAAGGATTGACGAATCCAATTAGAATAAGTCCACCCAGTGTATTGAGTTGAATCTTTAATGGAGGGGGGGGGGGGGGTAATAATGATAAAAATTTGATAAAATAAAATAGATTTAACTTTTGTCTTACGTCGAGGATAATATTGAGTTTTAATGGTAGTTCACGGTCTATCACTCCGATATCTCTAGAAAATCGATTCAGTATTTTTCCTATCGTAAAATGGTTACTTTAACACTTGGTCATTGTTGTGGTTCTAATTAATTGTAAGTCTATGATTTTAAACGTCTATGATTTTAAGTTACGCGCTTACCAGTGGGATTCATATCAAAGAAATTCATCGGTGCCCTCAAAATTGCTCTCGACATTCCATTATGAATTCTAATTGAAGAATTCATGCAGATCATATAATATATGATGTAGTTCATCAAAATGAGGAGGAAGGCAACCGAGACTAAGCCCGTGTAAATGTGAACATCTGTCATAGTACTGGTATCCATCGTGCTGTCGGTCTTGTTGGTAATAGCTGAAGTAAAGAATAGATTAAGGATTAGAATAGTTACTCTTTTTTTATTTCAGGATTTAATGAGATTTTTTTTACTTTGAGTGGAGTCGAAGTTTTTATTAGATTCTGTGACTTTGGTCAGCCAATATTGCGCTACATTTCTGACAAATTGTGAAATGAGAAAGAAAAATATGTAAACGATCAGAGCCAAAAGGGATGCTCCAGATCGGAAGTATTTCCAGATAAGTTTTGTCTGATTTGTTGAATCGAAAATTTTTGTAAAACTTTTGTCTGTTTCCTATTATTAATTATGCCAATGAATTTTTAATTTCTTTGAATAAAAATTAGAACATTTCTTATTGCCATGAACTTAACTGATTGACAGGAAGAAGGTTGTAACTCTTTCAACTTCTCTTTTAAAGGAATTGAATGTAGAAATGCGACATACTTATCTTCGTAGTCATTTATTAAATCAGGTTCTAATCCTTTCTGTTTATCAGTTTTCTTTGATATTGATTGGACACCATCTATGGTTAATTTGGGTTCTACAATATCTCTGGTTCCCTCACGGAAATACGAATTCATTTCGAGACCATTAAGATTGCTCATCATTTCAATTTTACCCTGCATATGTTGTTCAATAAAACTGCTAATATATAAAATAATTGGATTATCTAAACATGGTATTACCTCTTTTAGAACTATTATTTTATTCATGTTTTGCAGATGGTGAATCTGATGGGTGGCAAGTATAACTATTTTATTCATAAGAAACTCCTTGATAGCGGATTTATAAATTAGATGACCAACATGCGCATCAACCGAACTAAGAGGATCATCAAGTAGGTAAATATCTGCCTGGACATAGAGAGCCCTTGCGAGGTTGATCCGAGCCTTTTGACCACCACTTAGAGAAATTCCCCTTTCGCCCACTTCTGTGCAATCACCATGTGGAAAGATCCTTAAATCTTCATTCAGGGAACAGGCTTGAACGACCCTATCATAACGCTCGTGTTCCATTTTGAGGCCGCACAGTATATTCTCTTGAACAGTCGCTGGTAAAATCCAAGGATCTTGAGATGCGTATGCTAATTTTCCATGAACTCGACAGCTGCCACTTGTTGGCATCAATTCTCCAAGGATTGCTTGTAACAAGGAACTCTTATGTACATATTGGTTTATTTTTGTTAATTGCAATAATCATAACGTACTATACGATAGATTTAAATTGGACTTACTTTCCCCGA
This sequence comes from Chydorus sphaericus, assembly GCA_030141595.1. Lineage (NCBI taxonomy): Eukaryota > Metazoa > Arthropoda > Branchiopoda > Diplostraca > Chydoridae > Chydorus > Chydorus sphaericus. The sequence continues at coordinate 11,261,131 of CM057934.1, read as the reverse complement.
TCCAACTACACCAACTATGCCAATTGATTGCCCATTTTCTACGTGAAATGTCACTTCCGTTAACGTGTCTTTCTCAGATTCACTGACAGATGGCCATTTGGATGTCAGCTTATTGCAAGATACGAAAGGTATGAATCTTACTTCTTTTGAGGAATCATCTCCATTAGAACTCTCCCAAATGCGGAAACTTTCGAGCGATAAGAATTCCTGAACAATAAATTACTCTTTAACCATATACTACTATTACTTGATAAAATAAAAGTGTGATCATTTAATATTAATTTGAAGAAAAAGTAAAAGCAAAATAAAATCATATACGGTAATGGAATAAACCGAAATTTGTAAGCGAACCTGAATTCGCTCGATTGCTATCTTGCATTCATATAAGCCAGATATTCCAGTAGGAAAATAATCCATTATTATTTGAATATTTCCGAACAAAGCAACAGCTAAATAAACCTACAATTCAATGAATAACATAATAATTTAACGATTCAGGTGAATTTACTATTTAAATAATCTGATTCTATGTTAATAAAAGAAGGGGAAAAATGTGATTCCTTTTCAGCAGACAATGGATTTCCCAAGAGAAATTCAGTCAGTATAGTGAGAAAAATGGTCATTCCTGAGCCAATTTCACATGCCGCAAAATCAAAGGCGCTTACATAAGAAGCGCTACGAAGAAATTTCACTTCTCTCCTTAATTTAATTCATGGATTTTGGAAATAAAAAACTAAATTAATAACCTATAAATGAAAAAAATTGTAACAATTCACCTTCGGTATTTTTCAATAAGTTTGGCGATAGGTTTCTCCCAAGCATACATTTTAATAACGCGCATGCCTATTACGATCTCCTTCATAAATCGGATTCTATCGTCAGTTCTCATTGCACCCTGTGCTCTTAATTTATTGAATAAATGGTTGATGCGACCTATGTATACATACTAGCTCAAAACTTATTCATTTTTACATAAAAGGAGGAATAGACTACATACCATCTAAAAGCATAAAAAAGATCATAGTGAAGAGTCCCACTAAGCACGATGATCCTACCATGTAAAGAAGGATGGCAAAAGATACTGCCGCTTGAAATATTCCGGCCAGAGGAAATCCAATACTATCTGGGATGTGAGACTCCAATAGCCTTACGTCATTTGTTACAAGATTGATTATTTGACCTATACTCGTATTACACAACGCCTTCTGGTTCAACATCAAACACTATACGATTTTAAAGAAGAAACATTTCTTGTTTTGGAATTCGCACGTTTTAAAAATGGAACAATATATACTTTGTACCGTACCTTTCTATAGATTAAAGAACATAAAGCGATTCGAATGCGCATTCCCTCACGTTGAAGGAAAAAGTTGGTAAAATTGTGGATGATGCTGTATATTCCAGGGCCAATCACGAGAATAGTAGCGTATAAATACCCATACAGCACAGGAGTAGTATCATCATCAAAAGCGCGGATGAAGAGAGGTATGCACAACAACGGCATGATCCTGCAATTAAGTGAAGAACATGTTGAATAAAACTATGCATAATAATTAGTAAAGATTCCATTTTTCAATACCCAAATATGCAATTTCCCAGAAATATCACGGCAATTATTCGTAAAATGCTTGGTCCAAATGCGTGAAAAAGAACTCGTAATAGCAATGTTCCTTTACCATTTTGGTAAGAATGGTTGTTCATAATTTTTCTTTGTTATCGACCGAGTTCATAGAAATTAAGAAAATTGTTTAATTTCGTCATATACATAGTATTCAATGGTAATCTAATAATAGTATTAATTCATAAAGTTTCCTACTTTTGTAAAAGTGTTCCCAGCTTTTGGGAATGATCCCCAGGTAACACCTCATACAAATCTTCGATGTTCAAATTTCTTTTGCTTCCTAATTTCATGAAAGGGTTTAGCCACCTAAACATTCAAGTGTACGTATATTTTAAACAAAATTTTATAGGATTAATTTTTTAAAAAATCCAAATTCTTATTAATCTTACCAAAATGACACAAAAGAGAAAATGTTGCAGTTCCCCTGAGGATTTGGTTGCAGTTTTCTTGTCGGCATGTTAGTGAAACTATTCAGAGAAAAAGGGTGTTTACCCATCCGCTCCGAAATATCAAGTGTTCACTTTTTCGATTTTTTGAGTCCGGAAAGCAAAAAAAAAAATTCAAATATTAAATGAGTTCCACATGTAAATTCCACATAAATTCTTGCAGCTGTGTATGAAGGGCCACAGGTGTCAAAATTGATATTTTTTCGGTTTTTTTCCTTATTTCACCTACCTTTTCGTATTGAAGTCAAGGATATAAAAAATTCAAAATCCAGATAATGATTCCTTGAGTTATTTGCCGGCATATCATTCTGGTGTGCGTGGCAGTGCGTCTCTTTATAAATTGCGGATCGTTATACCGCGATCAACCTAAAACACAGATAAATATCATTTAAATTTTTATTCGTTGTCTCGAACGGGAATAAAATTGACTTTCTTCTAGCCGAAAAATCCCTGGTGTGAACAGACCTCTCAGCCAACTTTTGGAAGCTTCGCCGCGACTTTGACGCACTGCCAGAAACTTCAGCGTCCGTTCTCGTGAACGATGTCGGGACTAGCTAGAGACAGTCTCATTAAACTCCTTAAACTCATTAAACCTCTATTAGCCACTTGCAGTTAAGAAAGAAGAAATCAGATAATAAAAACTATCCAAAAGCCTTAAATTGAATTTAAAAAAATATATTTATATAACATACAGATGTGTTCACAGTTAGGAATGTTCGGAAAATATTAATCGCGCAGCATTAGATTAATATTTATAATGCTCCACCATTATACGAGTGCCACAGTTTCTTCATTGTGTATTAATTAGAGTACTTATATTGCTAAATATGGTATAACATACCGTAACATACACGATAGATTTGTATCATTACCGATTTATCGTAATTCATTATGGAAACTAGAAGTGTTTATTTTCCATTATGTTTTACCAATACTGTAACCGATTTATGTTGATAGCGTAAGAGAGTACAGTAATTTTAAATCTACAAACATGAAGACTACGTGTGTTACATATTAATACATTTTTTCCCTAATTCTAATTCAAGTATTAAAATTTAGTGTAACACATCAATAGATGATAATTTTGTTACCACATGCTAAGCTCTTAATAGACTACATGATAGGCGCCCAGCGCACCATATTCATACCAGCGTATTTGTTGCATACGATTCTGGTCGAGACGAAAAAATTATCTTCATCCATCTCAAGATATCATAATGTTGGACATTCTGGTCAATTCATAGATACGATAGAGGAGCTCAAAGATGCTAGATAGAAGAGAGAGGGCATATCCGATGCTAAGGACGACAAAAGCGCCGCTTAAAGTGCCTAAAGTCAAGAGTGCTATAGCTACATTCCGATTACGACTGCGTTGAGGAGACTGAAATTGGCAAGTTCATTGATTGGAGATATGCTGAGGAAAGAACCAGGGTTACGCTGTGATAAAGAATCCGAATGTCTCGATAGAGTTCGAAAGGGTTCATATATTTTCATTCAAGTTAAAAAAATGAGAAGGGGAATAAGATGTCAAAGAACCTTCAGTATTGAATAAATTCCATACGGTTTAATAACTTGAATTAAAGCATTCGGATTTTTTAAAAAACAGCTTTAGGACCATAATTCATTTACCACAATGCAAACCCAAATACGTATGCAAAAATAAAACTATTCGCCCACTTAGAGCAGCGTTCCACGTCAACCAGAAACTTTCTGGGGAAATTCCATACTGATACATTCATTAGTAGTCCACCAACCTGTATGAACACCACACCGCATTTACACACTCCTCTCAAAAAGGACAAAGTTGTACAATAGAATGAAAAATCCAGCAATTCAAATAGATTTGCTGACGTGGCTAGCGCATATTCTCCTTACACCCACAATAGCTAGACAAAGTGAGTATCAAGCCGAATATGAATTATTTTAGTTTGCATATATATGCACGATTTTTCTAATAATACCTCTATTGTATTTCCTTAAGGTGATGAGTATCACGAAAAAGGGTTTCTTCCCAATGGGGAGCATCCTCAGCACCAAAATATGGTTAAGAAACGAAGTTACGGTATCATTAGCGTAAATAAGGATCAAGAAAAGCAATCACAAGAATGCAAAAAGCAGCTAACCGATAAAAACAACGAAGTTTTTGTATTGAACCATGAGATAGCACAACTTAAGAAAATGGTTTAAAACTGTCCCTCATCATCAGTAACACAATCTAGCTAGCATTGGCAGCGATTTGATTCATTCAGGAGAACCTGATGTAATTCAAAAAGTATTCACCAACAATATTAAAGGTATAAAAAACTGTTTCGATGTATCCTTATGAAATTAATGATAAAAATTATGCATTCCATGATGAAATTAAACAAGGGGGATCGTATCGACCTTTACAACAAATAAGGAAGTTTATACGACAGTAATACCCATCACACCCACTTCACCGGAAAGCTGCTGTTCGAAGATGCATCAGTCACCATCGAAGAATCTTCTAATGTTGAAGCAATTAAACCTGTCTACTTTGTTGCGCAGAAAAACACTGACTTCAGTGTTTCCAGATCAGTCATACCTTTTGAAATCGGGAGTCTCAATGTAGGTGGAGCTTTCGACTTTAAAAAATCCGTGTTCACAGCTCCGACAACTTGAATTTACGAATTCACAGTTAAAGGTCACAAAATTGGGGGAAATGACCACATGGCTATTTCTTTGCGTCTCAATGGCAAGCCTGTTGCCAAATCCTGGGTTGAATGGACGGGTTTTCATGACATTCATGCACCATTTTCTATTTATTCTATGCTAAAACTCGAAAAGAGGGACCGTATCGACCTTTACCTTTCACATGGACACCTTTACGATGATAATAATCGATATACTACCTTTACTGGCAAGTTACTTATGGAAACCAACAGCCAACAGCATCAGGGTGTGTACTTTAACGTCTAGAAAAAGGCTCTATTTGAGAAAATGGATGCTACGATTCCATTTGAAATCGAGGTTTTAAATGTTGGCAAAAGTTTCAACCTGAAAGAAGGATACTTCACAGCTCCTAAAGCGGCATCTACGAATTCATCTTTAACGGAATCAAAACTGGATCGATCCAAGAGCTTTACATAGCTCTCCGCCTCAACGGCAAACCAGTGGTTTACGCCTGGGCTGACTATGTCCTTGGCCATGACTTCAACACTCCCTTTTCTATTCATTCCATATTAAAAGCTAAAAAAGGGGATCGGATAGACTTGTTTAATAGCAGCGAAGGAGTGTTACTCGATGGCATCGGTAATTTAACTGCCCATTTTACTGGAAAACTACTATTTGAAGATTCTAATTCGATAGTCCTTGGTTAAGTTTATTAAGCTATTTATCTCGTTGCATTCATTTAGAAAAGCGGCTATTCGGTTACACAGTTATATCGCTTTTATCTTTTGTTTGAAAGGGGTTTGATGGTGGTGAAAGAATTCTTAAATGGCTATTTCAAATACACTGCATTGAATAATGGTTTAAAAAATTACATAAAGGGTTTCAATCATAGAATTATTACTGAAAGGATCCTACAATTATGGGAATGATTCGTTGTTTTAGATTTACAAGAAGCCTGAAAGGCCTGAACACTACAGGCGCACTTCATCCCAATATAGTTTTGTAATACTTAAAAGTTTAATCAAAGAAGCCAGCTAGATTTTTTTTTATGATGAGCACACCTTTTGGCAATAACATTCGCAACAGCTCATCAGAATGAAATAGGATTCATTTTTATGAGCATTTTGTTGTCCTCCTGGCCTATAGATCAGTAAGATAATGCGAAAAAGGGATCACCAGTAAACCCCTTTCCTATTTCTTCCTCTTTAGTTTGTTCACATAGCCCGGTAACCCCCTTCAGTCCTCATTTTACTATAAAGAATACTTACTTTCATACAAAACATTGTATGTCAGTTTACTAGTATTTAAACTGCCCATTGAAGAAGAAGCTACTAAGCATGTCATGATATAAATATACTCTTATGTATAATCTATTTGTAACCAAATGCCATTGTACTACTAGCGAATTCATACACACAGTACCCTATATAACTAATAGTCCATCGATTTTTTTAGATACGATAATACTCATCGACCTAATAAAAAGTATGGGTTTCCTCTCCCTTGCCGCAGATATATTCTATTTTAAAAATAAATATTTAATGCGCCGGAAATTTCTCTTTGTCTATTTTTTTAATTCGTCCACGTCTAAAGAGCAGGTTAGTATTCAATCAGAGATCCACGACAGACTAAATTCTGTTACGTGAAAGATAACCTACAGACTGAAAAACCAAATATCGTCAGTAGACGTCCAAAGACTTACACATTCAGAGCACGGCCTAAAATATGCACTTTACTGGAATGAACATGTCAGCAAGGAAAATAGCTTTGCTGATGTGGTTAGCGCAGATTTTTCTTGCACCGACATTAACCACCAGAAAAACCATTTATACTATTTAAAAAAGTAAGTAGGGAGATCACCAATGATTTAATAGTGTAATTTAACATGGAATAGCTACATTATTTTTTCAACGATTTTAAAATAGATGGGGCGCTTCAAGAAGATTTCCTTCTCGATGAGCAGCAATTTCAGCATCAAAATATGGCAACAAAACAAAGTAATTAACGTAATTTTTAACAATTAAGGGGCCATTCATAAAATACGTAACGCGATTTTTGGCTTTTTTAGACCCCCCCCCTCCCCCTCCGTAACGAACCGTAACAAAATCATGACCCCCCCCCCTTAAATACGTAACAATGGGCCAGACCCCCCCTAAAAATCAATGTAAAAAAATTTTGTCGAAGAAAAGCATTTTAAGATGCAAATAACACCAAAAAATGCTTTTCTAAGGCAATATAATGAAATTTCTCTGAAACAAGTAGAGTAAAGCCAATTTCCACCAAATTTCATCAAATTTCTTTGACAATCCCCAAAAATTTGAAAAAACCCAAAATGTGCGTAACAAACTCCATACCCCCCCCTCCCCCCATCGTAACAAACCGTAACAAAAGTCTAGACCCCCCCCTCCCCCCAAACGCGTTACGTATTTTATGAATGGCCCCTAAAGTGAAATTGCTCAATATTTTTTTTCAATTTAAAATGAAACCTTCAACCTCTCAGAATTTATAAGTGACGTCAGCCACCATTTGATTAACAAGCGGAATTCAAAAGCGAATCCAAATGCAACTACTTGCTACTGCGTATCCATCGGTAAATTCTGCAGCTATCCTGATAGACCGAATCCTTATGTTCCCACTAGCGATCTTTACATTGGTAAAAAAAAGAATTTGAAAATAAGTAAATCAATAAGTGTTTATACATTTTATGTATGATAAAGGGACGCCTTATACGAACAGTGTAGTCTGCTTCTCCGTCCAGAAAACCCCTCCATTCAGTAATGATCAAACGGTCGTTAATTTTGAAGAAGAAATCATCAATTTGGGCAAAGCTTTTAGTTTGGAGGAGAACGTCTTCGTTGCTCCTAAAGAAGGCATCTACGAGTTCGCTTTCAACGGGCACAAAACTGGCAAACAAGAATCCTTGAACGTATCTCTCCGAATCAACGGAAAGGAAGCTTTCAACGCCTGGTCTCATTATATGATGGGCATCCATAATTGGTCTCTCAATTACATGGTTCACCCATTCCATAGATTTCGCAATCTGATATCATTGCATTTCTTGATAAAACTGAACAAGGGGGATCGAATCGACCTTTTCGCCAGTACTAATACTACTAAAGAATTAGAGGAAACGACGTCTCCTTTGACTGTCTATTTCGTTGCACAGAAGAACACTCCTTTCGGGGTTCAATCCGCAACCATTCCGTTTGACATCGTGAATCTCAATATAGGTGAATCTTTCAATTCGGAAAAGAACGTTTTCACTGCTCCGACAACTGGAATCTACGAATTCACATTTAAAGGTTTCAAACGTGGAGGCAATTACGAAATGGTAGGCTCTCTCCGCCTCAATGGAAAGCCGGTTGCAAATGCATTTTCTGGCTGGGCTACTAATCACAACATCCACAATCCGTTTTCAATCTATTCTTTATTGAAGGTTCAAAAGGGGGATGTCATTGATCTTTACCTCGACAAAGGAAAGCTATTCGACGACAATAATCAATACACTACTTTTACTGGTAAACTGCTTATGGAAATTAACAAAAAAAGCCAAAAATCTTCGACCGCTGCGTGTACTTCAATGTTCAGAAAAATTCTCCCTTCACTAAAGTTGGTGCCATTATACCATTTGAAAACGAAATTCTTAATTCTGGGGGTGCGTTCAGTATGACAGATTATTTATTTATAGCTCCAATAGACGGAATTTTTGAATTTATCTTTAAGGGTCACAAAATTGGAGGATCCTCAGAACTTTACGTCGCTCTCCGTCTCAACGGTAAGCCAGTGGCTTACGCCTGGGCGGACTACGTCAATGCCCATTCTTTCTACACTCCCTTTTCCATTCATTCTATATTGAAAGTTAAAAAAGGAGATTATATTGACTTGTTTAACGTAGATGGAATAGGTTTGTTCGAAAGACCCGAAGATGTTGGTATGTGTACCCAATTTACAGGAAAGCTGTTATTTGCGAATTCTGATAGTCGTAAATAATTGTATTGAATAGATTTGTTATCTATAGCTACTAAATTCTTTGTCAAAGAACGATCAAAACTTAATTATTTAACTATAATACACCTTCTTCTGTTCGTCTTTGTTTTGCTGGTGGTGGACTCATGTTCATTTGCTTGAAAGAAATATTACACTGAAACAAATTCACATTTTTGATAGCTATATGGAGGCCTAATGTAGCTATAATGAAAAAAAATCAATATACATTTCTAGATTAATTTTTCAAAGAAATTGTATCAAACGAAATTATCAAATATATTCATTCAAATGTAATATACGGTACCACTTTACGAGACTCTTTACTAAATTGAGTCACAAACACAAATAATTAATACTTCTCGGCTCTTTTTCCCTTCGAAAAATATTGCGGAAAAGATTAAGAATACCTCCCTTAGCAGTCATCAAATAAATAAATTTCACTTTTAATTCATTTTAATCAAAAACTACCCCGCCTCATTGAGATTAATTCAGGCAAAGTCTGAATTATCCTATTAACCGCGAGCAAAAAAAAAACTCACTTTAATGTCTTTTAAAGTACCATCTGAGCTGCATTCCTCTAAGGATTTATCCTAAAATGTCAAAAATGCCACCCACGCCAGCACACGAGCACATCTAGATTGGATCTATTATTTCTTGATTTATTCGTTTAAACTCTATTTTCAGGAAAAATAAAAAATAAAGTGTACAGGTTACGAACATGAAAAAGACAATTTATATAAAGGCACTATACTATTTTGTAAAATAAAATGTGGGTGTACAATAAGAATTACGGAAGTGGGAAATAAAACCATACATAAACGAAACTAACATTTATCCTAATGCTTTTATTGTCAAATGTGTATACTATCTCCAAATAATTTTTTTTTTCGAATTTAGTACTGGTATACGAGCGTAGTCCGATATTTTGCCCACATTTAGTTAGCAGTGCTCGTTTGCATAGAGGGAACAACGCAAGTATTATTATTCCTAAGCATTAAATTCGAAGACCTTATTTCGAGAAACTAGTATATGTGTACAAAGGAGATGTGGATTGATACCAGACAAGAGAATACGATTCTAAGATGCATCGCTTTGCTTCTATGGCCGATTTTACTTTACGGATTTGCAGTCAATTATAGCTTAAATAATAATAAAGGTAGGCTATTACCGTATGTATTATGGTGTTAAATAGTGCATTCACTTAAATACATTTGATTGTATAAAATTTTTCAGAACATGGAGAGAATCTAGCGAAAGTGGAGCGAGCTGCTGTACAGGTTACGAAAGACAATTTTATGCTCAACCATAAAAATGAAGATCAGGATACAGAAATATTAGACTGTAAAGAAGAGATAGCAAATAAAAACAAGGAAATCGCTGAACTGAAACTAGAAGTTACCAAATATCGACAAATTTTAGTTGAAACATTTCATGTCTCAGAGTCATATAGTGGGAGTTCAAGCCATTTGATTAGTAAACGAGAATCAAAATCAAGTCCAAAAGTAATCACTGCTGCTAAAAATAGAACTTCTACAGCATCTAAAAAAACCTGCATATCTGTCAGCAAATTCTGCACCTATCCAGATCAAGGGATTTCCTTTGTATCAACTGATAGCTATATTGGTATAAATAAAAATTTTATAATTTGCGTGAAAAAATATGACCTCTTAAAAAAAACTGTTGGCACTCGGCAGCCTTGTCATTATCAGGAGGTTGCTTATCTAACCCATGCTTGACTCCAGATAGAGCTAATCCGCTTCCCATCGCTCAAACTTTTTCTCCAGCATACTCTTACATTGGTAACCGATTATGTGAAACGATGTCGATTATCTATTGATATTTGAAATTTTATTTTATTATGCTCCAAAAAGGAACGCATAATCTGAGCACTGTAATTTGCTTCGCAGTCCAGAAGATCTCGCCTCCTAGAAAATCGGAAGCATCGGTTGTTAAATTCGAAGAGGAGGTCCTAAATTTAGGAAAATCTTTTAATTTAAACGAGAGTGTCTTCATCGCCCCTAGAACTGGAATCTATGAGTTCACTTTTAATGGCCACAAAAAAGGTAACCACTCAGAGCCCGTCCTCACAGTTTCACTGCACCTCAACAGCAAGGAAGTTCTCACAGCCCTTGCCGAAGATTTCATAGGCGATCATCCAGAGGCAGGCATTCATAATTTCCGCAGTTCCATATCTATGCACACCTTGCTGAAACTGAAAAAGGGGGACCGCATCGACTTGTTCAACAAGGAAGGAACCTTGCACGACAATGATTATTATCATAAGATCCACTTCACTGGAAAGCTGCTTTTCGAAGGAGAAACAGAGACGAATAGTAGCCAGCAGAAAATAGCAACTCGGTCGCCAGTTTTTTTCGTCCTAAAGAAGAACACTGATTTCAGCAATTCAAAATCTGTCATTCCGTTTGAAGTAGAGAGTCTCAATATAAGTGGATTGATCGATACGAAAAAGCAAGCATTCACCACCCCTGTGGCTGGGATTTATGAATTCATAGTTAAAGGGTACAAAACTGTGGCAGAAGATAGCCTTACTATTTTTCTGCGAGTCAACGGGAAGGCCGTTGTCAATTCTTGGACTGATTACGTTGGAAGTCATAACTTTCACACTTCATTTTCCATTTATTGTATATTACAAATAAAAAAAGGAGACCGTATAGACCTTTTCCTGGATGATGGACCACTCCACGGCGATAACAATCATTACACCACTTTTATTGGCAAGCTTCTCTTTAAAATGGATCAACCTGAGACTCTGATGGGTGAAAGGAACAGTACCGATAATAAGTTTAATTCATCGACCGTGTACTTTAACGTACAGAAAAACGCTTCATTTTCTACCGTTGAGGCAGTAGTTCCTTTTGAAAAAGAGATTTTAAATATCGGCGGAGCATTCGACATGAAATATAACACCTTCGTAGCTCCGCGAGGCGGCATCTATGAATTCAGCTTTGCGGGTATCAAAACAGGGAGCTCAAATCACCTTGTCATCGCTCTCCGTCTCAACGGGAATCCGGTGGCCTATGCTTGGGCAGACTATGCCAAAAGACATGATTTCTATACCCCTTCGTTCGTTCATTCAATATTGAAAATGAAAAAAGGGGATCGAGTTGATCTCTTCATGGAAGAAGGAGAACTTGGAACGAAGAACGAAATCGATAACCATTCTATACACTTAACTGGCAAACTGCTATTTATTGAAGATATTGAGACCTAATAAGAACATTCAAGTATGATTAAAAAGTATGATGTACATGGATAATGTTTATAATATGGTAATAACCCAAAGGGACAGTTCTATTGGATTTGTGTCTGGATTTTGTGGTTGATGACAATTTTTATTGGCATAAATAAATATTATCAGTTAGATACGGTACCAATCATTCTTTAAACGCTCGAAGAAAATATTTCATGTAATCTACTTATTGTTTTTACACGGTGAATTATAATATTTTATCCAGAACAAATGAATAATGAATTATGGAGCTTTTTTGTCTTTGTACAGCAGAGGAATGAACTTTTTAAGATTTCATTAAATCGAATTCATGGTTGTAATAATTATATAAATTTTTTTAGAACTATTCTATATTCAATAAAATCAGTTTTTATAGCATTCTAACTCACCAATATCATCCCACTATCAACTTGGATGATTCATTTATTTCAAAGTCTTTATCAGAAGACACAATCCAGAAAACAGGCTTCGGTAATTGAATATAAAAAATGATTCAACATTTTGTGAATTAGTTTTATTACAATTAATTTTGAAATTAAAGGCATTCTTATTACTTTGCTTTTCAAATTGAGCGCGCCAAAAATTTCACGTAGTGTGAGTGGTGCTACAGTATACGTGAGACATCGTGATAAGAGCGGATATCAGTTCCGGTATCTCTCTTCTTGATAAGGAGCAGCCCACGCTGTGTGAGCAATGCAGCTTTTAAAAAGTTATTGCGTAGTCGGTTTCCATCAGAACCGGCGTTTATATAAATGTACGTTCGTCTATAATACAGATATCGTCCTTTTTTTTTTTTTTATTTGGACATTTTTCTTATTCAATTGTTATATATTCCTGATTTCCTGAATATATTATTTATGTATATTTTCTCCAAAAACTTTTTACAACAATCTAAACTTTTTTTTCATTTCTAGAGAAGAATCAAAGAATGGCAAAACTAAAAAAGAATCCATATTATTGGACCAAACAGAAATGCATCAGTCGACTGTTCATACCTGCAACCATCGGATCCATCATAGTCATCACTATACTCTACCTTAAATATCCCAAGTTATCCAATCCTAGGCCATCATTAATAGAAATCACGGATGATTCCAATCAAGCGCATATTAATCAATCAGACTCAGATCAAAAAGTAATTCGAACAAATGATGGTAGCTTATCTAACACAATACCATCCATTCATAGCTGTGGTGATCTTCGTGGTCCTGGACAGAACGTAGTGGCCTATTGCCTTTACGGCAATTTCTCCGATTCTACCATCTATGCCCGCTACATAGATCCGATGAAATTAGCTATAAATCATATTCAACGCTTTCACCCTGGCTGGATCATTCGAATCTATTATTCATCTTTGGACGACTCAATCAATAACCAGAGACTACAGGTAAGTTTCTTCACAAACTAATATTGAATTCGATTGACACTCTTTTTTTAAAAATAGGAGCTCTTTGGTTTTTATGATCATGTTGATCTGTGCGACGCTGCCAAAGCTTTGCAAATGATCAATATGGATATTGAAAGGATCGCTTCCCAAGTTTGGCGCTTTCTGCCACTCCTTGATGATTATGTGGATCGTTTTATGTCTCGGGATACAGATAGCGTAATGCTGGAACGAGAAGCTCACGCTGTCAACGAGTGGCTCCAAAGTCCTGTTACTTTTCATCTTATGAGAGACCATCCTTGGCACTGTATTTTTAAAAATATATATAGAAGTTATTAATATAGTTATCAATTTTATTTTTAAATAATTTATTCAAAGGTGTGCCGATTTTAGCTGGATTATGGGGCGCTAAAATCTTTCAAGATCGAAAGAAAATAAAAACCGCTGCTGAAGAAATGTTAAACTATTTTAAATATAAGCTGCCTGGAACTGAATTTGACAAAGAGCTTGATCAAACATTGTTGAGAAACTTCATCTGGCCCTTAATGACGCAAGATAATATGGTGAAAGCATAACTCTCGCTTTTCAAATGAACAAATAGTTCTAATTTTTTGTTCATCATAATCGAATAACAGATGGCACACGACAGTTATTGCTGTGGTATAAATTTCAGTAATTCTACGAGACCGTTCCCTAGTCGTCGTAAATCGACAGAATATGTTGGAAATATTCTTATTTCCAGCACATTAGAAAGGGATGATCCTCTCATCAGAGAATGTCCTGAAGATTGTCGACCACCAAGTCATCATGATTGGATCTATTGTTGATATCTATATAGTTTATTCATCCCAAAGTCTCTTTCTCTCTGTTTGATATTTTGTACCTTTTTTATATATACTCTTTTACATTACACGCAATGGATTACCTGTCGGGAGTTGTGATGATGGACGGGTTGCCCTGTGGCAATTCCTGACTTTGCATTTACTTACTAGTTGGTATACATCACCATTTTATATAGTGATCGCCACGTAGTCCAACTGAACGGTTTCATGTAATCAAGAAGAAAGCCTCGCCTATAGGATGCATTTCTTTTATAGATATTAATCAGTTGGAAGTGAAAGTGAATATCATTAGTATGGGGTCCACCTTAGGACATAAAAGAATCACCTTTTTACAGATCCTTCTTCTCAGTTTCTCTTTTTTAATTATGATAGTTTATTACTCGATGGATATCGTGAAAATTTCTAATCAATACTCGACAAATTGTGAATACACTTCGGATTTAATTCGAGGACAACATCAGAACGTTATCGGTTACTCTCTCTACGGGAATTGGTCAGATCCCGAACATTATGCACGCTATTTAGCCCCAATGAAAATAATATTACAACAAATTATTGAACTATATCCAGGTATATTGGAGTAAACTCAACTACAAACTAATAAAACTTGAGTTTAATCAATTTATAAAATAGGATGGATCGTCAGGATTTACACTCCACTTGAAGACTTGGAAAGTACTCAAACGTTATTAGATTTCTTTCAAGTCTACGATCAAGTGGACGTTTGTAATGTCACTAGCGTGCTGGAATCTTTGGGTATAAAAAAGGAGTTCCTCTTTCCGATGACGTGGCGTTTCCTGCCACTCCTCGACTCATCCGTGGATCGTTTTATGTCTCGGGATACAGACAGCATCGTATTGAAACGTGAAGCGGAAGCTGTCAATGAATGGCTTCAAAGTCCATTTACTTTCCACATCATGCGGGATCACGAAAAGCACTGCGTACCGATCCTCGGAGGTTTGTGGGGAGTCAAGATCCACCAGAATCGCACAGCTATTCGGCAGGCTGCCCAACGACTTTTCCAATTCCAATTGAGGCCGAGTGAAATGAAAAAAGGAGTCGATCAAGCTCTTTTAAATAAATTCATTTGGCCTCTTGCCGTTCACAGTTTGGTAAATCACTTTATTCCCGATAAATTTTATCAGGTTTTTCAAGTCTAAACTAAACGAATTTCAGATGGCGCATGATAGTCATTGCTGCATTCATTTTCCTGAATCAACGAAACCTTTCCCCACTCAAAGAGAAGGAGCTTCTTATGTGGGAGATATTCATTTG
This sequence comes from Chydorus sphaericus, assembly GCA_030141595.1. Classification (NCBI taxonomy): domain Eukaryota; kingdom Metazoa; phylum Arthropoda; class Branchiopoda; order Diplostraca; family Chydoridae; genus Chydorus; species Chydorus sphaericus. Next base: position 11,245,692 of record CM057934.1, on the reverse strand, counting down.
ATTAGTAATTCAACTCCAACTGTTTGCAGGGAGAGATGTCGCCCTAAAAACCATCCCGATTGGATTTATTGTTGATTATAATAACCTGAGAATACAAATGTAAAAAAGGTCAAAGGTTGAGTTCCCAAGCATAACTGTCAATAATAAAGAGAATAAGAAACCTCATTTCCTTCTACATAAAAACAATGTTCTTTCCGTCTTTAACAACTGTTATCATTCTTCTGAATGAACGCGTTTGAAACTTTTCTTTTCACCTTTGCTCCCTTTAAAAAAAAGTTATAAAGCGCTATGAAATATTACCGCTAGATGCCTCTTTATTGACAACGGAACTCACGTCACGGAGGGGCCTTACACACACAACACATTTCCTCACGCAGCCTGGCCCCTAACAGACGTTTCCCTCGGCGCGTGTTTTATATATTCACGCGGGAGTGGAGGTGTTTACCGACACACAGTCCACCATCAAGTTCCGACCGCAACGGACGAACCCTTTTTTATCTCTTAATAAAACACAAACAGAAAAAAAAATCCCTAAAAATTTCGTGAATTCATCGGTGCCCATTATTTAAGAAAGAAGACCCCTTTGCGTGTTGTCGCGTGAAAGAACTCTGCAGGAGGTCTGCCTCCCCCACAGCAGCAGGATGAAGGGCCTCGAGTCTTCTGGCAGCAGCACCAACGTCCACGACTTCCTCCAAGGTTTGCTTGTTTTAAAATTTATTTATAAATTTTCTCAACTTGACACGTACTTCATTTGAATATTAATGACGCTCGGTCGGGTAATCAAACTCTTTCGTGACCTGGAATTTGAATTGTATAAAAGGTGTGTTCTCATCAGGTAAACAAAAGAACTGTACTTTAACTTATATGCGCACGCGGAAATGAATGTATTAAATCTGATGACCTTTAGATGAGCTTCGATTTCTCGCCTCGATGTAATTTGGTATTCAAACATTCCACTTGGCTTCTAATTCTGTAAATAAAACGTGGTTCCTATTACACAATTTGATTCTTTGCCAATATAACGGTTCAATTGTCAAGTTCCAAACAGTTTCCAAGTGGTACGCTTTCTTTTTCACAAATTGGCGAATACAAACATATCTATGTTTTGTGGTAGATGAGGATGTATGATATCCCTTTTGAATCGGCAGTGAAGCGAGACTTCCGTTGAGCCTTCAGACGTTTAACCGACCGCAAATGACAGAAAAGACGTGACATAATGTAGCTTACTACGTCATTATTATAGAATACCTTTTGTGGCCTAGATTTTCTTTTTTTTTCGATGTTGCATTCCACTTACGGATGACTAAGAAGTCTACGGCGGATAAGAAAGAAAGGAGACCGAAAATCGGCGGAAGTACGCTGAGATGTAGGCACGCCCCACTTCCTCAAAGTTAAATAATAAAAAAACATTGTCGTTCATTTAGAGAGAGAGATAAAAGGTTGACGCCCTAATGAGAACCCGGAAAAATAAACGAACGAATTTAATTTTTAGCGATTGATTTTGATTCATTATCTATTTAGATGCTCAAGGATTTTTGGAGCAAACTCTGGCGGTGGAAAAATTATCGCGAACTGCACTGGAGCACCGATCACGATTGATGCTCAAACTATCTAATCTCTTGAAAGAGTACGATCACCACCAAATGGAAATGTATATCGACATGTCTCCAACATTGAAATCCTTCTTTCATCCATCACTGGATGGATCCGCTAGCAGTACATCGGACAGCAACTCCATCAGAGATATTCCTTGTAAATTCTATATTCCAAAACTAATTTAAAACTATAATTAATTAATTGTTTCTTTAAAAAAAAAAAAAGTACCCAATGGAGAAGAGTTCTACGATGTCCCACTGGAAGCCGGCCCAACTGTCTCCAAAAACAACAAACAGAATAATGAGCAATCCATCAAGACGGCCACTTATTCTTTATCCGGTGCTAAAAGAAAAGGTTTCATGCAGCGATTCTTGAAATCTACGAATGTCCAAATCATCGAAGAATCATCAAATGTGAAAGATGACTGCATTTACGATGATGCCTCATCGAATCCAACAAAGATCACATTATCCACCATCTACGACGACGCCGGATCATCACAATTAAAGTCGACTTTATCCTTCATTTACGATGATGCGGCATCTTCGATTCCGGCGGAAGCGACACCTACAAAAGCCATAACATATGATGATGTGGTCGTTGAATCAGGATTACTCTACGATGACGCTTTCAGCTCTCTTACCGTCCCTCCACCTCCGCCGGAAGACGAATACGATGACGTCGCCAGTTTGGGTGATAGTGATGGAGTTTCACTCAAGAGTGGCGCTAGTGAGTACGGTGCAGCTGGAACGTCTTCATCACCATCTCACCGATGGTATATCTCAACTTCAGAAGCTGTTACGCAGGTAAATTTTAATTGATTTTTCCGGACGTGACCATAACACAAACAAAATAATAATACGTTGTCAACTTTGATGAACGTTCCTTTCTTTTTTTTTTTAAATAACAGGCTGTCCGTCACGGTGTGATGAAACGACGTAACGGACGAAAGCTTTTGTCCGCCTGGCGCCGCTGCTACTCTGTCCTCTTACCGGCACATCTGTTGATGTACGCCGGTGAAGGTGACAGCCGTCCTCGGATCGTCATTGATCTCTCCGAGCCCAATATTACCGTCCGTCGGGTTCTGAAACAGGGGACGGATACTAAACGACTCAAAACACATCCTTTCGTCCTTCTTCATGAAGATAAACCACTTTACGAAGTATTTTATTATACTATTATTTTATCTATCAAAGGGATCTTTTAAATTTGTTTTTAATAGATGTCCACCAAGAGTCGTGAAGAGACAGACGGCTGGATCACTTCCTTACAGAGTGCCTTATCTCAGACCCCGGAAATGGTGGAACAGCGAGACCTACTGGATGACGAGGAGGAGAATGTTTACGACGATCCAGTCGAGGTGCAGCACCAGCAGAGAAGACCAAAGGCTCGTCTAGAGCTCATCCAAGGTCGTCACCTTCCTTCCGTCCCATCGGAAGAAGTCAATAAGACGGCCAAGCCTCTCACTAATAGCAGCAGCAGCAAAATGTTAATGGCTACTATTTTCAAATTTCCTCGAGGTCATCAAAAGAATTCTACTGCAGATGACCCACTCATTATTGTCAACAATAAGAGACAGAGTGTCGATAGCAGTACGGATACGGATGATTTGTATCAAGAGCTACCCAGTCCAACACGCTCCGCTACGCCTTACTCTAGCGTGGAGAGCATCCACAACGGAATTCAAGATGAAATATATGACGACGCCTCTTCCGCCCGGAAGCCAATCAAAGAAACTGTCGTCAAAAAGGACAGTAAACTAGCTCTGTTATCCGTTCCTGATGGTGAAAAAGTTTTACCCGTCTACGACATCCCATCGCCTGGAATCCGTCCTCTTTTTCAGTCAACAGATGAGACGGATAAATCTAACAGCTTCCCAGTTGCTGCGGAAGTCTACGACGTTCCTCCACCGAATCCTAAACGGATTTCTCCCGATCCTCCCGTTGCGGAAGCTCCTTCTTACGACAGGTTACCTACTCCTCCCCGATCCGTAACAGCCACTACAAAGCCTCAGCATAAAATGGCTCGCTTCTGGCAGGAAAAACTGGGAGAGTCCTCTCCACTATTCCGGAAAGAGCCTTCACCTCCAAAGTGCCTTCCATCACAGCAACAAGTAAACGGCAAAGAAACGAAATCAGTGGGTCGATCCTTCTCTAGAGTATCGGTCAATCGAACACCGCTGACTTCGTTGACTGAACTAATGGCATCCAGCAGCAGCAGTGGAGGAGCTCAAGTCAATCCCGGTGGATCAAAGACTTCCGTCTTGAAAGAGAAACTAGCCAAAGATATCAAATCAAGCTTCAATCGAGGACCTATTTCTCCAATTATCTCCGTAAATAATGGAAAGAAAGAGCCTCCACCTCGTCCACCAGCTCCTTCTGCTCGTCCCATTACAAATTTAGCAGCGGAACTGAGCCAACAGTTGGCCAAACGTCAGCAGCGTCAACAGCAAAACAGTCTAGAAGAAGCTGAAGTTAAGCAGAAAGAAGAGGATCTCAAACTTGTATCACCACCCAGTCCAACAGGCGAACAGTTTAAAGCCAGATGGGCATATGTAGCAGAAAACAGTTCTGAACTGTCACTTAATAAAGGAGAATCCGTTGAAGTTCTGAGCAAAAATGGTCCATCTTGGTTCGTTCGTGTCCGGAATAAGAAAGGACTCGTTCCTTGTGACTACTTGATCCCAGTACAGAACCCAGTCTGATATGCAATAAAATGTGATGGTGATTTGTGAGCTGCACTTTTTCTTGATATATCTTACAACTGTTTTCATCTCTATTTTTAAATAAACGATTTTATTAATGGCCTTATTCTTTGTACATCAATGCACTCGCGAAAAAAATTGTCCTGATGAATCTCAACAAAACGTATTTGAAAAAGAGAAATACTATCAATCAGCTTCAATACCAATCTCTTCCATCAAGGCTTTCTTGCTGTTGGGATAGCTTTCCATGATCTGATCAACCATTTCAAGACAAATTCGCTTCCGTTTCCGCAGCTCGGTGACACTCTTCTCCTTCAGCTGTTGGACCTTTTTGAAATCAGTGGCAGAGACTTTCACTTTGTTTTGAGCCAACTCTTCCAGTTTCTTCTCCATTTTCTCATTTTCCTTGAGGATCTTGAGAAGAAAATAAATTTAAGTTAACTTTATGGGGAAAAAAATGATGAATATGTACCATTTCCAGTTCAGAAGAAGCCTCTGCACAAGTCATTGATGATGTCAGAGATTTCAACTCAGCTTCAGCTTTCTTAACAGCATCTTCATCCTCAGCAATCTCCTTGCTCAATTTGAAGATTTTGTCATCCATTTCAACAACACTAAGCTGATTGGAGGATGTCACGAGGTCCTGATTGATGACATAAATTTTTTGCTTGTTGTATACTTTCTCTTTGACAGAATCAGCCTATTGAGAAAAACATTAATGGGATATGATGTCATCATAGATTAAAAAAAATGATAACTTACAATAACAAGTTGATCCAAACACTTTTGAATGGCAGCCTTTCCATGTTCTTTCAGAGCAGTACTTCCCACAAGATCATTAGCAGAGTAGGGTCTGTTGTTCGTCATCAGAAACTGCAAAATGGCTTGACTGGTAGGGTTTTCTTTCTCTTTCACCATTTTTGATCAGTTACACGGAACAAATAAAGTCCTGGTTGAATTTAGAATGCAATTTTTAGAGGAGGAAAAGACGGTAACAAATTTGAAATGAAACGTTCGCTTTTATATAATCTTGTCTGCTTGTATTTCATCCAACGCTGCCGGATTTTTATAATGAGAACAAATCGATTGCAAAAATCATTTTATGTTTTATCTTGGTTTTATTTATTTTTTTATGATAATGATTTTGAAAATTGGACATCCCATTAAAAGCGAAAGAACGAATCCAGAGGTGTGGCGGAAAGACGGTACCGACTCCGTAAATATGACGATACGTAAGAGTTAAGCCATAAGAACATGACGCTTCAAGAGAACCGGCGTGGAGGCCATCGGTGTAATTTTAAGTTAAAATTCGCATAAGTCTCTTCCAATCTATGAGGGATCGTTCTCGTGACTATGGTGTCACAATCGAAAAAAAAACATTTTATTCTTTTTTTTTCATGAATCGTTATGGTGATAGTACTTCGTTTCACATCGGTCAATACTCATTATTACATGATCAATTGATCCTTGACTCATAGCGAGCTGAAAATTTAGAAAGTTTCCGCCCTCTTACGAAGGATCGTTCATGTGTGACAAGTAAAGACATATATCTCTCTCATTGAAAAAGTAATAGAGCCACAGTAGATTGTTTTTCGTTAGTTCATATATTTAAGTACCGCTAGAGTGTGTTATTAGCGAATGTTTTGGGTATGAAGAAATAAGTCCACGGCGGATAAAGTCAAATTCTCGTTAATTTGTTAATTTGATTAAAAATATATACACCAACATCCAACTGTAACTTATTATTTCCATTGATTATACTTTTTCTTCCATTCTATTTTCAGCAGTTGTAGCAAATAATCGCAAGAGCTCAAAGAGAACCTCATCTTCGTGATGCACTTACAATAATAAGTCACTTAGTCAAGAGTAAGGGCCATTGAGCTGAAGGGCGAGCTGAAGGGTTTCCTGCTGGTTGCATCCTTTATTACGCTCTCATGGACTTGATGATATGACATATGTTGCGCAAACTGCAAAGTTTAAATGCGATTAAATAAGCGTTAAAAGATAAGCAATAGAAGTTATTTCAAATGATGAGCTATATTTTATATTTCAGTTTGGGCTCATTTTACAAACTTAAAAAAGTTAATCAATACGTATTGGAGTGACATAATTTAGTACTAGCATGAAGTAGAGACATATTACTTCATGGTATTAGCATGACCTATTTTCGGACCTGTATTTAGGTTTCATATAATATTCAATTTTTATGGTTTCTCAAAGAAGTCGCTGGATCTAATAATATTTATGAAAACTCGATCCAGTTGAGAGGTCAACTTTGAAGCCTTTTATGTTCTTTACATACTGAATAAATATTCTATAGACGGATTCTTCAAGGACAAATTTCAATATCAATGTCCCAGATACAGTACTAAATAGACTACTGTACCTCTTTTATAAGAAACGAGAGATGCATTAGTTCTTATTTGAAGGTAGCGACGAACCAACTCTTCTACTATCATTATTAATATCTTTATCAAAAATTCATAAAAACATTTATTAGGTATAAGGAAAGTTTTTTTTTTATTTGTCCTCTTGCTTTTTATATGAATTCCAATTTGCTACCAATTCCTAAATCGATTATGGCTCTCTATTTAATGCTTCCCTTTAGAATTTAGGCCTTCGACACTGAACGATTTTTCCGGTCTCCGAGTCGGTATCCATGACAATATCTCAAAATAGATTCTTTATATGTTCAGACAAGAGCGTCTCATCGTTGAGAGAATCGAATTCTTCTCAATTCAGTAATTTGATCCTTTTTCATGTCTATTAATATCTGTCCCTTTGAGCTCCTCAAAAGACCCAGGTATCAATTTCTTTGAAAGTTTTTCAATTAAGCTGACACTACGCTCCATTTAAGAGCTGTCGATGGCTGTCGCGGAAGAGGAAAAAGTTACTTAGTAGTACGTTTTAGTCGCCTATATACTTTTATAAAGTTATAAATGAAAAAAAAAGAAATGGAAACTTTGCAACAAAATTGGGTGGCGTAGGCGGTGTACAAAGGTCGTCGTGCAAACAAGTGGGACTGTTCTCCTTATCGAATGAAATAACTCTTACGTCGCTCTTGCTGGTTGTGACGATGCACCAAATCGATAGTCTTCTACTGCGCAGCTGCTGCTGTTGGATTCAAGTTACAAAGCCCGCTGCTGCTGGCATTATTTGCGTAGGAGGGTAAAGTGACGACCAAGGCTGATAGGACCGTACATTGGATCTATCCTTCGGGAACAGCGGTCCAGCAATATCACGTCAGCAAAAGAAAAACAGTAGCTTTTGGTTTAACCAGCAATATGGCTGGACAAAAGCTTTGTTTCCTCTTTGTCATTAGTGCTGCCGTAACCCTGGGAGTTTGTGGTGAATTCCAGTTTAAGCACCACGACAACCAAGAGCTTGCCACCATTTTGGAAGACGTACACCTACGCTGTCCCAACATTACTCGAGTCTACACGCTCAGCGAGAATTCCGTCAATGGAAATCCTCTTCTTCTGATCGAATTCACCGACAAACCGGGACGCCATGAATTACGTAAAAATTATTTGATTTGCATTATATTAAAAATATATATAAGTAAGATTTTAAAATTTGAATTTTAGTGGAGCCAGAATTTAAATACATTGCCAACATGCACGGTAATGAAGTACTGGGTCGTGAGTTGCTTCTCAAGCTGGCCGACTATTTGTGCGAATCGTATTTGGCCGGAAACCAGTCAATCATTGAATTGATTCATTCGACGCGCATTCACCTGATGCCAAGCATGAATCCCGATGGATGGGAAACCGCTACTGCAGCTGTAATACTTTATGATTCCCGAGAGATCGAATAAGCAACAGATTTAACCTTTCTTTGTTGTGGGACAATCAATAGGGAGGTGATAACTACTTGATTGGACGTTCTAACAACAATAGCGTCGACCTAAATCGTGACTTTCCTGATCTCGATCGTCTTCTCTACGATGAGGAACGCGTCATTGACAATAACCATCTGATGGACCAAGTTCGCCGTTTGGATCATCAAGTATAACACATAAAATAGTGTCTTAACTTCTCTAAATAATCGATTTAAAAAAAAAATAAGCCTCAACCGGAGACTCTGGCTGTAATGAGGTTGATTATGGAACAGCCTTTTGTCGCTTCCGCCAACCTTCACGGTGGTGATTTAGTTGCCAACTATCCTTACGACGAATCCCGTGACAAAGATAGCACGGATGAAGCTTCATCTCCGGATGACGAGACATTTAAACATCTGGCTTTGAGCTATGCAAAGCAGCATCCATTGATGTCAAACCCCGACCAACCTGCTTGCGACGATACGTCATCCAGCTTTGGGAAACAAGACGGAATCACTAATGGTGCTGCTTGGTATTCCGTCGAAGGAGGTATAGACTAGACAAAATCAATAGTACATGATGCATAATAAATGAGAAATCGATCGAAAATACAGGGATGCAGGATTTCAATTATCTATCATCCAACGATTTTGAAATTACTCTCGAACTCGGTTGCGACAAGTATCCCAATGAAAGTAAACTAGCCCAAGAATGGGAGAACAACAAGAACGCATTGATTAACCTCATCTGGCAGGTGATTATGCAACTATTATTTATTTAGATAGCATGCCATTAACTTGTTTTTAACGATTGGTATAGAGTCATATCGGAGTCAAAGGTCTTGTGAGGGATGCAATGACCGGAAAACCTTTGCCTAATGCGGTCATCATCACTCGCAACGTCACCAGAATGAACGAATCCCACGCTCGTAACGATGTCATCAAGCACGATATCACTTCGGGTATATAACTTGTCGTCATGGTTACAATAATCCTCGCTATACATAATATCATATATCATTTACAATAGCTCAAACTGGAGACTACTGGCGCCTTCTTACCAGTGGAGAATATGAGATCACAGCCTCTGCCAAGAATTACCTGCCTATGATCCGGCGTGTCCTGGTTACTAATCCGCGTCATACTGAAGCTTACGTGGTTAACTTTGATTTGCAACCGATAGCCAAGCCTCGCTGGGTAATTCACGGCTTAAAAGGGACGATTTAAGGAGCTTAAAATTAATGTTCAATGTGATTATTCTGGCTAGGAATGGGAGGAAGATGTTCCTCTTGACTACGTGATTGAGGATCTACGTGGAGATGATCGAGTCGGCGGGATCGAAGATTGGCAAGGAGCCGATGAATTTGAAGTTGGAGGATTCAACGAGAATCCTGTTGATTACAACAATTTGAAGTACCAATGGATCCCTTCTCCTAACGGGCGTTAAGGAGGAATTTTCACAGCTATATTTCGATAGCGCGGTGTTATAACGGCTCCGACACATGGATATATTCTAATTTATATGATATACGCTTTATCTGGGTAAAAAAGGAAAGAAACATGATTCAAAGAAAAAGATTTCGAATTTCGTGATTTCTAAAGCACGGAACACTTATAATGCCCTTTTATTCATTGTGACTACTTCTTACATCACCTCTTCTTCTTCCTTCTAATTTAACTTAATTCAAAATATGTTGATCTCTATATCAGTTCAATGTTGTACATGTATCCTACATAACAAAGTATATACTTAATATATCTTCAATCGGCAAATTTCTTCTTTTTGCGTATATAATAAATTTTGTTTGCAATTGGTACACATCTCTTTTCCATTCAAAAATCCAGATCATCGTCATTTTCGTTATGATGAAAGAATTTCTGTTTAATATTATGCATACTCACGAACGATGTGTATTATACTAATCTGGACGATAAGATGGCTTTGGTCACGGTAAGTTTTCTTGAGAGATTTACGAGTCCTGTGTCAAGGTTTTAACATCACAATTCGAAATAACTGCGCGGAATTATGTAGTCTACCTTATGTTATTTATCGGTTTATCCTTGAACGTCAACGAAAAATTATCTGACCTTTTATAAGCTACCTAGTTGTTATTGTTTTATATTAATGTTTTTTTACTGCATGATAATTTAGCTAGAAAACAATTTACTGAAAATTAAAAAGCAAATTACTTACTATTTACTGGCCTAATTAATGAAAAAATTATAGGTAATAATTAAATAAATTTAACATGAATAAAAATTAAAAAATTGAAAAGAAAAAATTGGAAGTAATGAAACTAAAAACCATTAAAAACTGAAAAATGAACAAATCAATCGAGACTCGGCGAAGATAGGGAGCGTTTACGGCGATCTGACAACTTCGTCATTGCAGACGATGTTGTTCGTTTCTCTTACGGCGGGCCGTGCAGGCGCAGAGTTGATGGGCTTTTGGAATGTCAACTACCCGTTTGATTCGCTTACACGTGCATGTTCTGTGGATATGTGTGCTTCTTTAATAGTGCGTTCATTTAGTTTTCTTTCTCTTTAAATTGATTGTTCAACTTTGCTTGATGAGAACTCGACACAACTGACATAAGTGAGGTGTTTGCCGGAGTCATCATGGATATGGAGGCGGTGGACGGTGGTTGCCAGAAATGTGGTGACCTCCAAAATGTAAGATAATATTGAATAGTTTTCTTTAATTGTCTAAATTAATTAAACTAATTTATTAGGAGATGGAGAAGAAGGTTGGAATGATGGAACAGAGAATGACTCAAAATGTTACAGCATTCTTGACACTGAAGCAGAAAGTGATATCAACAGAGTAATACAGATGTCTTTTTTAAAAATCTTATTTAGCATATATGTTAAAATATTTTTTCTATCTAGTAAAATCATCACAGAATATCAATCTGCCAAGATGGAATGCAATATTCTCTCCAGGAAGAATGAAGAGTTCACTCAGCTGGTTGATCAGCTTTACCGAGACTTGAACTCCCGGAATAAGGAATACTCTGTCATGCTATTAGAAATTGAATCCATAAAAAAGGTATATTTTGGAAATATTTATTTCAATGTTCCAACATTTATCTTTTTTCATTTTACAGGGCAATGAAGAGTACAAAGCAAGATTCCTGGAACTGGAAGCAGAGGCTCAAAAATGGAAATACGAATACGAAGCCGGCAAAAAGTTTACAACTCAACTGATCGAGAAAGTCAAGATATTGGAAAAGTACGAAGAGGAAGTGAAGGAGAAATCCAGGGAGTGTGACAGAATGGTGGCCAAACTGGATACAGTCAAAGGTAATAAAAAAAATCTACATACATTACACATTTTATTATTTCCCCAAGAAATTCATTCTGCTTCAAACTACTCTTTATATAACAAAAATTATAATATTAGCAGTATTTATGGCTCTTGAAATTCCTCATTGCTGCTGAAACTAGATTTACTCCCAAAGCTACTGACGCTACTCATCTTTGTAAAACCAACAGTATTGGTCGTAGTTGGGTTGTATACAGAATTTGGCGGCTGCAGCATCTGTTTTATTTTCAAAAACATTAATTATGCAATTTTAGTAATTTTTTTCAAGGCTTTAGTTTACCTTTGATGATGGAGCGTATTCAACATTTGTAGTCGCCAAAAGCATCTTATAGTTTCCTTCTTTTGCTTTTTCCTGTTTCCAGACAAAGTAGCATAGGCCTGCTAAGATAACAAATAGTATGACGCAAGCTGCTGAAATCACTCCAATGTGAACCGCGTAATCTGGCTTTTCGTAGAGCCGGACATTGATAGGCTGACTTGTCATCCGTGTTGCATTGATGCTCGTTTGAGGCGGACATCCGTAAAAGTCCACCTCGCAAGTATACTCTCCCACATCACTATGATTGAGTTTTAATAAAGTATGAGCGACCACATAAGTTAAATTATTTGGCCCAGTTGGCGAGTCGTAAATGGTCGTGTTTAGGACTACTCGGCAGCTAGATTCTGCACCTTAATAATAATAAAAAAATTAAAATTCTGTTATCAAAGATAATAAAACAGAAATTTACCTTTGGGACATGCGGCCTTTTCAAAACTCCAAGTGACTCGGAAAGCGGGCAAAGTTGCGTTATATTGTCCTGGCATCAATCTACATATTAAGAGCGAATCCGTGCCCGGAAGCTCTGTAATAAATTTAGGGTCTGCTAGAGGTATCAAGGGCGATTGTTTAAAATCACAAGTCGTAGTCAGTGGTTGCTGGAACTCGGGAATCAAAGGCTTTTTTAAAGCAAATAAAGTATGTTAGTTATAAAATCAGTGGAATGAATCAGTTTTATTACCTGGACATTTAAATCATTTTTATCCTGCCCAGGATCTAATCTGGGAGAGGGTTGAGCGGGTTCTTTTACATCCTGTTCTGTGCTTGATTCGGATAAATCATCGTCATCGTCATCATCAAGGTCATCAAACATGTTGTCACTGTCATCGTCGATATCCGTGTTTGATGTATCGGGTCTACTTCTTGGTTCTACCTGTCCACTTTCGATCTTTTCGTCATCGGTAGTGTCTTGGTTCTCCCCGGAACCTTCCGGTTCGCTCTCCCCTGATCCTTCCGGTTCTTTACCAGATCCTTCTTGTTCCTCAATCGCCTTTTGGACGGCTGCTTGTAGCTTCTTAGATACCTCCATTGTATCGTTTTCTTCTAATTCTTTCTTATTTGCTGTTGGCTCTTCTTCTTCTTCATCCTCCTCGCTGCTTGAGTCGTCTTCCTCTGCACCTTCGTCAACAGTATTTTTGGTTTCCGCTTTCTCTTCAGAGCCGGATTTATTCTCGTTCTCATCCATGTCATCCAAAAGATCTTTCCAGTCTACTACTCCATTTTCTTTAAGAATGAGCAGTTCCTCTTTATCTTGATCTTGATCGAGGTCCAAGTCCGCGTCATCTAACTCCTCATTCAAGGCCAGCGCACCTTCCTCACCTTGTAGTTCAACTTCTTCCTGTTCCGCATCCTCATCCTCTTCTTCTTCTCTAATTTCTTCGTCGTTTTGTTCTTTCTCGTCGTAAGATCCATCAATGGGTTTTAAATACGGTAGGGATGCGTTATTATTAAGTGGAAGAAGGGAACTCTCATCCAGATCGTCTGGAACTCCAGCAGACTCGAGTTGATGATCCGGACTGTGTTCGTCGAATTTGGGGAACATCCACCAGTAATTACTCTTTTTGGCTAGCACACTACAGCTTGCCATTAAAACAAATATGCACACTGTAAGCCGCATGATGATATGGTCTAGTTAAACACGCACAAAAACAGCGTCTAGGGGGGAATAAGTTACTTCAAAGACTGCCGAACTTGTCTTTCGGCAAAGTTTGGTAATGCTGCGACGGCTGCCTCCGCCTTCTTTCCTATTTTTTTTTATTATCGCCTTGGTGGGAGCAGCTCAGCTGTTTTTACCTTATCCGTGAGCTAGCATAGCTTTAGTTGAACGTGATGCAAGATTGTTGGGGAAATAACTGACCGGACTCTAATGACTACAGAAAAACTGATAAGAGAGAGAGAGAAAAAAAAAGCTGAGGGAGAGCTTATCGGGTGCCAAGTGCGTCTTGGCTCCATTATTCATCTTGAAAAGCGAAAAATATTATTAATTTTTGCGGGCACGCAACCGGCTCCAAAGGTTTCGTCCTTTTCACAAATTTTTATATAAAATGTTGACAAGGGGAATTCAGGACAAATGACGTATGCATAATGAATAAGAGATGAGCGTCGTTTTTATATAATCAAAACCTCGTTTAATCGATATTACTCTTTTTTTTTTATTCAGGTCAGTTGAAAGAATCGAAAGATAGTGGGAACGACGTCCGGAAGGAACTAAAGAAGGTGCAGCGTTCTTACGCCCAGGTTGCCAAATTTGCCTTGATATGGGGTCAAGCTGTTGACGCCAAAGGTAATATATAACTTTATTTATTTATAAACTTTATATTATTATGGACCTTAAATAGCGTTATAAATGTAAATCAAAACTGTTTTAGAATACAGTGACGTAGACGCTATCTGTAACCTTGTCATTTCCCGCGTGATTTGCGTGACTTGAGAATATGACGTAATGCAAATTTTCTTGATTTATCTGCAGGGAAACTTCCGGCTGCCCAGAAACGTTTCTTTTTAAAACTGAAAGAAGGGAATGATGTAATCGAAGGAGATTCTCAAGAAGAGACAGACAAAGAATCCAAACTGCTGGAACAGCTCTTGAGTCAGGAAGAAGAGAGTGGAGTAGAAGATGGAATTCTTTCACCTTCCGTCGGTAAGAAATCGAGGAAAAGGAAAAATTCGTCTTCACCGAACAAGAGCCAATCGTCTCCTCGTCGCGGAAAGACGGACAAACCGGCGGATAACGTCATCGATGAGCAATCAAAACTTCTCGAAGAGTTGCTCTCTCAAGAAGAAGAACAAGTTGATCCTGGAAAGTCAAGTTCTACTCCGAAATCTCCGCTCTTTTCAACACCTTCCAGACCTCGTAGAAGAAGCAGTCGATTGTCGTGTAGCAGTCCGCTTGCTGAAGATAATAAGCATCCAGCTACGGAAGAGAAAGAGCCCGTCTTTGCTAGCCCTAAAAGCAGCCCCATAATCGCAAAGAAATTGTACTCAGTTGGAGCTGATTTGGCTATGAGCTCGGATTCCGACAGCTCCGTCCATAGTGTTGTAAAGCAGAATTATAAAGGTCCTCGGACGAGAATGCGAAGTGGTAAACCTGCTCAGTCACCGACGAGCCAGCAGGTTCATTCATTTGATCCTAATGAACTATCTAGCGAGTTGAAGTTAACATCCTCCATAGAAGAACCTCTGTCAACACCTGTTGCGAATGTATCAGACTCAAATCCGGATCGTGTAGTAGCAGTTGAGCCCATTGGTTCCGCCGAGTTGAAGCCCAATTCACCGTTGCTGGTCAGCACAGAAGAGGTTCCACAGGAGATTAAAGTTGCTCAAGCGGAAACGGTAACAACTGAGGAGCGGCAAGAGGCTGTTCAAACCAACGAGCCGGAATCGATCGTAGATGGTTTCCATGGTTTCCCCGAAGAACTGCCGGAGCATTCCAATCCTGAGACGGGGGAGGACATTGATCAACAGGCGGTTCTAAATGGAGCGACTACTGAAAGCTCGCCTGTTTGTGATCGCACGGGTGCTCTTGATAACGCCATTGAAGATCATGTAGTCATGGAAACTGCAGATGTAAGCTCTATTGATGAAAGGATTGAACAGACAGATAAAGATCCACCCTCTAAAGACGTTGAGATTCAATCCGACCCCATTGGTACGTCTCCAATTACCGAAATTAATCAGTCGGATAACAAATGTATCGAGAAGCATCAAGATCCTTCAAAATCGTTCCCATCTGAAGAGCCTAATGTTGAGAGCAACTGTCTTCAAGAGCACACTTCTGCTGCAGGAGATTCTTCCGAACCGGAAGAGGAGAAAGATGCAGCAAACCCTGTCGAAAATTATCCCGAAGTTTCCAAAAACGAAAACTGCGGCTCAACTGAAACTGGCGACCCGAAGCAGAGTTCTTGTCCTCCGGAAGATAAGCAGAGTTTGTTCGACGTAAGCGTAGATAGTCTAGAGATAAATGAGTCGATCCAGTTAGGCTATGACGATCAAAAGTCTAATATCGAAAACGGGATCAAAACTCCATACAAGGATTCTTCCATCTCAGTTCCTGAATCAACTTTGAAGGATGTTGCCATCGAAAGTTGCGCTCCTCGAGAAGAAAAAGAACCTCTCTCATCAACTTTAGATGATGAAGAGCGTAAAGAAGAAAGCATAGATCCTGCACCGGTTGTTGAGCAGAACACAGTTATTACTCCTCTCTCTCCTAGTGTGGAGGAAGCTTCTGGAAAAGATGTTGATTTCCATCCATCCAAAAGAAAAAACGTGCCTGAAGATCCTGCTGACAACCTTTCTATTGAAGAAGATTTTGCGGACGCAATTTCCAAAAATCTCTCTCCGAAGATAAATTCTAAGCAGTTGAGTGATACCAGCAATGAGGAAATCACTGATGCTCGAGAAGAAATCCGAGAAACAGCTTCAGCAAGCGTGTTCGAAATGGAGGGTAGTGAAGACAACATCCAACAAAATCAAGAATCTCTCCAGCCTAAATCGGATGATGAAAGAATAAATCAAGATGATGTCAATGATAACACTCCCGAAATCCTGGTTGAAGCCTCCAACGTCCCTCAAATTGCGGACGCAGAAAATCCCAGTTCTCCAAAAGAGGAGTCAAGTTGCTCACAGAGCTTGTTTGACCTGGAAAAGGATGTTTCAGCTCTTCCAAACGAATCTTCTAATCCTGGACACTCCATGGTTCAAACTCCTCTCCTAGCCAATCAACCTATCAACGAAACTTTCACGGAACGCCAAAATCTCAAGGAGATAACGATTCAACCCAAACCTTCTCTCGTTAAGAGCAAATTTAAACCAATCGCCTTCCAGCCGGCTGGATTCTTGCAGGATAAAACCATTATTAGTGCAGAACCTGTGAATCAGCCAGAACCTATTTTCAAAGTTCCACTCGCTCCGGTTCGCACAACCCGAACTGAAATCCGCATATCTCATCAAGTCCAGCCTGATGACGAAGATGATGATGTCGATGAGAACGAAGTTTGTGATATCCTCAGTGCAATCCGTTCCACGATCCGCAATGTTCCAAAAGTCCTCTCCCCTCTTCCTCGGTCCCCGGTCCGTCCTCATCGGATTGCACTACCTCCACCTCCTCCTGCACCTGTAATCAAGACGGAACCTAAATTCAGCTTTCCTACTCTACCTCGTTGTGCCTTCAACTGGACTGCCAAGAAGCTGCCCATTGATAACCAACTGAATGAGAAGCTAGGAGGAATCCATCCAGGTGTCTTTGCACGCGTTCGCTTCAGGAAGGTCGGAGCTCTACGAATCGGTCCTCCGACTGTTGATGTCTTGTTTGATTCCCGACAAAGTGTCGTCAACTTTGCCGAAGCTGAAAGAAGGCGGAAGCCGTTTATCGCACCTGTCCAGCTTCCTGTCGAGAGCTTACCCATCTCGACTGAAACTGTGCCAAAATCCAATCATCCATTCACTTCTGGTCCCAAGAAGCCACCGTTGGCAAATAAATTGCTTTCCATTGATCTATCGGGAGATTCTTCTTCAAATTTTCAGCATCCAGCAGCTCAAAATGTGCCCGCTTCCAGCTCGAAGAAGCTTCCTCCTATAAATCCTTCACCAGTTCAGCAGGCTCACTCAACTTCAAATGTGTCTCCAGCTTCTGCCCCAAAGAAGCCTGCTCCTACTGTGGATCTTTTTGGCGATTTATCCTCCTCTGAGAGTGAATCTAGCATCTCTTCGCCAGATCCAGTAATTCGCTCTTCAAAGAAATCAAAGCCAGTAAAGAAAATTCCTCCTGTAGAATTGTTTGGAGACTCTTCTACTTCTGAAAGTGAACAAGAAGAGGAAAGCCCAAAATCAGCTAACAAGGCTACTAAGCTGAAACCATTTAGCCAACCGTTCCAAAAGGTCACGCCGGTACCCACCATCCTTCCAGCAAGAAGAGAGATGCCAATTCAATCCACTACCAAAAAGGCTTTGTCTGTTCCAGAACACTCTTCTACTTTGGAAAGTGTAGAAAAGGAAAGTCCATTTATGAAGAAACCACCAAGTCAGCCGCCCCAGAGGGTTGCATTGGCATCCACTATTCTTCCGGCTAGAAGAAGAATCCCAACCCGATCTTCTGTTCCAGAAACGTTGCCTCTCAAAGCGAAGACGCAGCCTAAAATCGTCGCCACTTCTGGAACAAAAGTTGCCAACGAAATGCAGCCGGAGCTGATTCATTCGCCTGCATTCTCCTCTTCTTCTGAAAGCTTAATGATTGACCTGGATTCTCCCCATTATAACCCGGTTAATAAGCGCATCACTCGAGCATCTAAAAGGAATTTAGAGTGCGAAAAGTCTGCACCCCCTTGCGTGAACCCCACGCCGACCAAGAAAGCCCGGACGCCGTTGGAAGAGCATCCTCCTTCACCATTTCCACGTCCGACTCCTGTTGTGGATAAGATAACTGCAAAAGAGGCGATCCTTCCGGGAGTTTCAGGTATCAACGTGATCCCGGAAACTCAGTCATCTGTGAGCAGCAATAATTCCGGTTTAGAAAATGTAGAAAGCCAACCGCAGTCTGATAATTCTTCTATGGATGCTCAAGAAGACTTGAGAGAGAGCTCTACACCGCTCGCCACTTCTTCGACCGAAAATAGTGCAGTTCAAAAAGATGTAGTTGAGGAAAGCCCTGCTTCGCCGGAGGATTTTGAAAGTCCGCAGTCCCCGGATGACGTCGGTGCTCCAATCGAAGACGCTGTTGTACAAATCCCAACTAATGATGAGCCTCAGCTCTCTGCTTTTGAGATTGCTTCGAAAGTTGCTCCCCAACATTGCACTACTCCTCATAAAAAAGCGCACATTAGTAAGTAGAAAACTTTTATTATTATTTTTTTTTTTTCAGAGAATTTCAGAGAGTTTTTTTCCATTTAAAAAAAAATAGAGATGAGAAGAAACATCCATACTGCACTCAACAAGTTTACCAAAGCACCGGAAATCAATGCGGAAAGCTTAGCTGAAACCACCCATTACGTCCTCCGACCTGAATCAATACGTGATCCATCCATCTTTATTCGGTAGATTTTATAATAATTTTCGAATTCATCATAATATTAATTTTTATTCTTATTTAAGGCATTTAATGTCGATGGTCATAAGAGATGCGGATGGTCTACTGGATATTTCTATGACTCCGCCCGCTCCACCTCTCGTCGCCACTCAACAACGCTGCATCATCCTCCTCAAAGCAGCGGATGAAAAGAGAGTCGAGATTGATTTGACAAACACTGTTTCACCTCACTTTTACAGCGACGCTTTCCTAAATGAAGTGAGCAGCTTTATGTTCCAGACGAATTCCTCTCTAACGGTAACTAATAATTATTTTTGAATCAATCGACATCGTCTAACTAATATTTAATTTTCTAGCTGGAGGAAATGTGCGCTCTTGCAAGGACCTATACAGCAGTGGCTCGCTCAAGAGGTTTGATGTCCCAAGCCAGAAGCTTTCTCTATGATTGCCTCTACTTCTTTCCTCCTCGATCCTTTGCCTTGACTTACACAATTCTCTCTGTATGGACTGAGGTTTTGAGGCACGTCTCCTTCCCTACAGGTATACATATTTTGTTTTCTTCTTATTTCAGCCGAGCTTATCAATTCCTAATTACTTTTCAGGATTGACGGCCATGGATCACACTGTTGCTTATCTCTTGCTTCAGTGCTGCAAAGTTAAAGCTGTGCCCGGAGTAGCAGGAAAAGTACTTCAAATGCGGAGCTTCATGAAAACTACATTAGGACACGAAAATCCCTCTTGTACCTCTGCCAACGAATTGATAGTCTTCCTCGTTTCACAGCTTAGCAGTAATTCATTAATATTATTTTCTCTTTTACATGTTAATTATAAATGAATTATTTTTCAGAAACCCATTCAGTGGACGAAGCTTCAAGTATACATTGGAGTTTGTCTCTCCTCGCTCGCTGGGAAGGAGTCGACTTGGCAATCAATATTATAGAGAAACATTTGTGGCTTTTTCTTCAGAAATGGAGCACCGGGGATGGTACGAATGCCGGCGCGGCTTCCGCCATCAAGTGTATCGGTAATATCGCTCGAAATTTTTTCTTTGAAATTCTAGAAATTCATTAATTGTTTTATCAATTAAAGGTGCTCTCGGAAAAACTGTTCCACCCAAGAAAAGAGCTGGCGTGAATAAAGTTCTAGGAGCAATGAAGACTATACTTAATTCCGAAGAAGGTGGTTACTATAAATTAAACTTTTTAAATCTTTATTTATTAATATATGTATTTCTTTTTCAGCCGATACAATTATTCAAGAAGCGGCTGCTGAAGCTGTAATTCTGTTGGGTGAAGAAGAGGAGCCGGACGCAGTTATCGACGTGCTCAAAAAGTGGAAACCTCGATCTAATCCTAGCGCTCAATTACAGAAAATCATGTGCCTTTTCCTACAGAGGCAATCGTCTAAAAATAATAACGACGAGCTTCTCTAGTCAATTAGGGAGTGTATGTACAGAATGTATTTATAAACCTCGCATCACATTCATTTTGTAATAATAATAATAGAAATAAATGAGGGGTAATGAAGAATCCTTAGAAATTATGTCATCTGTTTGTGCCAAGAGCCACATAATTCCTGATTATTTGATATGCTCTTCACATCATAACTTTTGGAGTGTTTTATAAAATTGGTAATGCCTGAATACAGTTTGTTTTTTAAAAGGTGGAGGATTTTTTTCTTCAGTAGATGGATGATGATTAGTGCCAGGCTCAATGTCGAAATGACGGCAACGTAGATAACACCGCATTGAATATTAATCATCAAATCATGAGTTTTGTTCATGTCGATCACCAAAGTGGAGTGATTTTCAAATGCGTAAGTACTTGACTCGTTTTCTTCGAACTGTAATTAATAGAAAAAGGTTAAATAAAATAGAGCTGTGTTGATAAATTAGTACCTCTAGGGATTGCGTCGTATTTATTTCTTCACTGTTATAAGGTTTTGTCGGAACAGTGCCATTATTTAAATTATCTTTCTCTATGCGATTTCGAACCGGATCATCGTCACTTTCAACATCTTCTTCATCGGCATCCTCTTCTGAATCATTATCTTCTTCCTCAGCATCTTCTTCAGATTCACTATCTTCCTCTGAACTATTTTCACAAAGATGGAAATGTTTTCCTTCAAAGTAAATTTTTGTAACAAAAGTTAATTAGCGTCTAGCTTATTTTTAAATATTTTATTTACCCGCTAAATTTTTGTCGTGGATAATCAAATTTATATTGATAACAGGTTTACTATTTTTCAAATCATTTAGTGGGTTTTCATCTTCTTTACTTAAGTTTGATAGAATCCATGCCAAAAGATCCCATTCATTTTTATTCTTGAATTCATATCTTTCGCTTACAGAAGAGTAATGCTCGCTTTCATCAACTTCTACCAAGACGGGCAAATCCTCCTTGGAAGGATCTTCGTCCAACTTTTCATCATCAGTTATTTCGTCCGGAAATGACATCAATAGTTCACTTTGGGTCTTGGGGACTTTGTAGTCGAAAATTGAAACTTGGATCGAGGATCCCGAAGGATTCTTTTCAACTGGTAATGAAGCTATCGGCACAATCGCGAATGTTAGAAGAATAAAAGCCGACATCACGATCGTAGCACGTTTTCCAGAACACTAAACTTGATCGAGAAAGACACATTTCTTCACCTTTGCCGTGACGAATTTTCGGCCCAGGTAGTTTGCATTTTCCGTGAGCCGGTATAATATATTTTGTCGTGGTGGTTGTTTTTCGTATAAAATAAATGGAATGCCGTTGGACTGATGCATCAAAATTCTTTGAATCGATTTTTTTCAATATTCAACAGGGGGAAGAATTGAAAAACATTAACACATTTTGATTTGCCAGTGTATAGAGAAACAAGCATCTTAATTATCGAATTAAACTTGTTAATTAGGCCGTCAATTACTGCTGTATTCATTTACATTCCGTTCCGGGAGTTATTTATTGCTATTTTTAAAAAATAAATTAGCATGACCTGCCATCTGACGCTTAAAAATACAAACAGACAATTATTATAATTTTTTTTTATAAAGGTTTTAAAAAATAGTATTGGTATCAAGTTTTTAATTTGAAAGTAACCAATTGGCACATTTATGTTACCTAAATGGTTTATAATAAAATGGAAGAGCAATAATCTGTGGTGTAGCGGATGTTACTCTGATACGTAAAGCGGATGTTTAAATTGCCATTCAGCATATTGATAAGTGGGAGGGGCCAATAATGTAGAAGGGAGCCGGTCGGTCCCACACACAGTTCGTTAAGTGGCCGCTACGAGGAAGGAGCGGTGTTGTCGACAGACGTGTAGCGCCATTTCGTGAAATGGGATCCCTTTGTTATTAGTGGCTCTCTGCCTTGCTGTGTGTATCCCCTCAAGAAGAAACGGATAGAGGGGACATCATTTTTTTTTTCTTTCGCCGTCGGTTACAACAATTTTTTAAAACTGTGATTGAAAACAAGTGTGATTCTCCCAGAGTCCCCGAATAGTGGAACTATCATTTCGGGGTACTCGTCTGCTTGATTGTTTTCTTATTTTTGTGTCAAAAATCTCTTCGTTCTGGGAGGAAAAGTGAAATATCCGTCGCGTAAGTCACCAAACTTTGTTGTATTTTCTTTGTTTATTAACCCACATATGGGCCCCTCACCCTTTCACGAACCATCCTACACTTTGTGCTGATTGTTGCAACATCAATTTCGTCACGATCGAGCGAACTAGAGACGTATGTAAAAAGGTTTTCTGAAATCGGTTTTCAAGCGGGCTGGACTGGGAAAAATGGCCGCCCGTCGGGTTTTGCGCCCATGATGCGCGCCTCAAATGAGGGAGTAAAGAAGGTTTAGTGAGAACAAGTGAAAAGTAAATGAAAAACACATTCAATATTTTCTCAAGCAAATCACGTCAAGGTTACGTAGAAGGTGTGTTGGACACATTTTATTAAAACTAGCCACAGGAAAAAAATGTCTTGTAGGGTATCAAAGTATGCAACCGGTTATTACATTTCGACGAATTCCAGTCGTTTCGGATACCAAAGTTTTTTCCTGTCTAATCTTGTCGTCTCTAATGATTGATGATCGTATTGTAAAAAGAATCGTTAACAAGATATTCGACTATTATCATCCTTTTTTTTAAATTCTATCTAAAAACTTTTCGTGAGTGAACAAGATTCCCAGAATTGTAGAAATCGGAGGCGATCAGCTGATGTGAAATTTAGCAAAATATCAAATCATTCCCACGTTGCATTTGTTTACATTTAATTTGATAAGAATTTTGTTTATCAGGTCACAATGAAGGATCGAGGTGATCCGTGGCCGACGAGTCAAACCGTTTGGCAGGAATGGCTCATCGAAGCCATTGGAAAAATCAAAGGCCAAAAACAGCGCCCGTCAGCTGAGCGTATTTGCCATGCAGTCCGGCAGGCACATACGAAGAGCAACGGCCCTGTTCTTCAGGATGAAGTCATCATGGCCCGGCTGAATCAAGCCGTAACGGATGCCAAAATCCTCAAAGTTTGTAACAAGGGCCAGACATCTTATAAGGAGCCCAATCACCACACTCGGCAGCTGACACTCAGCAAAACTGCTGATCTCTCCAAGGTATTTAAACAGGTTTATTCTAGTTGGTTAATGAAGTCCAACTTTCTATTCATTTTTTTTTTAAATAGTCCGTATTTCTTTTGTCACTGTTATGTATATACAATTTTTTAGTAACCAGCAGCCCATCTGCTCTTTTTAAAAAACATGTCCATTGCCATCTGTGTCTTATCCGAACCCCTCTCATATCCGACAGGTGCTGATTAAGAGCCTGCGAGAGCTGGCCGAGTCGGGTGGTTCAAATATGGCCACTATTGAAAAATACGTCCGGCAATCCTTCTCAGGAGCAGCAGATTTGGCTAACCTATCCAAACTCCTCCGGCTTGCAGCGCACAAAGCAGTCCAAAAGGTAAATATTATTCTAAAATTTATTTTGAATTTATTTTTAAGTAATTCAATCATTATTTTTTTTTAGGGATTGTTAGTGCAAGAAGGCCAGTATTTCAGAGTAGCCCTGCGTAGGGAAGTAGAGCAACATCGACGGAAGCGGCACTCTTCCTTTGCGTCGTCAACACCCGTCCCACCCGGAGATTCGGATGGCTCAGATGATGGTGATTCCGGACATCCGCTGGAAGACGATGAGGATGACCCACACAACCGCACACATAGTTCGGTATGAGAGAAAAAATTTTCTAGGCCTGTCTCTTTTACCACCCGCAGTGCAATAGAACCCCCTCTCTTTTTTAGCCGCTTCTTGTAAGTCCGTTTTAAAGGGGGGTATCCTGATTTATTGCTTGCTCAACACCCTGTTCATTTTATAGACAAGAAGGAGGCCGCCCCCTTTTTTCCCTTTTTTTAAAGAGATTGAATTAGATGATAAAAATTGGTGTTCTACCTAACATATATTTCTTTTCTAAACAGTCAACGACACTATTCTGCTCCGAGTGTTTGGGAACGAGTGAAAATAATGGCCAAGGGGAACACGAAGCCCTCATCTCATGCTCCGAATGCGGGTCTTCCGTCCATCCGTCCTGCTTGAAGCGTGCCGGTCTTTCGGCCCCTAAAGCTGAAGAACAGGATGAATGGCTTTGCTCAGAGTGCAAGAGTTGCAACATTTGCGGAGAACGAGCAGAAATCGTACGCATATTCATATAAATATCTCCTCAAATTTTTTAAATTTAATTTTATGATTTTTTAAATTTTTAGGATCCACTCTTGATTTGCTCTACGTGTGAGCAAGGTTTTCATGCACACTGCTTAGATCCACCACTAGAAAAAAGGCCTAAAAATTGGGTTTGTTCCCAATGCCAGGCTCGACGAAAGAGCAATAAGCAGAGCACCAAATCAAATGAAACTCCCGCCCGCCGGGGTAGGAAGAGAGCCAAACATGTTGAGTCATCGGAAGGTAAAAATGATTGAATAATCTAGTTTGTTTTCAAAATTATTAATTTTATTATTTGCAGATGAAGATGAAGACGAGGAAGATGAAGACAACGACGATGATGACGATGACGACGATGAGGAAGATGCAGAGGTTGAGGAGGTCGTGGAAAAGATTCCTCCTCCACCTGGCGTTACGGTTAGAGATGTAGAGCTGTTCAAGAAAGTCCAGCAGACTACGGCAGAGGTAAACTGTCTCTCAATTAATGCCTTTTAAATCATTTGTTTTAACTGTCTATTTTTTATAGTCTCTGAAAGTCAGTTCAATTGGTGCGAATGAGTCTAGTCCAGGATCGGTCGCCACCGCCCGTTGTCCAGCTTCCATCCAATTCGGTCGGTACGACATCCAAACGTGGTACTCGTCCCCATTCCCTCAGGAATATGCTAGGTAATTTCACTACTATCTTAGTTTTACATCAGTTTTTTAAAACTCCATTTTATTTTTCAGATTATCAAAGTTATTCCTGTGTGAGTTTTGCCTCAAATACATGAAAAGCCGAGCCATCTTAGACCGGCACATGTCCAAGTGCCTCTGGCGACATCCACCCGCTACGGAAATCTACCGCAAGGATAATTTATCCGTCTTTGAAGTTGATGGCAACGTGAACAAGATCTATTGCCAGAATTTATGTTTATTGGCAAAACTCTTTTTGGACCATAAAACGCTCTACTACGATGTGGAGCCATTCCTCTTCTACGCTCTGACCGTCAATGATAAAAAGGGATGTCACTTGGTGGGCTATTTCTCTAAAGAGAAGCTCTGTCAACAGAAATACAACGTCTCTTGTATCATGACGATGCCTCAGTATCAACGGCAAGGATACGGCCGGTTCCTCATCCATTTCAGTACGTTAACAAAACCTATTACATGTTTCTTAAAGTTAGTTTATATTGAATCATGTATTTTGCAGGTTACCTCCTGTCAAAACAAGAAGGCCAGCCCGGAACTCCAGAGAAACCTCTTTCTGATCTGGGACGTGTGAGCTACCACGCTTATTGGAAATCAATTTGCCTGGATTACTTGCATGCTAAGCGGTCTGAAGGTTCACTCTGTCTTCAAAAGATGAGTAAGGATACGGGAATGACTCCACTGGATATCGCCGAAACTCTTCAACGGATGGAGATGTTGCGGAAGAAGCCGGACGGAAAGTATGTATTCTAAACTTTATGTGACAAAAGATATATAACTAATTTTTACAATACTTTTTAGGGTCGTGTTGTGCATTGACTGGGCGATGGTAAAAGCGCATGCGGATAAAGTGGCTAATCAGAAAAACCGATTAGAGCTGGATCCAGAAGCGCTCCGGTGGTCACCTCTGGTTGGTAACTCGGTGGTCAACAGTGACGAAGATCCAAGCATGATTTCTGATGGTGGTCAGGCCGACACTTCAATCAACGAGCAGAAGACTGTGAACACTCAGAATCTCGCCGATAGTGATGAGGAGAACATTGAAGACTCTGCGCCATCTCGATCCGCCAAGAAGCGGGGCAAGAAACCAGCTAAAAAAGGGAACAAGAAGAAATCAAAGGTAGTAGAAAACCGTAAAACACCTCAAGTGGAGCCCAAGAGGACTCGTGCTCAACCTGAAACCCCCGAGTCAAGAGCGCCACCTACACCGGAGCCTGTTGAAGTGAAACCTGAAAGGAGTACTGGTCATAGTAGCCTTCGTCGGAAAACTCAACTGGCCGTATTGGAGGAAGATGCTGAAGATGAGGAGGAAGAACTGAACCGTAGTAGCGACTATCTCCGACCAAGGAAGCGTCGCAATATCGAACCCAATACCTCCGTCAAGGTGGAAGCTACCGTACCAGACACTCCTAAGAGCCATAGAGGAAAAGGGGAAGAGCGTAAAGCTATTCCATCGTCAAAACCACAACCGCCACCTGCTCAAGAATCCAACTCACCAACTTCACCCATCAAACCAAAGAGAGGGCGACCAAGGAAGCGGCCCCGACCAAATATCCGCGCAGTTCCAGAAACCATTCGAGCTAACGAGCATGAAGATGAGGATGATGCTGAAGTTGAGAACAGTTTGCTTGATATTGATCCTGTTCCAGAGCAACAACCAGTTAGTAAGAGTCCTGAAAGGAAGTCGCCTGTTGAAATGGAACCGACTATCGTTGCCCCAGCTAGTCAGGCAAAGAGCAGCAACGCCAGTGATGGAAGTAGTAGTAGCGAATCGGAAGAAGAAGAGGAAGAAAAAGTTGAGCCTCTTAAATCCATTTCATCATCTCCTCCAGTATTAGAAGAAGAGGAAGCACCAACCGAACAAAATGTTCCGACTGCTTCTTCTAATCCTGCTGAGCCGGAAGAAGAGACGGAAAAGCCCAATGACACATCTTCAGTTCCGGAACTTCCTCATATTGAGATGAAAGGCGAATCTCAACCACTACCTGTGTTAGAGAGCCCCTCCTCATCTGCTCAACCTGAAGCGGTGGTCAGCGTAAATGAGAAGATGTGCAGCCCTATTCGGAAAGCGGAAGTTGAAGTACAACCTTCTCCAGAACAAGAAGAAGCAGCGAAGACTGAACCCCTTCCAGTTGCGCAGCAACAGCAACAGCAGCAGGTTGAACATAATCATCAACTACCTCCCCCTGCTCCGAGTGTCCGAGAAGAATCTCCTGCTGAACAGCTTCAGCCTTCACCACCTAATGACTGCGCTGTATCGGGAATGATTTCGACAGCGGGACAGATTACTCCGGCGTCTTGCGCTAAATCGTCTCCACCAGCTGTTTCGTGCCATCAACCCCTCACCTCGATGGCGCTCACTCCAGCTTTGAGCTCAGGTGGAAGGAGCAACGGGTCGTGCGCTGTTATGGGTTCACCAAGTCTCGGCGTTTATACACCGGAATCCAGCACTGGGTCTGTTCAATCGGTTCACGGTATGACAGGTGGTGAAGAGACGTCCATTACTTCGGTTGGCTGCGTTGAGGAATCTCCTCGTTCACTTCCGAGTCACGAGACGCCGGTTTCGACATCTAATCAACAGCAGGCTCACCAGCAGCAGCAGCAGCAACAACAACAACATCCTTATGGAGCCGATTGCCAACAACAGCAGCAAGTGTACCAGCAGTTCCATCAATTCCAGCAACAGAACCCATATCAAGTTCTCCATCAGCAACATCAGCAACATCTTCATCAGCAACAGCAACATCAGCAGCAGCAGCAACAACAACAACAGCAACAACAACAGCAGCAGCAGCAGCTCCATCAGCAACAGCAAGCGCAGCAATCCCAACAGCAGCCGCAACAACCCCAGCAACACCGGAACCATCAGCGAGTGGACCGTAATCGCTCTCAAGAGCGTCACAGGTAATATGCGCTAGAATTTTAAACTTACTGTAACTTAATCTATTTACTTTTACTCTAGAAATTCCCATTCACAGCCAACTCAGCCATCTCAAACATTTCCTCCGGTTGTTCATCCAAACCAGCAGCAGCTTCAACAGCAACAGCACTTGCCTGTCCATCATTCCCCATCACCTCAACCTCAGCAGCAACACCAAATCCAGCAACAACAGCAGCAACAACAACAACATCAACAGCAGCACCAAATGTACGGCAATTTCAACTACGGTTCGCCTGCTGCTGGAGCTTATGGTTTTGCCGGTCATTTGCATCCTTCGGCCGGCTACATTCCTCACCAAATGACAATGGGTTATGGCCCTTCTACCGCTACCGGACAACCTACTCCAACTCCTACTCCGTCGCCATCGGCGGCTTCAACCTCAACCGTAGCACCGACCACTTTCATGCCGATCGCTCCGGTAATTCCTGCCATTCAGCAACCTCCCACAACTTCATCCGGCAAACAGCGGCGTTCTAGCAGTGCTGCTCACCGATACACCCCTATCGCACCTGCTCCCCCGTCTCACAACGCGACAAGCACTCCGTCCGTCGCTCCTGTCCCACCTTCTACTACATCTGGTTATTATCACCAGCCCCCGGTTCAGCCGCAAGCTCGGTCCGCATCCCACTATTTACCTCCTGCTCCGTCCCCCAATCATCCAGTGACATCCGCCGTAGCTCCGGCCTCTGTAACTGGCACACCAGGACCTCCTCCACCGGCTTGTAGCCTGACTAAACTACAACAGCTTACCAATGGATTGGCGGATGTCTCTTCGTCGCCACACCATCTTGCTCACGGAGTAGGAGGGAGCACGATGACTCCGCCGCCGAATCAGACTCCACCTCCGGCTCTCCCTCCGCCACCTTCTCATTTGCACGGACTGAACCACGGTGGGCATTATGGACACCACCACGTTCCTACTCCACCACCCGTAGTGGCTCAACAAGGTTACGCCAAATACTACCAAGGTTCCGTTCCATCTCCTATTCCAGTTAGTCCAAGTCCAGCTGTTGGACATGGTCTAGGATCGGGTCACTCGAACAGTACAGCAAGTGATCAGCATCAGTCTGCCGGTCATAATAATCACACCGCTCACAACACCAATAATCCCAATGGACGACCAGCATCTACGACTACACCCTCATCCTCTTCTCCCTCATCTACCGGTGGCCGGAACAGTACAGGCAGTGGGACAAACTCGGTACAGCAACAACAACAGCAGCAACAACAGCGAGTGCAAGCACAATCGCAAGCTGCTGCTTCGCCAAACCTCAGCAACTCTCAGCAACTGCAGATGCAATACCATCAGCTCAACCGGATGAGTATGGTTGGAATGGGAATGGCCGGAATGGCAGGCATGGGAATGATGGCTGCCCAGCATCAGGCTCTCTCAAACATCAATCCAGTATCGTACATGGCTGGTAGTCCGGGCTTTGGAATCCCGAATCCGCATCATCCACACCATCATCAAGGGCAGCTACCGATGGGTGTTATGAACATGCACGCTCATGCCGCTCACGTTGCTGTTCAACACGGTCACGTCCCACACGGAGCTCCATCATCTCATGCAGCTGCAGCTGCCGCCGCGCACCAAGCAGCTCAGCAGTATCAACAAGATCAGCGGACGGCAGCAGCAGCGGCAGCTACTCCAGCTGGAATGTATCCGGGTCCTTACGGTTACGGTATAGTTCCCCAATTAAATGGAACTATGAGAAGATAAGCCCAACAACAACTCTTTTGTTTCCAATTTTAATTTAAAATAATTGTTTTCACTTCCATATGAGGAATACGAAGGAGTTGCACAGTAGTTAATGGGTTTCTCTTTTCAGGGGTTTAACAAAGATTTCCTTATCAGTTTTCCTTTCATTAAACTTAATGTGGTCTGTTTTTTTTGCGTGGGTGACGACTGCTACCTCCAAAATGGGTTGCCACATTTTTTTTTAAATATTATTAAACAGAATTTTTAAAAAATGAAGCGAAACAATTTTCGGCTGATTAACACGATCCAGATGCCTTAACTAGACTTTTTCTTTTCTCTTCGTCTCCTTCGTGACCCCGAAATATTGATCTAAGTTACACAG
Source organism: Chydorus sphaericus (assembly GCA_030141595.1). Classification (NCBI taxonomy): domain Eukaryota; kingdom Metazoa; phylum Arthropoda; class Branchiopoda; order Diplostraca; family Chydoridae; genus Chydorus; species Chydorus sphaericus. Next base: position 11,215,511 of record CM057934.1, on the reverse strand, counting down.
ATGTTCTCATTACGTCTGTCAGAAAGTGGTTGTCATCATGTAAGCCTACTGCGCTCCATTCATTTGTGTGTAAAAATACAATACAAGATATGTAATTTGTAAGATATCATGACTAGATTTTACTCGTCGGTTGACAGTAAAAAAACTCTTTATTTTCATGACTGTCAAGAACGTTTTCAACGTTACAAACCATTACACTAAAGGTAAATTGTAAAGATGGAAGAAAGAAAGTAACACCGGAATATAAAATGCAGGGACTTCAGGTGAAATATTAAACCTGTTTTCCCTTCTTTTTCGTTGTTGATCTATTAGTCGAAATTTCTTTGGTAGATTTCACGTTCTTTGATTTCTTACCAGCTTCATCTTGAGGGCGGCCTGCCAAAATAAGAAAACGAAAATGAAATTATGATATTAAAAAATATAATTAGTCGCGGAAGTTACCCCAGAGAGCAAAGTGCAATTTCTCTCCTACAAAGTAAAGAAGGATGGTGAAAAAAACCAGTCCAACTATGAAGAGAATTCTGAAGCCCCAATGGAGCACAGCTAACACTGGATATACCCAGTGATTTGTACGGTAGGCAATGTAGAAGACCCTATATAGTTGCAACAAATAATTAACTTAATATAATTTAATCAGGAGAAAAGATTTCAAACAACAATTAGGCTTACCATAGGGCATAACTAGTGATAATAGTAGCTACTCCCATCAAGGCTTTCGATCGAACGGGGAATGTTTTAGGAACAGTGGCCATTTCAATCGTAGAAAAAATTATGATACTGGTGTGCAAGACATGATTCAACCAGGATGGGAAGAACGGGTCTAGGGCCTTGGGAAAAATAAGTTCCCGGTCAACTGCCCAAATACCCCAAAATGATATGGAAACGAACTAAAATGGAAAGAAAAATAAATTAGAATTTTAAAAATGATAAATTATTGAATGTATCTTACAAGGGCAAGAGGGTGAAGCCAAGACCCAAATAAATAATCTCTGATAGATTGGAGGAAACCTGCATCCTTTTTAGCTAGAGAACTTGTTCCAAAGAGATCATTGATGACACCAAAAGCAAAATAGACCAATTGGATATTCTTGAAAAAAGAAGATAATTAGTTAACAGTCTAAAAGCAAGTAAAAAAAATGACTTACAACATTCCAGAAGGTTAAATACTTCCATCTTCCAGCAAATGTAACTATGTTCCAGCCTTCAGGTAACTTGACTACAGTTACATCATAATAAATTCCATATGCTAAGATGCTTGTAGCTATCAAATGAAAGATGAGTTGTCCAGGTTTAGCCATTTTTTGTTTTTTGTAACTATTAAAAAATACAAACACAAAAATGAGTATTGGTACCGGTTAAATAGTTCTAAAACATGTCTTACCTTGAGTTTACATGCAATGGGTGAGAACCATAGAATGAATCAGCATATAAGATATGCCAACCTTATACAGTTTTATCTGGCCTTCCAAATACAATAAATAAATAAGCCCAGAAATTTGTCCCTATACAGACCCCTGACAGTTGTTATAACACAACTTCAAGTGAGGGACAGAGGGGAACAATATCACGATTGAAAACGATGCTTTCTGCTTTAATACACGGAATTGAAAAAAAGAATTACGAATCTGTTGGTTACAAAAAAGTAAAATGTTGGCTAGTTTACCTGGATCAGTGCATTGCGATAGACACAATAAAGAAGAAAAGTCCAACCATAACAGACCACCAATTAATTCTATTTGTTACAAAGTACAAAGTGTCAAAATTCTGAAATGGGCAAGTAAACATAAGCGCTGCCGTCTGCAAGTAGAAACTACAACCGTGTACAACCTCTATTCGGTGGAAATGGATATTTCTCGGTGGAAGTTGAAACGTAAAGCTCCTTCTATTTCTTCATTTTCAGATTTTCCTTGTTTCGCTGTGCTCACTTTTTTTTTTTAATCACTCGATAACATTTGCGTTGAAACTTATAAGATTCAAGAGCCAGTGAGCTTGAAGAATTTATTCCGGAACAATTGAGTTTATTTCAAATCAGTAAATTGCATTATTTTAAAATTAACATCATAATTTATTGCTATTCGCGCATTTATTTTAAAATTTATGTAATATGTAATCAGTGTCGTTATTCATTAAAATTTAGAACAGCACTTGACGGATTCCAAACAAAACAGAGAGCGTCAAAGACAGTAAAATGAATCCCGGAGTCTTCAGAGATGGTGCCGATCCTCTACCAGGGACGATGATAACATCTCCCGGGAAATTGCCTCCGCTTCCACTACCCGGGGTAAGTTCAGTTAATCCATCGCCGACATTACACAAATCACCATAGTTGCAACTTTGGGCATAAACTGTGATATCTTCACCTGGGTTCTGTCCGTTTGGTAGAGGATCGTCCTCACAACCTCTCAGGAAACTGTAAATCATTCCTTTAAAAACGAATACATTCAGGATTTTATAATTAATTAAGGGAAAGGGAATTATGTTAAATAGATTACCTGGGTCCTTAGTATACTCCAGTCGACGAATAGTGCAATATTTGTACTTGCATTTCACAATCGGTGTGTTGGTTGTAACGCCAGCGGGATTAGTAACGCAAGTCTGGTCACCTCCAGCCTGCGTAATACATGAGTAACACAGGAGTTCACCTTTAAAAAATCATGGAGCGTGAATTAGAATGTTAATTCTTCAAATTATTTAATTTGGCCTTCGTACCGTTCACCACTGTTAGAAATAAAAAGACAAACGGTGTCAAAACAGCCAACACTTTGCTTCGAGAAAGTAGAACCATGTTGGCGATGCTCGATAGTAACGATTAAAAACGAAATTGCGTTACTGTGTTTGCGTGTATAGGCTTCTACTGTATATTTTCTTATCAGGATCATCGTCATATCAGTTAAGTTAAGGACATCCTGGCTCATATCTAAAATTACGACACATATAATGAGATACCAACTCAGATATCTAAAGGAGAAATTTTCCTTCTCAAATTCCAATATCAATTTGCTGGTTCGAATGCGCTAAAATGGGAATATGAAGTAACAATTAAAACAGAGGGATTATTTTTTTTTATCCTGGATATTCTTGATCGAACCGGTATATTTTTAGAATTGTCAATAGCTTAAATATTTAGCTGGTTATTCTTGATGAAATTCATGATAAAGGTTTTGCTGTGAATTAGAATTAAAAGTGCACTTTTTGTCCTTAAATTAAGACAATTAACTAGGTAGGCTAAAAGTCAATATATTCGTGTCGACATTCGATGGTTTTCCATCCTGCGTTTTAATCAGAATATAAATAAGAGAATGATTCGTCCATATTGTGTAGGCCTAGTTAAAAATATTTTTTATTGGTTGCGGTGTGCCTACTTTGAAGAGACACTTGACGTGGAAGCAATTGTCTCTTTGAGGAAGGGGTGGGCCGAATTCTGAAAGGGGAGGAGCTAAGGTCAATTAATTACATCTGATCAAGTGCATATATGATCGTGGTTCATTGCAGTTGTAATTTAGCCACTGAAGTCTATATATCGAACATAAGGACCAGTTCATTGTGTGTAATAATTAATCATCTAACATTTGCAACTCCTGGTACATAGTCGATTATGAGTCTTCCGGCTACATTACTACTTGCCCGTCAATGAGATGAGACATATAGGCAAGACTGTAGCTGTCCTAGTACCAGGTGTTGGAAATTTGCGGGTCACAAGTACAAGAACTTCTGGTCCCAATTCAAATATAATGTATTGTAGAAAAAAATATAGTATTTATCCTTGATAATTTCTCAATTAAAATTAAAAAGTGCAGAAAGTGAATCGATTGGGTATATATGTTCTGAAGATACAATATTATTGTAACATAAGGAAGTACACCCTCAAAGTAACCAATCCTGGTATATAGTGATTATGAGTATTCCGGCTGCATCATGCCCGTCAATGAGATGAGACGTAAGCATAGTTGTATAGCTGTCCTAGTACCAGGTGTTGGGAATTTGTGGGTTGCCGGTGGATATTTTGGCGGAATTTTCACGCGGGAAATAAGCCGGGTTATTTTTTCCTATTATACTCGCACTCACTTGATTAATTTTTTAATGCGAATGTACGTAACAGGCCGAGATCGGTTTCGACTGAAAGTGTTTACTTCAAAGTTAAGTGTATGATGATTCATGTTCATTCCTCAGATGATTCGCTGTGAATGCTGAATAAACTGACGGATCGGTAGTCCAGCTTCCTGTAAGACACCAAACCAAAAATCCAAACTATATAGGTTTGGCTGGTGAACTCTCGGAGAAATTTTTTCTGAGAACGGATAATGCAGCCTATGTATAGGTAAAACTAGGTTGGCATCTTTGCTGGTGAACTCAAGTTTTGATGGGCAAGCGGGCTATTGGTAATGCCAACTTGGGCTCAGACGCAATCAATAAAGCAGTCAAATAATGATGGGACATGTCGGCTGCAGTGAACTACAGTCGGCTTGGTTGCGGCTTCGACCAGCAAACCCAAATGGGGTTGTTCTTCATGGGGCACTGAGCTCTAGTAAAGCAACTACGGTTCGGAATTAATATAATAAAGATTATTTCATAATCGCTTCACGCAAAATAAATTTTCAATAATGAAATGAAAGACATTCCACTGCTATTAAAGACTGCCTTTAAAATGTGGTTGTATAGACATGGATGATGATATGTCTGTCAAATAAATAATAAATAAATAAAAACGCATTCGAGGAACCTTTAATTTTTTTCGTTAGTCGTATTGTCTTCAAACAATGAATGAAAGTAAATAGTACAAAAAAGAGAAAAATGCAAAACAGTAATTGCCTATCTTCTTAACTTGAGGCAACAATCTCTTCCCAAAAATAAAACATGACTTCCACAAATTAGACGATGTTGCTGGTAGGTGGAACGTCAGGCCGGAGAGGAGAAGCAGCTAGTTCAAGATGGGTAGTACCTTCGGTTATGTCACTTTCATGTGAGGCAATAACCCGATTCTCCCGCTCATATCCATCCAAAAACTCGATAATGCCTTCAGCGATCAGCTTCTTCACAGCGGTGTCTGGGTTTTCGTCCAGATATCGACAAATTTCGGCTAACGTTGCAACTGGAGCGCAATTTTCGACTCGAATGTAGGGACTAGTGAAACAGCAATTATTTAAAAAAAATTATTATTTTATCTGGTTTGATACTGATGTTTATAAGTTACTGCGTAAGGCGACCCGAATCGCTAAAGATGGCAATAGATCGGATACGGTCGTCGACGTACACAGAAACGGTGTAGGGAATCGAACCTCTACGGCGCTCGGCGCGAAATTCTTCGACAAAACCATAGCTGAAATGCGTGTTTCCAATGAATTTGCCTAGATTAAAGCATAAGAAATAATTTACTTAATTGAGCTAAAAGTCATGAAAAAATTATAAACGGAATATCATATTAATTTTTAAGCTCACCATTAAAGAAAACGTCATACTCGGGTAGAAACATTTCCCCCAAAAAAGCCCGTTCTCCGTAGTAATCCAAGAACGATCCTTCTACGATGGGCAAGCAATGATCATCTGAGAACAGAATAGCCTTAATGGGGCCTTCTTTATAACGCGATGTAACGCGAGTCAAGACATTCAGCTGTTTGAGAAGCGTCAAATCCTGTACAATAATCAATAAAATGGTAATTAAGTATTGGAGGTATAATAAAATGAAAAAAAAAACACTCACGGTTTGATCATCGGCCTGAAGTAAATACGGATTCAACACACCTAAGATGACAGTTTAAGTAGATACATCATAAAAGTTTTGATAAATTAATTGGTGGTGTTGGTTTAGTGCATAACTCACCTGGTTCGTTGGGCAACGTTCCTCTAATTTGCATCATACTTTTAGTAGCAGAAACAAAAGAGTCAGAGGGAAGAGCCTGAGTTACCTTCGGCAAATAACCATCTAATTCCCACTTTCCCTGAAATAGAAACAGGCACACATACACATATTGTAAGATAGTAAAGCAGAGCTTTTCAGCTCGCCATAATGATATTGTAATTCAGCACAGCTGTATTATACTAAAAATAGTGTAAAAGAGTATTTTAATTCGAATGTTTGAAAGGTTCAGGGTATAAATAGTTGCAAATATAGATATTTGTTCCTAAACATGTATATAAGACTTCTTTCCTCCATTACATCTATCCAATTCCTCTATAAATCAATGATGATGACATAATGATGCGAACAGACACCAGGAAAGTAGAAAAGAAAAAGTCCCTAGACGTGGGTATGATATAACGATGAGAATGGATAATGACAAACTGATCCGAACAGACACCAGGAAAGTAAAAAAGAAAAAAATCCTTAGTTGTGGTAGTGACAAACTGATGAGGAATGGTTGTGATAAACTGATGCGAACAGACACCAGGAAAGGAAAAAGGCCCCATGTGTGGTAGTGACAATCTGATGAGGAATGGTAGTGATAAACTGATGCGAACAGACACCAGGAAAGTGAAAAAAATACAGTCCCCAGGCAGAAATTTTTATTCACGCTTACATACGACTTATCAGCTACGCCTACGCTTCGTTTTTTTCGCTTCGCTCAAAAACTCCGCTGGCTCGCAATGAAGACCAAATGGAAATAAATTCACTCAAAAATTGGGTATAGATTAAGATAGTAAAGCAGAGCTTTTCAGCTCGCCATATTGATATTGTAATTCAGCACAGCTGTATTATACTAAAAAATAGTGTAAAAGAGTATTTTAATTAGAATCTTTTAAGCTATGAATAGTTGCAAATACAGATATTTGTTCCTTAAACGTGTATATTAGACTTCTTTCCTCCATAACATCTATCCAATTCCTCTATAAAGAAATGATAATGACATAATGATGCGAATAGAAACAAGGAAATTAGAAAAGAAAAAGTTCCTAGACGTGGGAGTGACAAACTGATGAGACATGATAGTGACATAATGATGCGAACAGACACCAGGAAAGCAAAAAAGAAAAAGTTCCTAAGAATGGTAGTGACAAACTGATAAGGCAAGAGAGTGAAAAACTGATGCGAACAGACACCAGGAAAGTAGAAAAAAAAGTCCCTAGACGTGGGTGTGACATAATGATGAAGAATGGTAATGACAAAGTGATGCGAACAGACACCAGGAAAGTAAAAAAGAAAAAGTCCCTAGGTAGTAGTGGGCATATAGGTGGAGTAATGACAATATGATAAAAAATTTTAGTGATAAACTGATGCGAACAGACACCAGGAAAGTGAAAAAAGTACAGTCCCCAGGCAGAAAATTTTATTCACGCTTACACACGACTTATCAGCTCCGCCTACGCTTCGTTTTTTTCGCTTCGCTCAAAAAAACTCCGCTGGCTCGCAATTAGTACCCTCAATTGCTTTTAGTGCTAAAATACAAAAAAAAAATGGACAAAAAGTCCCCGATTACGCGTGCAGAGTGAAACGAGAGAATGAAGAAAACTTACGGTAAGCATAGCGGCATCAAATCCATAAGTGATGATGTCGTCCAGGTTTGATAGACTGCCTTGTTCTACGACACGATTCATCATCTCGTTTGCAAATCCTAAAAATAAAAAATACCATCTTAATTATTTTATGGGTTAAAATAAAAGTAGCAAGTTTCCTAGATAATACCAATGAAAAGCTTTTCAAAGAGAGCTCCCATAGTGAGCCCAGGAAGATCGATCCGTGCGGCTCTGAAATTGATGGGCGTCGACGGATTCGTCTTCGTACTGAAGCAAACTGCGCGCCATGAGGCAGATGAACTTTGCCGTGGCTAAGTGGGATAATTCGAGTGCATCTGCTTCGTTTACGGATTCATCGGCTTCGAACTGAAAAATACAAATATTTTAAGTTATACTATATTATTGAATTTAGAAACGTAAAATGGTAATTTAAATAACTGAAAACGCTACAGGATAATCCGAGAAGGTCAAATCTAAAATATGTATTTTAATATTACCGTAAGGTGAGGCATCATTTGTTTCAGGATCTGCTTCACCATCGGATGACGTTTGCCTCTCATATTCGAAAAGATATGAGGATTTGCAACAAGTGCTTTGTCTCCAACATGACTGAGAAAATAGGAAAGATGAAAATATATTGCACCATCACTGTAATTACTTCAATAGTACACACCTTAAAGCTCGTTTTTGGTCATGAAAATGTTTGTAACTGTTTGGCATCAGGGATTCCGCAAAACTTTGGGCAGCACCGTCAAAGACTTCATCCATTGCAGGAGCAACCAAATCGAGAATAATTTCCGTGCTGAGCAGTCCCAAGGCTTTCAACATGATGACAATCGGAAATGGCTATTTTAAAAAATACAGAAAGTTAGATCACAAGAAATATCAGCAGCTAAGACCAGTATACAAATCCGAAGAAGATTTGAAAACATATAGTACCTATAAATAAAGATGTCTTATGTAAATAAGTTACAGTTTACCTGACAAAAAGGGCCGTACTCAACAACGTACCTCCCTCGGCGGCAGTAAACTTTCACTTCGCTTCTCGGTGGACTTGAGGCGCCCTGTGATTTTGATCCCACAGAAACTACCTTGCAGGTTTTTCTGCCGTTTTCATCCTGGACGAACATCTGATTCGGGACTACTGGATTTTCATGAAGACAGATGATCTACGGAAAAAGTATAAACAAGGGTAAAAAAATTTATTAGTGATCTATCCAACTGAAATTTAAAAAACTGAATGTCTTAGAAACACTATTAATACCTTCTTCTGGCCTTTAATGATGAAATATCCGCCAAAATCTTCTGAAGAAATGTCATCAGCGACACAGTTCATACCTCTGACCATCACTGGGATCATTCCAATGCGCATTCGAGAATGGGAAGTAGTAAGCACGAAATTACTATTTCTAAAAAGAGAAATAAAGTATAGATCATATTTTTATGGCAACTGCCGTCTACCGACCAGTAAAGAGCTCGGAAATGTATATAATCTAGCTTAATTAATATCCCCACGAAAAATTTAAAGATGGATATTTAAAAACTATTTATCTATCAAAACATCTTATCATAAGTATTCTATACAGCTATAACATAAAAGCATGTATCTAAATGTGTTACAATACACAGGGCTCAGCTGTGATATATAATACCTTCCACCTGTAGGAGTAAGCACATCCACATCAACCATAAGAGGAGCAGCATATGTGATGCCCAAATCCATACATTGCTTGAGAGAAGTAATGGGATTAAAAACCTATTAATTAAGAATAATTATATTAGCTAGCCTTGCATGGTTATGGTTGAAGAATAGCCAAATATACACATACTCCTGTCACATTATCCATGTAGTCCGGTGTTCCCAATTGAGCATTTGAGAATTTCAACATGTAAGTGTTTGATGAGACTTGATCGTGTGCCAGAACAACATCCATAATGCCAGAAGTGATGAGCTCATTGTATGATGATATGAATTGTTTATTGATCAATTCACTTCCAGTGAAATAATTGTGGACTCTTTCTTCCATCCTCACTTGGTCCTGTTCAGATTAAAACACTTTAATTTTTATCATTGATGGCAACAAAAGATTGACACTGAGAAAGGATTTTAAATCAAAATACCTCATTTGAAACTTGATTGTTCAATATTTTTGATGGATTAGTGGAAAGCTCACCATCACCAAGAAGCATGTTGCTTCTGGAAAAGAAAATTGAAACAATTTAAATTTATGAGATCTTGGATAAAATTTTATTAAATTATTACCCTTCCATTTCTCACTTCACTTTCGACCACTCAATCACAAAAAGGAGGGGAAATCTTTAATTAATCCACTGAACAAAATAGTTTTCTACCAATGTACCTCACACGAGTGTGTACTGCGAGTCTGATGCGAGTCAGTGAGTGTCTCAAGTCAGCTTCTGTTCACCTTGATCTTGGGTCAGCTGATGGCTCGAGACCGTCAACCGTTATGCTTTTTAAAAATAATATTTAAAAAAAAATTGGACGTTTATTCGATTGAATAAATTTATTGAAAACATCGAATAAAATGATAAAATTAAATTATTTTTATATTTCTTGTTGTTATTATTAAATTAAAGCAATTTGTTGTATTCAAAAATAATAACACGAACAAGGCCGCTAGGGGCGTTATTGTACGGACAAGTCGTAATCTGGACATGGCCGAAAGGCACATGGGTTTGCGATGAAAAAGGCACCTTAGAGCATTATCACATTATGTACATTTATATTGCAAACATTTAAAAATTTATTTATTAACTCTAGCACGGAAATATTGTGGTACAGAAATATCATTTATTTTTTTCTTTAAGGCAAGTGAACCACTTAATACCGTGCGATAACCTATTCTAAATCGACCGGAATCCTTTCAATAAGATACTGGATAGAAAATAGAAAAAAAGACAGTCGGAATGTCACTAAAAAGATTAGCACCCAGTTATTCTGCTTTATGGATTATCTGAACTTACTACTTTACCAGATGATTTTCAGGTTTTAAACTTGACCTGTATTGATGCTCTTGAGCAAGAATATCAGCTGCAAATCTTTAAAAAAAGAAGTGCAGTTAATAAACTGCACTTCTTTTTTTAAAGATTTTTCATAATCCATGAACAAAACTAATCTGCCGCTTGTAAATAGTAGCCATAAGATCATGGCTTAAGGGGCGTGTCCAGTAACTTCTATTTTTATATAGAATAAGAAAGATTGAAGCAAAAATCCAGCCGGTAGTTCCGTCCTTAGTTTAATTTGTGAGCTAAAATATTTGGTTACATCTTTTAGAAGATTTTAATTTATAAACACGGTGCGTCAACCGTTTCATCATTTAGACGCCCGCAACCTTTCATCGTCATGCCCACTTCTACGACGACGAGGAGCAGCTGGATCTTTCACGCCTACTTCTGGAGATATCCATTAAACTCATCTCAAAATCATCAACTTTCGAATCATAGCTGCTGACAAATCCAGTCCTAGTAATTAACAACATCAATTTTAAGAGTTTTCGAATTTAATTTGAAATGTTTTTATATCAAATTAATTAAAATATAAAATAAAATTATATTCGCAAAGTTGCATTGCCTGTATAGCGCTGCAGTATATCAATCGTGAATTTTCTTATCGCTAATCTAATTTTTCTGAAGTTGGGTCAATCAATGAAATAGTATAATTTAACAACTTCCGGAATGATTTAATTTTCGCGAGTTAATGGGAATGATTGATTGATGGGAATGAAGAATTTCGGGATCGAAATAATGAAGTCTTGGGTTTAGCTGGGCTTGACCTAGCTGATCCCTGAATCCTTCAAAATGATCTCATGTTAAATAAGCTGCTAGTTTTCCTAATAATAGAAACATAATACTGGCGGAATCTCACTGAAAGATTGAGAGATTAATGTTGTGCGCGATCCAAGCACGATCCAGATTATCCGAGCTGACTAGAAGGCCATCGTATGTTAATCCTGTCGGAATCCTTTCAAAAAATAGAAGCAGAGCCAAGCTCCCGGATTATTCGATGATCCAGCTAAACCTTCGGAATACCATTGATGTTGGATGCATAAATAAACTAGGACTAGGTAGAAATATTGAGCTTCTCATTTCACTGAAAAATTTCAAGGAAGACATGTACTACTTACGTTCGTGTAAATTTTACCACTTTTATAATATCAGATACGAGGGGCAATAGATTATATCAAATGCAGGTTTAGTTTTTTTTCAGTGCGGGAGTGTATTACAAATTTGTTTTAAATTAAAACAAACCAATAAACATATAAATACGCAATATAAATAATCACTTTATTATTTTTAATAGGCACGCTTCCAGTACTACCTAGGCACCAGTATTAACTAGTTAATATTACGGAAAGATAATCGATTGAAAAGATCGTAAAATTAATTGAGAATTCTCTTATCGCTGGATTGAAATTTTTTTTTTGTGAAGTTAAGAAGCACGCATTTCCGATAAATTAATGAAACAATTTAAATTTAACAATTCGAGTGATAGATATACTTGCACGAGGATCAGTGGTGGGTTTAAAATTTATTTTAAAAGGAATGCAAGTCCTTGGTTAAGCATGACTTGAACTAGCTTATCTCTTAATATTCTGGTATTATAAAAATCCATGAACAAAACTCATCCGCCGCTCTGTACACCAAGATTCAAGGCTTAGAAAACGACCTGATAATCCAAGGACTAATCCGTTCCGACAGCGAGCTCATCTGGATGCGGGCGGAATCCTACACAAGGATTCAGATGTGCGATGGATTAACTAAGGAAAGAACCAATCGTAGCCAAGATCCGGGCTTAAGGGGCATGTCCAACAACTTCACACTTCATATATAAAGAAGGACTTTAACAAAAATCACAGTCACTCTCCTTGCATTCTCCATCAACAGCAAGTCTCTTGCTAAATTTCAAGGTAAAGTTAGCAATAGTGGAATAATTATTAGTCAGCAATCTTTAGTTTAATTGTTAGCTTAAGTTAGTTAACATTTCCTTAAACATTAATACAATGGATAACTACGGTAATACATAATTTACAACTTTTTTTTTATTACTTGCAATTAATAAAATTTATTTTTGTTTATAGGTTACAACTGGAATACTTCTGCCGCTCCATCATCTGGACGCCCTCATCCTTATCATCGCCAACGTCACTTTTACGACCAGGAGCAACTTAATGTCTTAGATGCTGAGTTCCAGAATGATCCGTTCCCTAATCGTGAGAACCGTCGACGCATCGCTCAACTACTTCGAGTTCCTGACAAATCCGTTATGGTAATTAACAAATTATTCCGTTTAATTTGAGTTTCTTAATTTTTACCTTTTTAAATTTACAGTGGTGGTTCCAGAACCGAAGGCGCCGAGTCCGTCAACAGAAGCCCACTCAGCTCCAGTTGAACCTGAACGGAAGCAGCCAGCCATCAAGGCATCGTCCTCGACAACAGCATCCAGGTATCTACTACCACAATCACGCTAATTCTTATTCTTTCGTTCCAGAAATGACAGTGCAGCAGCCATCGTTTGCCGAGGTCCAGCCTTCTTCATTCCCGCAAATGATGGAGCAGCCTGTCTCAACCGAAGAGAACAACTGGATGGTGAACGCCGTACCGCAGCAGGAAGTGCAGCACTACCCATCGCATCAGAATTATTACGATTATCAGTCGTATCCAGAAGATTCCAGTCCAGACTCTACGGCTCCACCTTCCTCTTTCCCAACAGTCCAGCAACAGTCTTCTTATTACAATGATCAAACTTATTATTACCATTCTAACAATAACAGTGCAACCACTACCTATTCTTACGATCCTAATTGTTATTTCAATGACTATTGTTACCCATCTCAAACTTATTGTTGAAAATGTCTTTCTGACTTTAATGACGATGATCTTGAATCAAATACACCCGTGCAATTTTCTAAAAAAAAAAGAAAGAGTTTTAATTAAGTATCATTCATTAACTGTAAAAAGAACTGACCAGCATAACCTGATTTAATCCATCTAGAGGGAACCTAAACAATAGGGTAGACCAATGTGCTGGTGACACAATCAACACTTTCTTTTTAGATTGACAAAAGGAATGGTTAATCTTTACTTTCCCCTTTGTGTAGAAGAAGAGCCAGTACCGAGATTCCAGTTGAAAAGAGTAAAACGGAAGTTTTCTCCACTTTCTTCTCGTTGATGGATTGACACACAAAAGTTATCCGCGCGCTGGACGCCCACTTGGAGACAATACGGTTCCTCTCGATCTCGTCACCGAACATCAACAATGAAGAGAGAATCACGGCAAAATTTTCATTCAAAATTGAGAAGGAGGTCACCTTGTTGACTAGCGATCGGCTCGAGCAGAGCGCCAAGGTGAAATTCAATTAAGTGAATTCGTTCTGCTGGTCGACGGGTATCGCGGAAGGAAAACGCGGAGGCAGAATCACTCGACCGGAATGTCGTACTTCTACTTAAAGACGGCCCTGCTAGTTTAAGTATCAAACCACTCCAGATTTAGATCATCATCCAGCAACTCCTCTAATAACAAATTGGTGAGAAATATCAGTGAACAAGAAAATGAAAATTACTCCGGCGTTGATTTGTTTAGCAGGTAAGTAATAAAACATTATTGAAACGTAATTTAGACAATTTTTTAATAATTAAATTGAATTAAAAGGATGCTTGCTATTCGCCACTGCTAAGAGCACCGAAAAGGATAAAATTGCCGAAAAAGAGCAAACAGAGCCAGTGGACGAGTCGACAAGAGTGAGTTTAAAAAAATATAATTACATCCAGCTTTATTAAGTGGATTTTAACGGAGTTCCTTCATATATGTAGGACAAACGTGGATTTGCTAGCGGAGGTGGTGGTGGATACGGCGGTGGTGGTGGTGGCGGAGGTTACGGTGGTGGAGGAAACAGCGGCTACGGTGTCGGTTATGGTGGAGCAGCAGCCATTGCTCAACAAGCCGCAAATCAGGCCAAAGCAGCCCAAAACGCCCAGTACGCAGCTGCAGCTCAAGCGGCTCAACAGGCAAAAGCGACGCTAGCAGCACAGGCCACTCAAGCAGCTCAACAGGCCCAGGCTGTCGTAGCGGCCAAACAGGCTCAAGCGGCTCAAATCTCCCAGGCTGCCCAGGCAGCTCAAGCTGCTGCTTTCGCCGAATCAGCTCAGGCTGCCCAAGCGGCCCAGGCCGTCCAGGCAGCTGAGGCTACGAAGGTCCAGGCTCTCCAACAGGCTCAGGCTCTCGCTTCGGCCGCCAAAGCAGCCCAGGCTCATGCAGCCCAAGCCGTAGCATCTCTACAGGCCGCTCAGGCTCAACAGGCTACCCAAGCTCAGATGGCTTATCAGGCTCAAGCCAACGCCCAGGCTTTAGCTTACAAACAACAGGCATCGCTCGCTGATTTAGCCGCTGCTCAGCAAGCGGCCAATAAGGCCTACTCTGCTGCCCAAGCAGCTCAAGCTTCCGCCGTGGGTCAGGGTGCCTACACTGGCTTCGACAGCGGTTACGGTGGAGGTGGCGGTGGCTGCCCTGGTTGCTAAAAAGAAGATTTAAGAGTTCCGCGTCAGTGCTTTTCTATTCAAGCGGATGCCCATTTTCTACTATTATGTTCTTGGAGCCTACTGCTGGACATTGCGGATCCCGTTTCGTTGACTAAACGTGAACTAAAAAATAATATTAAAGTAGCACTGATTAAAATGACCTATAAATATGAAACATCCACTTATTGAGAATACACGAATGACCCTAATGATTTCAAAAATACCATTGGAATGCGAGTTATTGAAATTTCTATATGTTTACTTCATACTATGGCAGCACACAAAAACTATTCGCACACTCTCAGCATTCATAAGCAATGTGACAAAAACTTAACTGGAGTATTGCCAATAAGATAAAAAAAAAGTTGTTGACATAAAAAAGTATCACAATAAACAAATAAAAACGGGTCAGGGCAGAAGAAAAGTAACACAAGAACGACAGACAGAACGAACGCGAGAAAACCGCTTTCATAAATTAATCCAATTGGGAGCTGCTACTCTTTTTACTTCCCTTTAAAAAAATCCCATTTTCGATTCTTAGCCCAGCTCTATAAATCTTATAACATTGAGTGATTTATATCTTGAAAAATAATAGAGTTCTTTCGAATTACTCGAAATTTTAACGCTTTGTGGTGTTTAAAAAAATATTAAGAGACAATTGTGTCTTGAAAAATAAGATTGAAATCTCTTTTGAAAATATTACTGATGGCATTATTTGCAGTTTTAAAAAATTTGCGGCTGATTGTGGTTCGGTTAGATTCGGTACGAAGCTAAAATTAGCACCGAGTTTTCTTTCTGAAATGAAATAATGGAATGAAAAAAAGTCTGCTCAAAAACAGTAAGAAGTGATGTTTCAAAGATCTAAATTGCACTTAATAAGGCAACATAGAACGAAGCGAGAATGCCTGCATCATCGGGAACGGAGCGTTGAATCCGTCAGAAGAGTTTTAATTAAATACCATTCATTAACTATAAAAGGAACTGACAAGCATTACCTGATTTAGACCATTAAGTTCATCTAGAGGGAACAAAAACAAAAGAGTACATCAAATGTGGTAACACAATCAGCCCTTTCGTTTAAGATTGACAAAAGGAATGGTTAGTCTTTACTTTCCCTTTTGTGTAGAAGAAGAGCCAGTACCGAGATTCCCGTTGAAAAGAGTAAAACGTAAGTCTCTACTTGCTGGTCGACGAATATCATGGAAGGAAAACGCAGAGGAAGAATCACTCAACCGGCATGTCGTATTTCTACTTAAAGACGCCCTGCCGGTTCAAATATCAAACCAGTCCAACTTCAGATCAGCATCCAGCAGCTCCTGTAATAACAAATCGGTGAAAAATATTATTGAGCAAGAAAATGAAAATTACTCCAGCCTTAATTTGTTTAGCAGGTAAGAGATCAAATATTATTACAAAAGGAATTAATATAATTTAAACAAATTTGAAATGAATTAAAAGGATGCTTGTTATTCGCAACTGCTAAAAGAACCGATAACGATAATGTTCCCGAAAAAGATCAATCAGAGCCAGTGGACGAATCTACGAGAGTGAGTTTTAGAAATACAATTGCATCCAGATTAGTTACGTGGATTTTACGGAGATCTTTTCATATGTAGGACAAGCGTGGATTTGCTAGCGGAGGTGGTGGTGGATATGGTGGCGGTGGCGGAGGTTATGGTGGTGGAGGAAACAGCGGCTACGGTGTCGGTTATGGTGGAGCAGCAGCCATCGCTCAACAAGCCGCAAATCAGGCCAAAGCAGCCCACAACGCCCAGTATGCAGCTGCAGCTCAAGCGGCTCAACAGGCCAAAGCGACGCTAGCAGCACAGGCCACTCAAGCCGCTCAACAGGCGCAGGCTGTCGTAGCTGCCAAACAGGCTCAAGCGGCTCAAATATCCCAGGCTGCCCAGGCAGCTCAAGCTGCTGCTTTTGCCGAATCAGCTCAGGCTGCCCAAGCGGCCCAAGCCGTCCAGGCAGCTGAGGCTACAAAGATCCAGGCTCTCCAACAGGCTCAGGCTCTCGCATCCGCCGCCAAAGCAGCCCAGGCTCATGCAGCCCAAGCCGTAGCATCTCTTCAGGCTTCTCAGGCCCAGCAGGCTACACAAGCTCAAATGGCATATCAGGCTCAAGCCAACGCCCAGGCTTTAGCTTACAAACAACAGGCATCGCTCGCTGATTTAGCCGCAGCCCAGCAAGCGGCCAATAAGGCCTACTCTGCCGCCCAGGGGGCTCAAGCTTCCGCTGTGGGCCAGGGTGCTTACACTGGCTTCGACGGCGGTTACGGTGGAGGCGGTGGCGGCTGCCCCGGATGTTAAAAAGAAGATTTAAGAGTTTCGCATCAGTGCTTTTCTATTCAGGTGGATGCGCATTTTTCTATTATTATGTTTTGGGGACCTACTGCTGGACATTGCGGATCCCGACATGGTGACTGAGCGTGATCTAATAAATAGTCTTGAAGTAGCACTGATCAAAATGAACCAAAAGTCTGAAATATCCATTTATTGAGAATACACAAATGACCCAATTTAAAAAAGCGCGAGGTATTAAAATTGCTAGGTTTACTTCGCACTATTGTAGCACAACTAACTGTTCATACACTTTCAGCATTCATAAACAGTGGGATAAGAACATAACTTGATTATTTTAGAAGTAAGAAAAGAAAAAAAGTTGTTTACCACATGGGAAGGCGTTCTGGAATCCGTTTGCGACGAGTTTTAGAAGCAGCTCGGTGATTGACGTACTCCACAAAATCAAAACCACGATTCTTCGTCTTGCTATAGAGCTAGAACACAAAAGCTTTGATTTACTGTATTTAGAGAGATAAAACAGTTGACAAATACCTGTAGACGATGGACTCCTTTACACATTCGGGCAATCGCATCATTTCAGTACATTCGTAAATGTTTTCCTGTAAAAGAACAAGAAATATTCTTCGAGCTTATGATCTTGTAGTTTTCGTAGATCGGTAACATTAGAAAGTCTTACAGCCTACAGACAACTAATGGAGCCAAGTTGAGCCAAGAAAATCAAATTGATGTGGATAAGGAAGGATGGAAGGAGAAAATCCCAGCAAAACCTTGATGTTGGAGTGGACTAATCTCATTAAAGGCTACATCCAAATCAATCTGATGCAAATAATAAGACTGGGCTTGACAAAGACAAAACAGATTTTTTAAAATCAACTGGCTTAGAAAAATAATTGACGTGAAAAACAAATAGCTTAAACAAATAGCAACAAATCAAGACAGGCTAATGAAAACAATTCTTACCGATGGAAGAAAAAACGCCGTAGAGCTCTTCCAGTGAAACGTCGCGCGGTAATTTTACAACAAGGACTTCACATCCTTTAGATGGAGTAGGTTCCCAATCTGCATAAAAAAATAAGCACCACATAAAAAAATTGGCTAAACTAAAAGATATTTGCCAAACTTTAACACAAAGTTAACAATACTTACTGGGTGGAGGAACGCAATATTTCAGTTGGCCATTTTTCAGTACAACGTCTCAGCCGTCTTGCTGCATGCGCCTCTTCAATTCTTCTTTTCGTTCCTGTATTTCTTAAATCTCTTGGAGTTCACGGTCGTCAAGATTATCCAAATTGCTAAGACTACCCAAGATTCATTGTTTTTCTAGAAATTGCGCTTAGATGGAATAAAATAAAAAGTTGGACAACAAATTAAAACAAAAGGGGCGTTCAGTCTGCTGATTAGCGATCGGCTCGAGCAGGAGCACCAAGGTGAAAGTCAATTAAGTAAAATCATTCTGCTGGTCGGCGGGTGTCGCGGAAGGAAAACGCGGAGACAGAATCACTCGACCGGAATGTCGTACTTCTACTTAAAGACGGCCCTGCCGGTTCAAATATCAAACCAGTCCAGCTTTAGATCATCATCTAGCAGCTCCTGTAACAAAAAGTTGGTGAGAAAAAAAAAGTTACATTATTAGCCAAGAAAATGAAAATTACTCCAGCCTTGATTTGTTTAGCAGGTAAGTAATAAAACACGATCATAAAGTAATTTTGAAAATTTGGAAATATAACATTGAATTTAAAGGATGCTTGCTATTCGCCACTGCTAAAAGCACCGAAAAAGATAATGTTCCCGAAAAAGATCAATCAGAGCCAGTGGACGAATCTACGAGAGTGAGTTTTAGAAATATAATTGCATCCAGATTAGTTACGTGGATTTTACGGAGCTCTTTCCGTATGTAGGACAAGCGTGGGTTTGCTAGCGGAGGTGGAGGTGGATACGGCGGTGGTGGAGGCGGCGGAGGTTATGGCGGTGGAGGAAACAGCGGCTACGGTGTCGGTTACGGTGGAGCAGCAGCCATCGCTCAACAAGCCGCCAATCAGGCCAAAGCAGCCCAAAATGCCCAGTATGCAGCTGCAGCTCAAGCGGCTCAGCAGGCCAAAGCAACGCTAGCAGCACAGGCCACTCAAGCCGCTCAACAGGCCCAGGCTGTCGTAGCGGCCAAACAGGCTCAAGCGGCTCAAATCTCCCAGGCTGCCCAGGCAGCTCAAGCTGCTGCTTTCGCCGAATCAGCTCAGGCTGCCCAAGCGGCCCAGGCCGTCCAGGCAGCTGAGGCTACGAAGGTGCAGGCTCTCCAACAGGCTCAGGCTCTCGCTTCGGCCGCTAAGGCAGCCCAGGCTCACGCAGCACAAGCCGTAGCATCTCTACAAGCCGCTCAGGCTCAACAGGCTACCCAGGCTCAGATGGCATATCAGGCCCAAGCCAACGCCCAGGCTTTGGCTTACAAACAACAGGCATCGCTCGCTGATTTAGCCGCAGCCCAACAAGCGGCCAATAAGGCCTACTCTGCTGCCCAAGCAGCTCAAGCATCCGCCGTGGGTCAGGGTGCCTACACTGGCTTCGACAGCGGTTACGGTGGAGGCGGTGGCGGCTGCCCCGGTTGCTAAAAGAAGAAATTAAGGAGTTCCGCGTCAGTGCTTTTCTGTTTAAGTGGATGCCCATTTTGTTTTTTAATCTTGAGGGAACTTTTTGCTGGACATCTCGGATCCCGTCTCGGTGACTAAGTATGATCTAATAAAGAGTGGTGAAGTAGCACTGACTAAAATGAACCCAGAATTTGAAACATCCCCTTTTTGAGAATACACAAATCTCATTGAAATAACTGAGAATACGAGTTAATGAAATTGCTAGGTTTACTACTACGGCAGCATACAAAAACTTTTCATACACTCTCAGCATTCATAAGCAATGTTACAAAAACTTAACTGGATTATTAGTAAGAAGAGAAAAAAAAGTTGTTGACATAAAAGAATGAAAAGAACAAATGAAAATAGGGCAGGGCAGAAAAAAGAACACTTGAACGACGAACCCAACCGACGCGAGAAAACCGCTTCCACGAATTAATAAATATGAGAGCTGCTACACTTTCTACTTCTCTCTAAAAATTCCATTTTCGATTCGTAGCCCAACTCAACAAATCTTACGACATTGATTGATTCTGTCTTGAAAAATAATGGAATTCTCTCAAATTACTTCCAATCTTTACGCTTTGTGATGTTTGAAAAATTAAGAGACAATTGTGTCTAGTAAAATAAGATTGAAATCTCTTTTAAAAATACTACTGCGATGGCACTGTTTAAAAATATTTGCGGCTGATAGTGGTTCGGTTAGGTTCGGTGCGAAACTAAAAATTGGCACTGAGTTTTTTTTCTAATTGAAATAATGGAATGAAAAAAAAAAGTCTGCTCAAAACAGTAAGAAGGAATATTTAAAAAATCTAAATTGCACTTAATAAGGCATCATAGAACGAGGCGAGAATGGCTGCATCATGGGGAATGGAGCGTTGAATCCGCCAGTTCCGTTCATCATCTGCATGTTGGAGCAGTTCAAACGGCTGAAGTGATCAGTGAGACCGTCCAGCATGGCCGTTGAATTGCGTCGCTGCGGAAGTGACAATCCATTAGGGGCCTGTGGAGTAGCCTATCAATTATAATTCAGTGTTACATAATACCAACTAAATTGAACAAAATGTTACGCTAGTTACCCAAGTTTGAGGACCAGCGTGAAGAGGAGGGCCGAATTTCGGGAATCCATTCTGATAAGTTAGAAAGAACCGTTAATTCAAATGAAATATGAAAAGTAGAAAATGAGTTCGATTCAATACCTCAATAGCAGCAATCTGGTTCATCATCGGAGGAACCGGAGCAGTGATTCCATTTTTGCGGACGCGTTGCTGAGGCCTCACCGTCAGCTCACTCATTTGAGGGCAAAACATGGCATTGCCCTGAAACACAATAAATACGAGTTTGTTAAAATTAATAAATTGAAAGTTACATCAAAATCTCTTACATTGAAATCAAGAGTCTGTTGCTGCACAGAAGGGAAAGTAGGAACAGTGAAGTTCGATGGCCCAAATTCTCCGTTACGCAGCTGAATTGGCGGAGGTGGTGGCAGCGATAGAAAGCTAAAATAAAAGAAAATAATGACAAAGATGACAAAGATTAGAAAGGCTCTAGGATAATACTTTGATCCAGGATGCTGCATGAAATTGAGCGACTGCATAGCAAGCGGTGGAAGATGGAACTGCTGATGCTTAACAGGGCTGAACGGTCCCGAAGTGGTCGAGAACCTGCGCTGTTTCATCTGTTCGCTTCTTGGTGGAGATGAATGAGGTGGCTTGTAGACGCTGCTCCTTGGCGAGACACAAGGAAGCGAAATCTCCGACGTCTTCCTGGAAGAAGGTCGGCTTCCGATGCTGCTGGACCGGCCGGAACCAGCGGATGAGAGATTGCCAAGGCTGATTTTGTTTTTCTCCCTCGCCGGTTTGGCCCAAGTCACTTCAATGATGGTGCCGTTGAATCGTGTGTCTACAAGTTCACATGAGAAGTGATGAAAAAATCAGTTCGAAAAAATAAATAATGGAAATAAAAGAACTTACTGTTCAACTTTTTCATGGTTTCCTCAGCCACATCTCTGGAAATGAAGTGGACAAAAGCGAAATCGCGCATCATTTTGACCTTCTGGACTTGACCATCAGCAGCTTGATTGAAAAGATCAGAAAGAGCTTGCTCTGTCGTCGTAAGGGACAAGTTTCTCACATACAGGACAGTGACCTAGAGGTTTAGAAAAGATTTAGATAGACTCTCAAAATGAATAAAACGAAAATAAGCTGAAAAACATACTTTGGTCATGATTTCATCATCAATTTCCGGCTCAGGAGCAGCCCAATCCACGGCGATTTCGTTTCCCCACATGTGAAGGCGCTCTGGAATCAGTTTGCGACGAGCTTTGGAAGCAGCTCGATGATTGACGTACTCCACAAAAGCAAAACCACGATTCTTCGTCTTATCCGCAATAGAGCTAGAACATTAAAGTGTTGATATATAGTATTTAGAGATAGAAAGAGAAGTTGACGTATACCTGTAGACGATGCACTCTTTCACTCCTTCGGTCAATCGCATCATTTCAGACTTGATTTCATCAGCAGACTTGTCTTTGGGGAGATTGCCCACAAAGAGGCGGCAGTTGTCAACTGATTTGACCACACCAATGCAATGACGAGGACGTAGTTCGTAGTCGTTCATCAACTCAATGGCCCGAGTGGCTTCAGCTTTGGTGGAAAACTCGACGAATCCGAAGCCTCGGTTGAATCCACTGAACTCCATCATCAAGCGCAATTCGTAAATTTTTCCTGGAAAAGAAAAAGAAAAATTAATTGTGTTTAAAATCTTGTAGTTTTCGTAGAACAGTTCTTGCAGCCAAAAGAACTACTAGAACCAAGTTGTGACAAACTAATTCAATAAATTAGGATAAGGCATGAAGAAAGGAGGATATCTGAGCAAAATCTTGATGCTTAAGTGGATTAATTTAATTTAGACTTTCAACTTGAGTAGGCTTCGTAGACAATACAGAATTTTTTTTAATCAACTGGCTTACAAAAATAATTTGCCTGAATAAAAAATGGCAGAGACAAGCAGCAAGACATTGAGACAATATAAACAAAATTTTTTACCAATGGGAGAAAACACGCGGTAGAGCTCTTCGAGTGTAACGTCGCGCGGTAATTTTCCAACAAAGACTTCACATCCTTTTGACGGAGGTGGGCCTTCCCAATCTGCATTTACAAAAAACAATCACCACATTAAATAGTTTGCTAAACTGAGAGATAATGGCCAAACTTTAACAGAGAGTAAACAATACTTACTGGGTGGAGGACCGCCAAATTTCAGTTGACCATTTTCCTGCACAATGTCGCAGTCGTCTTGCTGCATGCGCCTTTTCAACTCTTCTTCTCGTTTCTGGATTTCTAGAATTTCTTGGAGTTCACGGTCATTAAGATTATCCAAATTGCTAAGACTACCCATGATGCACTTTCTTATAAAATTTGCGTTTAGATGGAATAAAATAAAATAAAACGTTGCACACCAATATAAAACAAAAGGGACAGTTCAGCCCCAGACAGGAAATGACCTCCTCCAACAGCGACTGTTCTCGATCTGAAAAACATCATGCACGAGGAAAGACCTGGCCCGAGGAGCCGAGGAGAGGAGGGAGCCAATCAGACGAAGGCCTTTAAGGCACCTCTTTTTTTTTTAGATCTCGACGAATCTACCCCCCGATTTTTAGCAATGGCGGCCAAAAAGAGGGGCCGAAGAGGAAAACAAAAATAATCTTCTGGAAAGTTAATTTTTTTTTAAAGTTAACTTTATGTCTCATTTGCTTTATATTTTTTAAAGAAAAATAAGGAAGTAATTTTTAAAATTCTTGTTTTACGAAACTGGAATTTTCACAAAAATGCGGTAGATAAAACGAGAAAAACAAAACTGATGTATTTGTTTAAAACGTAATAAACCATAGACAAATCGTATTATTGAAAATTGCAGTCTTTTTTCAACTTTGTCGTTAGCATATCGGCTTAACGAGACTTTCTTTTATGAAGAATTTGTAGTGCGATTTATTTCTCTTTTTCAAATCGTTGGGTGCCGGTAGACTCTTCGGTACGGTGACGACGATAGTGGCCATGTTAAAAAAAAAAAAAAAAGATATGAAATGATACACTGAATGTGGTTGTTTCGCGATGGAATCACCGCCGGTTATGGTACCTGACTTATCTTATGAGCCATTAAAAATTATTTTCATCACGTTCTTTGTTTTTCTAAAGCAGTTTCCTTCACACATTTTTATTTCCTGTTTTACGAAATCGAAATGAAAACGAGTGTGAAATGAAGCAACTTCCCTCTAATCCCTTGAGATTTAGGGAGTTATTATTGACAGTGTATTTAGTTTTATGTAACAGCTTATTGTTTCAAACGTAACTGGGCGGATTTTATTTCGTTTAATCATACATTAAAGAGCAATTTCGATAAATCTCATTTTTCTGGTAACTACAACATTTTTGTTAACAATAACTTTTTTTAAAGATCTCCATTTATTGTGCGCAAAATTAGTCTTGAAGTTGTTTATAGCTTTTTTTCACAATCTCTCCACCTTCCTCTACACCCTGGAAATGCATAAAAAGTAAAGTAAATACAAATGCTCGGTTTGGTAGAAAATGTCATTATTTAGAAAATACTCTTTTATAACCAACTCGTCCTTGAATAAAACGACAAACGAGTCTTGGGTCCAGGTGTCCCGGATCTTGTGGACAGGTAATGAAGCTAATTAGGGTGCCTAGAATAACCACTATCAACATCCCTATTGTAGTGTACCAAATATAGGAAATCCGCAGCAAAATGAATGCTTCCC
Source organism: Chydorus sphaericus (assembly GCA_030141595.1). Taxonomy (NCBI): domain Eukaryota; kingdom Metazoa; phylum Arthropoda; class Branchiopoda; order Diplostraca; family Chydoridae; genus Chydorus; species Chydorus sphaericus. The sequence continues at coordinate 11,190,816 of CM057934.1, read as the reverse complement.
TAATAATATGAAAAATTAACAAATTCTTTTTTAAACTGATTAACTAGAAAATAAATTACTGAGGCTGATTGACAATTTCTTCTGCCATAAGTGAGAGAGTAGAGTTCGCATCAGGGCAGTTTTCAGTGCTGATGGGTTTCACTTGTGGATTTTTAATTAGTCCGTCGGCAAGTGCTATTTGTGTGCTTACTCCAAGCCAAACAACTGATCCGTAGCCTACAACCAGACTTATTCCTGCTCCCTGTAAACATCAATTTTAAATTGTAAAGGTAATTGAATTGAGGAAGCTTCTTGAGAGATTATGTTTCATTATTATTACGATGGAATTCGCCCAAGGAATAAACATTCCAAGAGTAAAAATCCCGAGGGAAGCTCCGAATCCCGCTCCACTCACGCTCAATGCTGCCTAAGAGTATTTTTTTTAAATAAAATAAAATTTCTACAACATTATCTTAAGATTGAGCTAGTTAAGTTACATCTAAAATCGTTTTAATATTTGAAATGAGGAAAACAAATCCGAAACCGACGCAGCCGAAACCAACCGAAACACATTTCGTGATTCTTGTGGCGGATTTGTCGCTTAATTTGGGGAAGAAAGGTCGAATAAAATCTTCTAAAATGATTAAGGCAGCCGAACTTTGGTATGTAGATAGCGAACTGTAAAAAAATTCATTAAAAAAAATTATTTAAATCACTCAAGTAAAATAAAAAAAACTTTTAGCCACCTTAAAGATGCGCTGAAGATGCCGGCTACGAAAAGGCCAGGCAAACCAGGTAGACTTCCAAGGCAATCCATAACGAAATAGGGAATTATCTGATCGGCTTTATTAATCAACTGTAACAATATTTCAATGACGCATCATTAGAACAAAAAAAATCAGTTATGAATGTAGTAGGACGAACATTAGCAGACAGAGGATCACAGTCGAAATAAGTCGCATAAGCCACCAGTCCGGAAAAAACACAAAGAGTTATAAAGATACCAGCTCCAAAAATGTTGATTAAACATGCCCTAGTAATATTTTTTTTTAAGTTAAATAGAATCAAATTGATATGTATTTATCACCTACCATTGAGCTTCTCTTTTCGTTGGTACAGAGAGAAATCTTTGAACGCATCCTTGACTAGTGGCGTAGAAACCAACCCAAAAGATCCCGAATCCAATAAACGTCCCCCAAAACTGCGAAAGAATGTATTAGATTATACCCTTCGTATCAAATGAGAATAACCTACTGTGTGACGAGTAGTTGGATCTGGATCAATGCTAATTAAAAGATTTAATAAAATCATATTTTTTTAGAAAAACTCAAGACCTCGGACCTACTTGAAAAATTCGATACGACTTGAATTAATATTCCTCTCCCAGACGTTATCAATGCCGACATCTATCACACCTTTAATAACTAATGATAGAACTGATGCCATCATGAGGAAGATTTGGATGGTATCCGTCCAGACAACAGCTTTCATCCCGCCCTGTTACCAGAAGTATAGCGCGTTTAAGACGTCTCCGTAATTGAACCACGATGCATTAATAATTACAATTGTGGTGTAGAAAGTGCAAACAGCAAAGGTGATGGCGCAAGACACGTAAACTTGTAATCCAGTCACTATCAGTGCGATTAATATACTTTTTAATATATTCACAATCAATGAAGTAGAATTGATAAAAACCTTGGGCAAGAGCTAAAGAAGGTCCGTATGTCAACAGAGCGAAAAACAAGGTCTATAAAGAAATAAAATTATATCACCTTCATATTTTCAATCATATTAATTGATTGCTCACGAGCTGTGTTAAGTTTACTACGCAGGACACCCTCCTTACAATACGGTTGAACCGTAACTCCAAGTACTAGTAATAAATCAATATTGATAAGTGAATTTATATTATAATTCATATTTTTATTTTTACACACTTGGTTGATGGAAACAATTTCCAGTTGGTGATAAATTGGTAAGTAAACGTAAGCTGCTATGGGAACTCCGATAAACAAAGCCGGTACCGTCCACCAGTACATAGTCCCGGTCGTGTAAACATCGGTTGGGGCACCCAACATCGTCGTCGTCGATACAGAGCTTTGTATAAAAGAAGAATTTAAGTCTTAAATATATTTTTATATTTACAGTTATCTTACCTGGCAGCAAGCGACATCGCTATAGGAAAGACCGCCATTGATTTGCCACCCAAAAGATAATTTGACGTAGAGCTACCGGCACCTCTCCAAGCGTGGTAGATACCAACGGACGAGGATATTGCCATGCTCAAAGCGAATATAAGGTAGTCAACCCATCCAAAGAAAAGCGATGACGACGAAGATTCATCGTCGCCCATGTTGATCGCAAACTCAGACGAGTTTGACTATTACAATTGTTGTATGTATATATCACTGAAACGTTTTGTAATCATAAATAAATACGGTAATAAAAATAGTTTTTAATAACCTTCGTTGTTTATCAGGCTGTAATGGCTATAAATCTAGAAACTAATCTATAACTTTGATAGACCTAATAATCGCTTATTAGGCTAGTTCAATTATCTAAAGCCATGTGCATAATCACTCAACCCGTTACGAAATTTGAATGGAACTATGATTATGTTTATTACTATACGGTACCATTTTTCTCAATAAATATAGGTTGATATTATCGAGTATTATTGCTTACAATATTTATATATCATTAGTTTACAATATCACCAAAAACAAAAAAAGAAGAAATATCACCATATTTTATTTATGTGGCGCATAACAATAATAGCAAATAAATATATAAAATATACAAAGCGCAAAGTGCATAGGGGAAAATGCGTCTCCTTTCCATCCGAAAGATTACCATAGGTGGAAAAAAGCACAGTTGTTATATACTTGAGATGCGTATAAAAATAAATAAATATGGATATCCCTATAGGAAGCCTTATTTATATAGAAGAACGGTGGTAAAGAGTTTATTTATTAAAACTGTGTTTCACTGTCTTCTTCAACAAAGGCATTATTGTGTCTTCCTTTGTTTTTATCAGTCTCGATTTCCTTGGGCGGCGAATATCTGTAACAATTTAAATGCATTTTAAAATTTAAATCACTTGAGCTACTATAAAGATGAAATTTTTCTTTTTCTTACCTTTTTCCTACCCATCGTCTTACGCAAGGAAATACAAGTTTGGGATTGAGTTCATCAATGTTCTGATGACGGGTTAGAAAGCTGACGAATGTTCCTACTGTAATCGTTATAATTGTCCCCATAAAAGAATACCACATGAAAGAAACACCCAGCAGATTGAACCTTTAAATATTTAGTCGACAAAAGAATAAATAGAGCAATAGAACAAGGCAATCCATATGTATGTATTATAATAATAAAATGTTGCCTACCCTGGTTGTTCATCTTCTTGAGTGTATGCTTCAAACAAGGTTCCATTAGAATTAGGGCAGTTATGAGTGCTCAATGGTTTCAATTGCTTATTTGGAAGAAGTCCTTGAGATTTTGCAGCTTGGGTAAAAATGCCAAGTGTGAGGATCGCTCCGTAACTTGTCAGCATTCCAACAGTAGCTCCCTATGGACGACCCCATTATGAAACTATAACCTACTTTAGAGTTTTTATGAATATGTATGTATGTACATACTATGGGATTAGCCCAAGGAACGAGCATTCCTAAAGTGAATAGACCAACAGCCATTCCTCCTCCAGCCCCACCAATAGTCCAGTTCGTCTTTTGTAAGAGGACAAACCATCATAATAAATTCGAATATGATTGTTAAAAGATTTACCTCAAGAATAGTTTCGACATTTGATACTAAAAAAACCAAGGCATAAGCGGTTAAACCCACTATAAGTGCAATGCTTTTTGAGATTCGAGTGGAAGCTACGTCCGTCAGATTGGGGAAACAGGGACGGACGAAATCTTCCAACATTGTAAGAGAAACGCCATTCAGGACAGTTGATAAAGTACTGAAGCGGAAACACAACATTTGGTTGAGATGTACATACTATGTACTTGATTGAACAATATATACCTGAGGGCTGCGCTAAAGATGCCGGCGATGAATAGACCTGGCATCCCCGGTATGCTACCTAAAGTATCCATCACAAAATATGGAAGAATCTGATCCGCTTTGGAAATTAACTAGTTAAACAAAAATTAACAGTCACGCAAAATTAATATAACGGTGGTTATTTTGCGCAGGAATTGAACTATTGCGTATTGATTTAGTATACCTTTGCTTTGTAAGGGTCACAATCGTAATATTTAGCAAATGCTAGGAGTCCGGTAGAGCAGCAGAGAGTCATAAATATGCCAATGACAATCATACTTATCGCTATAGAGCTAAAAAGGGAATAAAGAGTTGAAAACAATATTTAAATAGAAACTTTAGAGCACTTGTTCTATACATTTGACCATGTCTACGTGTAGGAACTGATAAGAAACGTTGGTAGGTTCCTTGATCGGTAATGAGTCCTCCCATACTTCCACCAATCAACATGGCCCATATCTTTAATATGCGTAACGACATCATTAAAATATAGAGGAAAATACAAAGCAAATTACATTATTGATTTTTATAAATAACAAAAAGAAGGCCCTTACCGTTTTCTGGGTAGTAGGATTAGGATCGATACTGAGATTTAAAAAAAAGATATTGAATAAAATATAAATATCACAACATATTATTGAGCATAATTACTTGAAAAATTCGATTCGACTCGAGTTGAGGTTACGCTCCCAGACGTTTTCAATTCCTACATCGATCGTTCCCTTAATTACCAAAGCTACGACAGAACCCATCATTAGGAAGATTTGAACAGTGTCAGACCATACGACAGCCTTCATTCCTCCCTGATTGTAAAAGCAATAAATGAACTGGTTAATAATCGTAATCGTTTAAATCGGCGAAATTAATGGGATGATTTCTTACAATTGTGGTATAGAAGGTACACACTGCGAACGTAATGGTTGCACAAACATATACATGCAATCCAGTCACTAAAAATTAATAATTCAATTTAATCAAAGGATAACGCGATTAACTGCTATACTAATGAGCATCTATTAGCTGTTACCCTGTGCTAATGCCAAAGACGGTGCGTAGGTTACCATCGATAAATACAACAGCTACAAATCCGTTAGAAACATATAGATACAGAACTGTTTTATTAGATCATCATTTTGTATCACATACCATTCCAAAGATGCCTAATCCAGCATAGAAGCGGCGGACCAAGCGATGAAATCGCAACTCCAAGTACTATTACGTAAATATATCATGCAAATTTATCATGGAAATAAAAATATTATTGAAGAATAGTGAAAGCGTAGAAATTCAATAGCATGCCTGGTTCACAGATAGGACTCCAAGGCCTTGAAGAAGTGGTATAGTAACAAGAGCTTCAAACGGCTTGCTTATAACCATGGCTATTGGCAACCACATCATCATAGAGCCGTTGAGGTAAACATCGGTGGGCATACCCATCATCGTATTAGTAGAAACGGTACTATTTCAAATTAGAACCTAATTAAATCTCCCATCTTCTTATAAGATATGATGATTTTGTATACCTGGAGGCGAGTGACATTGCGATGGGAAATATGCTCATCGTTTTACCTCCTAATAAGTAATTGGTTGTTGATTTTCCAGCTCCTTTCCAAGCATGATAGATACCGATGAGTAAGGATGACACTAAAGTCAAAGCGAAGATAAGATAATCGGGCCAGTTGAAACGAAGAATTGGTTGTTCTTCCACCATTTCTAGATCCTTTATGATGGATAATTTTTAGCGCACACAGTAAATATATAGCAGGACCATAGGAAGATGAAATACACAAAAAATCGAACAGCACGAAAAACAAAACGCTGCGAACACACTAAGAACCTGATGTTGTATAAGATAGTTTATGTAAAAGAAGAGAAAGCTACTTGGCTACTCCATGGTCAAGAGGGAGAGAGAGTTGCATAAACTATACTTGTTGGCGTGGCAAATATAATCGCTAGAGGCAAAGAAAAAATATGCACATCCTTTTCGGGATTTTCGATAAAATGAAAAAAAAACTGCTTTTTCCGGAATGAGAGAAATAGGTCATCATTCAACGGCTTCAACGTGTGTATTTCAAAAATATTTGCGGCAAAAATGTTAAAAACTTGATTCTATAAAAGTGGTACAAGAAGCAAATATTGCGCTATGTATATTGCGCTAGTGTGAATGATTGGTGAAAAGAAAGACCGCTTTTAGTAAGCACGAAGTGGTCTTAAAATGACACGCTCTGCTGAATGAGAGCGCTGGCGATCCAGTATTATTAGGGCACGTATTGCTGAGTCGGCCAGACCAAAATAGATATGTAATGTTTTTCTAATGTTGTCCGAAGTACCAAACAAGGGTTTGATGTATACCTAATCCCGTACACGACTTACATCATGTCAGCACAATATTGATTGTATTTCAGGCTTTGTTCAGTAGTATTTTATGTGATTGCTCTTGCTTTTCTATACAATCTTGGTATGTTCCACTAAAATAAAATATAAAGTAGATCAAAATAAAACAATCCAAGTTATTACAGATTAGCTCGGCTCCTTCCGCGCAGAAGAGAAAAACGAGTTTTGGATCCAATTGACCTGCTTCTTGAGGATAGGTAACTGCTCCGATCACTATCTTTGTCGCCGGTTTCAATCGAAGGGTACCACATGAAAGATTTGTTCTGAAGTAGAATCAGAGTCGCTCTTCTCTCATGTACTGCGCTACTTTAAATGATTTTAAAATTGTATTGGTGTATAATTAAAAAAATAATTGTTCCATAGATTCGGTAATTCACAAAATTTTAAAATAATATAGTCAATACAATCTACTTCATAAAAAAATATGGAAATGAGATTTTCTACTTTAAAACAACAAGGATCTAAAAGATTGAATTTTTTTTCCAAAACTAGTAGACGGCATCACTAAGTACTATTTAATTTTTTTGTTCTTTATCTTCCATCGACTCTTGGTATACTTCCCTGAAAATATAAATCAATAATTTACTATATTAAATTCAGAAAATTAAAAAAAAAAATCAGAAAACCGCTTTTCTAGGCTTTTTCCAACCCATCTCCTCAGGCAAGGAAATACAAGTTTTGGATTGAGTTTACTTCGATCTTGAGGACAGGTTATCAAACTGACGAGTGACCCGACAACAATCGTTATAATAGCCCCTATCATAGTGTACCACATGAATGATATTCCGAGTATGTTGAAACCCTCTCTGTGAAACAAACAAATAGGTCACAATAGACATATTTTAGGAAAAATAATTTAACGTACTGGGTTTCCTCTTCTTTTTGTAGATATTCATGAACTAAAGTTGCATTAGTGGTTACGTTGAAGAATGAAGTTTCGTATACGATCGATGACGAATTTAAACTGGGACAATTTTCAATGCTCCTAGGTTTTATTTGTTTATTGGGGAAATGTCCGAGAGCTCTAGCTGCTTGTGTGAAAATGCTAAGCGTAAACACCAATCCAAAACTGACCAGCATTCCTATAGTTGCACCCTATTATTAAATTAAAGGTTTAGAAGATAAAAGTTAGAAATAGAGAATCGTTAAAAAAAAGTTACAATTGCATTTGTCCAAGGAACAAGAAATCCTAGAGTGAATACCCCAATAGCCATTCCTCCTCCTGCACCACCAATACTCCATCCAGTCTGAATAAATTTAGAATTGCAAATGTATAATGTATAGATACGAGATAATACGTGTTTATGAAATTTATGCATACCTCTAGAATGGTTTCAGCATTAGATATTAGGAAAACCATTGCATAAGCGGCGAGTCCCATACCGAAGGAAATTGCTTTTGATACGCGTGTGGAATTGGCATCCGTTAATTTGGGATAACAGGGACGCACGAAATCTTCCAAAATAGTGAGAGCAAGACCGTTTAGGATAGTTGATAAGGTGCTATAAAAAGTTATATTTTTCAATTAAATTCATATTTTTAGAGTTGACTTTTACCTTAAAGATGCGCTAAAGATGCCGGCAATGAATAGTCCCGGAAAACCCGGAATCTTTCCTAATGTATCCATCACAAAGTAAGGCAGAATTTGATCAGCTTTGGAAATAATCTTTTGAACCGATTCAATCATACATTATGAGACTTAAAAAATATGAAAACATTTTACTTTTGCTTTAAGGGGATCGCAATCGTAATATTTTGCAAATGCTAAGAGTCCGGTAGAACAGCACAAAGTGATAAATATGTCGACCACAACGACATTCAGGAACAGTGCCCTTTTGAAATAAGTAAAGAAAGGCTAACCTTATTATGTAATTAATATGTGTCATATATTATTACTTCTGTGCATCACGACGCTTAGGAATAGCAAGGAAACGCTGATAGGTTCCCTGATTTGGAACAATCCAGCTAATAATGCCACCAAGTACCATGGACCAAACCTGTTTTGAATCATTAAGAGGAGTTGATCTTTATTACCGATATTACACTTTTTCTCAAATGTAGAATATAAAAGGCTTACAAACCGTTTTATGAATGGTGGGATCAATATCCGTACTGAAAAAAAACCCCACAGGAATTCTCATTATATAAATGTTCAAATAATGTAAATATGCGAAGATTTGAAATATAATGGCCTCACTTGAAGAACTCAAGTCTACCCGTATTCATATTACGCTCCCAGATGTTTTCGATTCCTACATCAATCACTCCTTTGATTACTAAAGCTGTGACAGAGCCCATCATTAGAAAGATTTGTACAGTATCCGCCCAGACCACGGCTTTCATTCCGCCCTGTGATTGCATGAGTACTTCATAACGATTTAAATGATTCTTAATTTATACACTTCAAGACGAAATTAATTCTTACGATGGTTGTATAGAAGGTACAGACTGCGAACGTAATGGTGGTACAGATGTAGACATGCAACCCGGTAACTAAATCCATTTAGTTGTTTAAAATTAATTCACGAATAAAATGACTTTTACTCTAAATGAATGTTGAACGCAATTGCAATTGAAAATGCAAAAAAAAGGTGCGTGCAAAATCAATTTTAACAATATTTTTAAAAATTACTTTGTTACCTTGAGCTAAAGCCAACGATGGTCCATAGGTCGACATTGCTAAATAAAATAGCTATAAAAATATAAATAATTTTTTATGTAAGAAAGCGATGTATATATATAAATGATTTATCTTCAATATAATATGATAACATACCGCTCCAAAAAGATTAAGAACTGAAAAGATTCGTCGAACTAGACGATGAAAGCGCATTTCCAAATACTATTGAAATAGAACCAAAAGTTTAATTCGAATTAACATAAGTTTTTTTTCTTTGAAAACTTAATACTTCGTTGACAGAGAGGATTCCAAGCTCTTGAAAAAGGGGTAGGATAATATAAGCTTTGATCGGGATGGCTATAGCAATCACAATTGGCATCCAAAGCATCATGGCTCCCGTGAGGTAAACATCCGTCGGCATACCCAGCATCGTATTGGTAGAAACGGTACTAGTTCACAGGAAATCAATTGTATTGAATTCACCTATTTTTTGCATTTAATATCGTTCTATACTATACTTCTATATATTATTTGTAGTTACCTGGATGCAAGTGACATGGCGATTGGGAATATTCCCATTGCTTTACCTCCCAACAGGTAATTAGTAGTAGAACTTCCAGCTCCTTTGTATGCATGATAAATACCGATGAGTAGGGACGACATCAAAGTCAGAGAGAAAATCAAGTAATCCAACCATCCGAAATGAATGAGCGACTCTGCAGTGCTCATCATTCTACTTATTTTTATATAGAACTTTATCTTCTGTGAGACAACAAGGCTGCTTCTACAAATGAACCCTACACAGCAATAGTTATGTTTTCATGAAAAAACTTGGTGCCGTATTTATACTACATGGTTTAATTTATTTATTACACATCTAAAGCTTTCATAAATTTGAAATGATCGCAGTTTTGATCAATACAATCGAAATTGCCGTTTCAAAGACAGGGGTTGCGGGAAAGATTTTTGTATTTTTAATTACGTTACAAAGTATCCTATTACATAAGGCATTGTTTATTGTTCTAGAGGTTATCGCTCTTAGTAAATTTGCTAACAATTATAGAATGAGCATGTACAAGTATTATTAGATAATAAAGAACAACATCAATGGTATCTTGTATAATACACTGCGCTATCTAGGTTATATACTGCTCTGAGCATCACACACTGTCTAAATCTTATTATCTGAGGTTCATCCGCCGACAGATCCCAAAGGATTCAAAGTCCCCAATAAACTCCCAGTAACAAAATTATCTCTACTGTGTGGCCATACACAGAAACAATAGCTAGATGCAAAAAACGAGTTGATGTACAAATTTAACGAGTGCATACAAAAAGTAAATTCGCCAAACATTTCTTTATGCTCCATCACTTCTTGGTAAACCGCTCCAACTAATTTTAAAATCTTAAAATCTAATTAATAGAATGCTATACTAGAATAACTATAAATTATAAAATCGCTTGGGCAGCATTCATCAAGAATAAAGAAAGAGACAGAGACATGGTTATTGGCTGTTATGATGTATTACTTAAATTTTTTAAACCCAAATTTGTTTTGACAGAAATTAAAAAGAAACTTATTTTTAATCGCAGCAACTTCAAGGAATCCATGAGTTTTTATTCCAATTACTAAACGCAGATTAAATTTAATTGTTTTGATTCAGGCATCATCGTTCAGTAGTTTTTTATTTGTTTGTTCCTTATCTTCAAACACCTCTTGATAAACCGTTCTGAAAATTAAAATAAAATTTTACTTAAATTTCTTTTTTTTAATAGTTTAAAAAAATCTACAAACCGCTTTTCTAGGCCTTTTCCAACCCATCTCCTAATACAAGGGAATACGAGCTTTGGATTAAGTTTGCTCGGATGTTGAGGACAGGTTATCAAGCTGACGAGTGCTCCGACAACTATCGTTATCACAGCCCCTATCAAAGAGTACCACATGAAAGATATTCCAAATAAGTTAAAACCTTCTCTAAGGAAAAAAGCAAAAATAAGGTTTATCATCTATAAATTCAAACTCTGGTAAACATGATCAAACGGGTTTCGGACGTTCCGGTCCACTCCTTTCCGGCCCAACTCTTCCGGCCCAGTTTTATAAACGATCGATGATGAATTTAAATTGGGACAATTTTCGATGCTTCTTGGTTTCATTTGTTTGTTGGGGAAATGCCCAAGAGCTCTAGCTGTTTGTGTGCAAATGCTAAGTGTTATCATCAATGCATAACTGACCAACATTCCTACAGTTGCACCCTATAATGAGTTATTCCTTTTTTTTAAATCTATTTAAAACCTGGAAATTGAAGATTAGAAATTTTACAATTGCGTTCGTCCAAGGGACAAGCATTCCCAAAGTGAAAACACCGATAGCCATTCCTCCTCCTGCTCCACCAATACTCCAACCGGTCTGAAAAAATATACAAATAATAATTGAGTGGAATTGTTAATTAAAGTGCGGATATTCGTCAACCTCTATGATGGTTTCGGCGTTGGAAACTAGGAAAACCATTGCATAAGCAGTGAGACCCATACTGAAAGAAATGGCTTTAGATGCGCGAGTGGAGTTAATATCCGTTAATTGAGGGTAACAGGGACGCACGAAGTCTTCCAGGATAGTGAGGGCAAGGCCGTTTAGAACAGTGGATAAGGTGCTATAAAAAGTTAAATTGTCTTGAAGTGAATTTAATTTTTTAAGGTGGATTTTACCTTAAAGATGCGCTGAAGATGCCTGCAATGAACAACCCAGGGAGACCCGGAATGTTTCCTAATGTGTCCATCACAAAGTATGGCAGGATTTGGTCCGCTTTTGAAATTATCTGTTTGAATTTGTAATTTAATGAATTGCACAATTTTAGAAACAGGGCGAATGGTATGTGTACGGTACCTCGGCTTTAAGAGGATCACAATCGAAATACTTTGCAAAGGCTAAGAGCCCTGTGAAACAACACAAAGTCATAAATATGTCAACCACAACTACATTCAGGAACAGGGCCCTTAAACAAACAAAAACGGAAAAGTATTAACCCATTCGTAAATTATTTTTAAAAAAAACTTTTAATATTACTTTTGACCATCACGACGAGTAGGAACGGAGAGGAAACGTTGAAAGACTCCTTGATTTGGAACAATCCAGTCAATAACTCCACCAACAAGCATTGACCAAACCTTTCGAAAATTATCAAAGAAGCAAGGCTTAAATATACTGAAATATAGTTAGTATGCCGTAAAACATATTAAATGTAACACGAACCGTTTTATGAATAGTAGGATCAATATCTGTACTAAAAACCAAACAGAAAATGTAAAAATTCAAATCTCAGAAGATCTTGATAAATGTTGTGGTCTCACTTGAAGAACTCGGTTCGGCTTGTATTTAAATTGCGCTCCCAGACATTTTCAATGCCTACATCTATCACTCCTTTGATTACTAAAGCAGTCACGGAACCCATCATAAGAAAGATTTGAAGAGTATCCGACCATACCACGGCTTTCATTCCACCCTAAGACCCTATCCAAAAAGCTATTTTAAACTATTCACAAAGTATAAGTTGATAGAATTGTCATTTACAATAGTAGTATAGAAGGTACAGACTGCGAATGTAATGGTGGAACAGATGTAGACATGCAACCCGGTCACTAGGTAATTTTTTTTTTAAAGTTACATAATTTTTATTGTATAATAGTAGTAGAACATATTCAATATTATTTATGAAAACCTAATTATACCTTGTACAAGTAAATAAAATATCTTTTAAAAATGTCGCAATATTATCATCCATATATACATAAAATACAAACAAAAGAAAATATTTCAATTATACCTTGCGCTAAAGCCAACGACGGTCCATAGGTCAACATTGATAAATAAAACAGCTGCCAATAAATATTATCTGCATTTAAGAAAGCCACATAGAAACCATATAGTTGTTGTATAATAAAATACCCTTCCAAAAATGCTAAGGATTGAGAAAAGTCGTCGAACTAGGCGATGGAAGCGCATTTCTAAGTACTAATTTTAAACAAATAAACATTTTTAAATACAGTTTGTAAATAATTAAATAATTTTTTTAACAGCTGTATTTAAAAATACTTCGTTGACAGAAAGAACCTCTAGCTCTTGTAAAAGAGGTAGGATAACACAGGCAGAAATCGGGGTGCCGATAGCTATCGCAATTGGCATCCAAAACATCATGGATCCTGTGAGGTAAACATCCGTTGGCATACCCAGCATTGTATTAGTGGAAACTGTACTGTTTTACCGAATATGAAATGATTGAATTTATATTTATTTATTTATTTCATATTTTCCCATAAACAATGATTTAACCTGGATGCAAGTGACATGGCGATGGGGAAGATGGCCATTGTTTTACCTCCCAACAGGTAATTAGTGGTAGAACTTCCAGCTCCTTTGTAAGCATGATAGATCCCAATTAAAAGTGAAGATACCAAAGTTAAAGAAAAGATGAGGTAATCCGGCCAGCCAAAATGAAGAGAAGACTCGACCATTATGAATACACTACTTGTTAGCTTTTTAACAAATGGAAATGTTAAAAATCATTGGTTTACATTTGAAAATGGGTATATCAAGTTAAGCACAGGTAAACATAGCAGTTCATCTGGTGAGGCTTTAGTCGCTCAGCTCTCTTATCTTAGAGCAAAGTTCAAAGCATAAAAAATGGCTACACTCTAATGCCATTTGGGTCCTTTATGGGTCCTTTATTTAGTGGCCGTATGAAAGTCCCCTTTATCATAGAGGGAAATGTCCTTTATCGGATAAAGGACCTGGTCCTCTAAGGCCATAAAGGACCAACTCAAAAATGGGAAAAAGGGCAAGTCCCGGCGGGTTTTGAACAACCGACCTTGAGACTTGTGGGTGAGTACTCTAACCACTAGACTATGGGTGGTCTCCTTGAGTTGTTGATTGGGAAGTATATATTTTGTTTTTTCGTCCCTATAGTCCTTTAAGGATAAAGGACCAATAAAGGAGCATAAAGGAGACTCGAGCATAAAGGACCCCACCGGAAGTGGGAAGTCCTTTTTAGTCCTTTAATTTTTTTTGCCCTTTATATATCCTTTATTGGTCCTTTAAGGCGATGTCCACTATGATAAAGGACCTCAAAAGCATTAGAGTGTACCTTGAACACATCTGAAAGAAAAACTAGGGGACGGAATCATTCAAATAACAGATTAGGCTAGATCCTATCATAATTTAGGAGCGCTTTACCGTGCTTGACGTTAATCTGTTGTCTTTAAAAGAAACATTCAATAATTAACTACATGGTACAGTATTTCTCGTTCAAATTATAGTAGTTTGTACAGCAGTCTTGTATGACTGTTAAAAAAAGTAACAGGAACAAGCCCATCAAGGAAAATAGCAACTAAAAAAAGAATTGGCTTCTAACATTTCCCAAAAGCGAACAAGCATTTAAAACAATTTAATCCCCTCTGTTAAAAGCAAAGGTAAAAATAGTCATCGTATTTTTTTAATGCGTGTAGGAGATTTATCCTTGTAATTTGGGAAGCAAGGTAAGAAAAAATTTTATTCTTAAAATTATATCTATATATTATCTTAGTGATGCGCCAATAAGACGCCAGCGATAAAAAAAAAACGGGATCCCAGCTAGCACACCAACGTTATAGCTACTTAAAATACAAGTTACTCTTAAGATTGGCTAACGTAGAAGATTTATGTTACTTTTAAGTTTGCTGGACGTGTAGATGTCCAGAACCTGTACGTAACTTTCCATACGTAGTATTTACGTTATATCGGTAACGTAAATCTAACTTACAAATTTAATGAAAATTAGTAAACAATTACAATTGCTTCTTTCTAACATGAGCGTACTATATCAAGGCAGTCCGCTCTACGCGAAGACCCGGAAAACTGCATAATAAGCTCATAAATTTTTTTTGCGAATTCAATTTAATTCGATTTGAGAATGAGTAGTTAAAAATTTTAATTCTATTAAATGCCATAGTTGGAAAATTATACGATAATAATTTTCTCATTTTAAATTTTTATTGCGCTGCATTTTTAATACTTTGCTCTAAGATTGTAACAAACAATCAAAATACTTTGCGAAAGCCAAAAGTCTGAGAAAACAGTAGGTATCAAATGCGGAAAAGACTTGCCATGATAAGATTGTGAAATAGGATACATATCAAATTATGATTTCAAATAGTATACGTTATTTTTAAAACATAATAAACAGATATATTGAGAGAAAGGAAGCTATATGAGAGAAACAAATCAAAAAAAAATGTAGACTAATTCAGGTCGAACCATCAAAACCCATCATAAACCTCTTTATATTCGCAAGGGTCAAATCTTTTTATGGTTTATGCACTATGAGTATGGTAAAGGTTTTTTTGTTAGGGCCATGCGTTGTGGAGTTGATTACATAATATAGCAATAATCCTGATCAGGTCCACGGCTTCGAATTTAGTATTTTTTTTACATTTCTACAAAAAAAAACTATTACTGGTACTAACATATTTAGGTATCCTCTGTTTATAGTTGAAAGACATTTATTTTTGGACTGGGTCAGAAGTGGCCGTTTCAATACTACTGTGATTTTATCCTATACATTATACATATACTACCGCCATATGATACAGTACGTATGACCAAAAACCACCACTACTATAAGATTCTAAGCACAAAATAGATGAGTGCACAGCGAAACATAATGCTCATTTCTTTTCGTAAATAATTGACCAGCTTATAAAAAACCATAGATTTAAAATATACATAATCTCCCGTATGTCTTTATCTGATAGATGGTAAGTGCAGTACTGTTAATTGGGGCCATCGAAAAGTAATTTAGATTGTCAATTAGTTTGATCAAAGTTGTTTGTTATAAAGTAATCAGAAAAATTCGTACATCGGCAATTATTTTAAATTTATTGTTCAATTATTGTGAAAATGCAATAAATCGGAAAAGACTATCTCGACTGTAATGAGCCTGCTTGCTTTCAAACTTTACTATACCTGTAATGTTGTAAAGTAAAAGTAATTAAGTTTGAGGTACATTAAAAAATAAATCATATAACTATCATAATTACGGTGTTGCAATCTATGCTGCATCTTTCAGTAGCTTTTTACATGTTTGTTCTTCATCCTCTATCGACCCTTGGTAAGTCGCCCTGAAAAAAACCCAAAAAAATATAACATTTTAGCAAATACAATGCTTGAATAATTAGAAAAACACAAAAACCCCTTTCTGAGTTCTTTTCCAACCCATCTCCTCAGGCAAGGAAATACGAGCTTTGGGTTGAGTTTACTCGGATCTTGAGGACAAGTTATCAAACTGAGGAGAGCCCCGACCACTATCGATATAATAGTCCCTATCAACGTGTACCACATGAATGATATTCCAAGTATGTTGAAACCCTGTCTATAAAACAGACGAACCAAGTGTAAAATTATTATATTTAGATTGTTTTTGAATAAGTATAGTCAAACGAACTGGATTTGTTCTTCTCCTTGTATATGTCCTACAAGGACTAAAGTTGCGTTATTGGTTGCGTTAAAAAATGAAGTTTCGTATAAGGTCAATGATGAATTTAAATTTGGGCAATTTTCAATGCTCCTTGGTTTCATTTGTTTGTTGGGAAAATGCCCAAGCGCTCTTGCTGCCTGTGTGTAAATGCTAAGCGTGATCATTAATCCATAACTGGCCAGCATTCCTATAGTTGCACCCTGTTACAAGAATATTGCATTATCTACATTAAATTACCGTTTAAAAAATTGACGATCGAAAAAAAAGTTACAATAGCATTCGTCCAAGGAACCAGCATTCCTAGAGTGAACACACCAAGACTCATTCCCAGTCCTGCTCCGCCAATACTCAAAGCAGTCTAACCATTGAAAATATAATATATTGAGAGTATACGCACAGTGAAAACCAGTAATTACATTGTTGCTATAATCAATGTTTTTAAATGTATGCATACCTCTAGAATGGTTTCAACGTTGGATACTAGGAAAACCATAGCATAAGCGGTGAGACCCATACCGAAAGAAATGACTTTTAATAGCCTAGTGGAACTCACATCCGTTAATGTGGGGTAAGAGGGACGAACGAAATCTTCCAGAATAGTGAGGGCAAGGCCGTTTAGAACAGTTGATGAAGTACTATGGCCAATTGTATCGTTCAATATTTTGGCGTTTTCTCATATATGGCGGATTTCTACCTTAAGGATGCGCTAAATATTCCAGCAATGAATAATCCAGGGA
The DNA here is from genome assembly GCA_030141595.1 of Chydorus sphaericus. Taxonomy (NCBI): domain Eukaryota; kingdom Metazoa; phylum Arthropoda; class Branchiopoda; order Diplostraca; family Chydoridae; genus Chydorus; species Chydorus sphaericus. The sequence goes on along the minus strand of CM057934.1, from coordinate 11,173,531 downwards.
GACCCGGAATGTTTCCTAATGTGTCCATCACAAAGTATGGCACGATTTGATCCGCTTTGGAAATAATCTTTTGAAATTTTATCATTTAATCTATAAGTTAAGGGAATAAAATTGGTTCAAATGTTTGATTTACTTTGGCTTTGAGGGGGTCACAGTCGTAGTATTTTGCAAAGGCTACTAGGCCGGTAAAACAGCACAAACTCATAAATACACCAACTACAACTATGTTAAGGAGAAGTGCTCTAAAATAATTAAGGAAAAAAGGTCATGCTCCTATAAACTATTTTTAAAAGAATTTAAATATTACATCTGTCCGTCGCGACGCGTAGGAACGGCAAGGAAACGTTGAAATACTCCTTGGTTTGGAACAACCCAGGTAAAAATTCCACCAATTAGAATGGACCAAACCTTTTTTAAATGACCAAGAAATAAAATTTTCATATCCCGTCATAAGACTGTCTACCAAATGAATAATTCTTTACTAACCGTTTTATGGGTTGTTGGATCAATATCTAAACTGTAAAAATACTAGTACATTAATATAATCATTAAAAAACAAAACGAACAAAAAAATTATTTTACTTACTTAAGGAACTCAATCCTACTGGTATTCACATTACGTTCCCAAACATTTTCAATGCCTACATCTATTACTCCTTTGATTACCAAGGCTGCTACAGATCCTATCATTAGAAAGATTTGAAAAGTATCCGACCATACCACAGCTTTCATTCCACCCTGTGATGTATTAAATATTCAGAAATAGTATGACAAAATTAATAGCATATAAGGCTGTCTTAATGTTTTACGATGGTTGTATAGAAGGTACAGACTGCAAACGTCATGGTGGCACAGATGTAGACATGCAGACCGGTCACTAAAAAATTATTATTTCTATTATGAATCATTATAATAGCGTTTATTTTTACTTTGAATAAAAAACTCGCTATCTGTATTCTAAAGAAAAATAATACATTTGAAATAAAATATGTTGATTATACCTTGAGCTAAAGCCAACGACGGCCCATAAGTCAACATTGATAAGTAAAATAGCTGTAAATAATAATTTTTTTTACTTCGGAGTGTAATTTTTGTTTAATTGTTATTTATTTTTATTTTTTTACAAAATACCGATCCAAAAATGTTGAGAATTGAAAAGAGTCGTCGAACAAAGCGATGAAAGCGCATCTCTATATACTAAATAAATACAACCAAAAGTTTAAAATATTCACCGAGGAAATCTCTATATATTGATTAGATAGCATATAAAATACTTCATTGACAGAAAGAATGCCTAGTTCTTGTAGAAGAGGGAGGACAAAATAAGCAGAAAGAGGTGTGCCGATAGCTATCACGATTGGTAACCAAAACATCATGGACCCTGTAAGGTAAACATCCGTTGGCATTCCCAGCATCGTGTTAGTAGAAACGGTACTAGTTCAGCAAATAACAAGCCATATAATTATTATATTTTGTTTCACATTAGTATGATAATTATTCAACCTGGATGCAAGTGACATGGCGATGGGGAAGATGGCCATTGTTTTACCACCCAGGAGGTAATTGGTCGTTGAACTTCCAGCTCCTTTGTAAGCATGATAAATGCCGATGAGTAGGGTCGAGACCAAAGTTAAAGAGAAAATGAGGTAATCTGGCCAATCAAAACTAAGTGGCGATTCTTCCATTTAATCGTAATTTCAACTTGGTTAATTCGGTTGTTAACAGATAAGTTTGGTCGACTTCTCAATCCACGAATCCAAGCTTGATTATAACCGTGTAGACTGAAGGCAATCCTGGTGTGGTCGAAGCATGTCGCATTTTGTGTGTGTGTGTAGCCATACTGCAATTTTAAAGACAATTTGTAAATGTATAAGCACGGGTTCGCTCTATTGTTACAGAAAATACATTTCATACCGTCTGTATACACTTTGAAAATTAAAATGCATTAAAGTCAGAGGGTGAATATCTGCTGAGATACAAGTTCAGAAAGTCGATCAAACCCAAAATAATAACTTCCGAATCATGTGCACTGTTATCGAACTCACAATAGCTCATTCAGCAAAGGGCTGGATATATAATAAGAGGACCCGAGTTCGAATCCACCCATATTTTAAAATTTTTGAAATCTACCTTCACATCTACCTAAACGGCTAAACCCTCGGTTTTCAAGGGCTTATTTTGAAAATCGAAACCAGATCTCGCTTTTCAAGTTCTTTTAATACTCGATAATTTGAAACATTTTTAACAGTGTGTATTCTTTTTCATACCATTTCAAGTTTTTCATTCTGAATTAATACGTTATCCTTATATCCTCTTTTATGCAGTACAATACACCATTGTTTTCAAGGCTGTCATAGAACTGTTTATGCATGACCAGATTTAAATATAAAAATTCCCGTCTATTGTATTCGTGATTGATGATTGAGAGTGAGGCAGAATAATGCGGATTGTGAGTATTAAATTTAAGCGGCAAGCCAGCTTTAAAACATACGAACAATTATGTTTGCGGAACTGAACATGTTTATAATATGCAGCACCAGGAATAATTTTTTAAACGAACAACAAATTCTAGAAAATTTGCGTATTACGGTACCGTAATTAACGGTGATAGATTGGCTCCCATCCGAGAAACAAATCCGAAAGGGACCCGGATGGATTGGGTTCTGCAGGGCTATTTTGAGCGGATCAGTCTTTCTGCTACTGGTTTTTACAAGTAAATAATTTTATGTATGATTTATTGGTTATTCATATATTGAAAACTTACCCTAAAACCTTGATCAAAGAAATCCCAATATTGGTTACAACATGGAGACGAATAGTGGCCGGCCTTTCACTTATTTTATTTTCGGTGTGTCATGTTCAGAAGTAGAAATCGATTGCCTTACCGGGAATCACAGGGTAATATTTTTTTATATATTTTTAAGTTTGTGGGTTTTTATATTGGTGTATAATTAGAATTAATGGCTATTATATTTTAGGTACCGACATTGTCATAGATCTTGGAGAGAGTCTCAATCCAGCAATCGATATCGGCCAGATTGAAGGTGGTTTCATTCAAGGACTGGGTCTTTTTACGCTCGAAGAGCCGCTCTTTTCTACTGCTACTGGGCAAGTAATAACCCGAGGCCTATCCAACTACAAGATCCCAACTGTGGATGATACTCCACGCATCTTTAACGTTTCGCCCCTTAGCGGTTGCTCTAACCCCCACGCAGTTTACTCTTCCAAAGTATTATTTGATGCTTTGGTTTGATGGTTGATTAGTTTTATGTTTATTTTAATAGCAAAATTATAAACCATGGGTCATTTTATACATAGGCTGTTAGCGGAGAACCACCGCTATTTTCGAAATGCAATGCAGCAATGAACGTCTTTTTGGCCGTCAAAGATGCAATTACTTCCGCTCGAGCGGAAATCGGAATCGAAGGCAACTTTCAACTGGACTTTCCTGCCACGACAGAACGTATTTGCAATGCTTGCGAAGACTACTTAACCAAAATGGCATAATAGTACATAAAAAAAGTTAACGAATAAAAAATAATATATATAAATGGTTATTTTTAATGCCAGGTGCAAAAACCGGAGCCTGGAACGTTTCAGCCTTGGGCCGTTTCGATTTCATAGTATTTTGTTGTTCGATAAAGTAGATTAGACTGTTTAAGCAAATACCATCTCATTACGTTGGAGTTAGATGCTGTATAATGAGTGTTTCCCTTGGAGATCGAGAAGAAATAAGGCGGTATATAAGACCGGGGGGGGGGGGGGGGGGGGGGGGCATCGTCTATCGACCATCGTCCATTACTGCACTTGTATTGGCGTAAATTAAAACAATTAATTGATACATTTAAACAAATTCAGATAATTATTAAATTAGGAATAAAAATTTAGCTAGGCTGCATCTTTCAGTAGCTTCTCAGATGTTTTCCCTTTATCCTCTTGTATAACCTCTTGGTATACCGCCCTAAAACAAACAAGGAAAAATATACATTGGATTCTATAATAATTAGAAAACAGATGAAACCCACTTTTTGAGGTCTTTTCCAACCCATCTCCTCAGGCAAGGGAATACAAGTTTTGGATTAAGTTTACTCGCATCTTGAGGACAGGTTATCAAACTAACGAGTGCGCCGACAACTACCGTTATCACAGTTCCTATCAAAGTGTACCACATGAAGGATATTCCGAGTATGTTAAAACCCTCTCTGTAGAAACAAAAAAAAGTTAGCCAACTAGATAAAAAATTCTAGAGAGTATAATCCATCGAACTGGGTTTGTTCTTCTCCTTGAAGATATTCTTGAACGAAAGTTGCGTTATTAGTAACGTTGAAAAATGAAGTTTCATATAAGGTCGATGTTGAATTTAAGTTGGGACAGTTTTCAATGCTCCTTGGTTTCATTTGCTTGTTGGGAAAATGCCCCTGAGCTCTGGCAGTTTGTGTGCAAATACCTAGCGTTATCATCAATCCATAACTGACCAACATTCCAACAGTCGCTCCCTATTATATAATGATGTTATATACATTATCTTTAAAAATTATCTAAAAAATTATAAATAAAGTTACGATTGCGTTTGTCCACGGAACGAGCATTCCTAAAGTGAAAACGCCAATGGCCATACCTCCTCCTGCTCCACCAATACTCCATCCAGTCTGAATCAACATAAATTGCAAGTACCCCGACCGTATAATAAAAAATTACGGTATGCAATCATTATTTTTATTTATGCAAACCTCTAGGATGGTTTCTGCATTAGATACTAGGAAAACCATTCCATAAGCGGTGAGGCCCATGCCAAAAGAAATGGCTTTTGATATCCGAGTCGAATTGGCATCCGTTAATTTGGGGTAACAAGGACGCACGAAATCTTCCAGAATCGTGAGAGCGAGGCCGTTTAGAACGGTTGATAACGTACTAAAAAAATTATCAGCCATTATATAGTTTTGAAAAGAGACCATCTAAATAATGCATGTTAAGTTGGATTTTTACCTTAAAGATGCGCTAAATATTCCGGCGATGAATAATCCGGGAAGACCTGGAATGTTTCCTAATGTATCCATTACGAAGTAAGGCAGGATTTGATCCGCTTTGGAAATGATCTTGCAAAATTTCAGCATTTATTCAATTTTATGGAACTATAGAAACAGTTGAAATAGAAATATGATTTACTTTGGCTTTAAGAGGATCGCAATCGTAATATTTCGCAAATGCTAAGAGTCCGGTAAAGCAGCACAAAGTCATAAATATGTCGACCACAACTACATTAAGGAACAGTGCCCTGAAAAAAAAAGAGGTTTAGGATTCTTTCGTAATTTTTTTTTAAATTTTATTTCAATGGGTATATTGATATTACATCTGTCCATCGCGACGCGTAGGAACAGCAAGAAAACGTTGGAAGGTTCCCTGACTCGGAACAATCCAGCCAATAAGTCCACCAATCACCATAGACCAAACCTGTTTTAAATGGTAGAAACTGTTTTTTTTATACCGACATACATATTTTTGACAATTATAGAATGTTATTATGCAAACCGTTTTATGAGTAGTAGGGTCAATATCTGTACTATAAAAAGAAAAACAAAATAATTTGTATCATCAGAGGATTTAAAAAATTGGATTATTGTCTCACTTGAGGAACTCAATTCTACTCGTATTCACATTACGCTCCCAGACGTTTTCAATTCCCACATCAATCACTCCTTTGATCACTAAAGCTGCGACGGAGCCCATCATAAGAAAGATTTGAAGAGTGTCCGACCATACAACAGCTTTCATTCCACCCTATGATGGTTATTAAATATACAACAAAGCTTTGATACATAATTCGTGCAAGTCGTAGTGCAATTAAATCATCGCACTTACTATGGTCGTATAGAAGGTACACACTGCGAACGTAATGGTAGCACAGATGTAGACATGCAACCCGGTAACTGATCAAATAATCGTTTAAATTACTTAATTAATAAAATGGTTCATGTTACTTAATGTTTGCATTGTAGCGCTTGTTAAATTATGTCTGCAATATGATTCGTCCGTAAATTTCACTATCAAAATAAAATTAATTTACATTATACCTTGAGCTAAAGCCAGCGAAGGTCCGTAGGTCAACATTGACAGATAAAATAGCTGCAAATACATAAATATTGTTTACTTTCAGGTGCGCGATTTATAATAGTTTATCTTTTTTTGTTATGCAATATAATACCGATCCAAAAATGCTAAGGACTGAAAAAATTCGTCGGACTAAACGGTGAAAGCGCATTTCTAAATACTAAAGAAATGGAATCAACATAAAAAAATGTTATAGAGAAATTGCAATAGAGTAATATTATTTTGGTAGACTTCAAATCATTACTTCGTTGACAGAGAGAATCCCAAGTTCTTGTAGAAGTGGGAGGACAATGTAAGCAGAAATCGGGGTGCCGATAGCGATTACAATTGGCATCCAAAACATCATTGACCCAGTTAGGTAAACATCCGTTGGCATACCCAGCATTGTATTAGTAGAAACGGTACTATATCACCAGAAATGCAATCGTATATAATTAGTCTATATGTTTGTTCCATTTACTAACATTAGAATATTACCTGGATGCAAGTGACATGGCGATGGGGAAAATGGCCATTGTTTTACCGCCCAACAGGTAATTGGTGGTAGAACTTCCGGCTCCTTTGTAAGCATGATAAATACCGATGAGTAGGGACGACACCAAAGTCAAAGAGAAGATCAGGTAATCCGGCCAATCGAAATGAAGAGCCGATTCATCCATTATGAATATGCTAGGTAATATATATTACAACTTCTAAAGAAGGGACTACTTTGAAGCACGGTTATACATTTACAATTGGGTAATATCTGTATTAGTACAGCATAGTTTTACAGCAGTTCATCTATAGATGGGAGCTTTAGCCGCTTATAGTCTTTTATCGTAGAACAAAGTTCCATCGCTAAAAACGGCGCTATCTTGAGCCCATCGGAAAAAATAACTAGGTCACAGAAATATTAAAGAGATTATGTGAAATCCTGCCATAATAATTTATAGAGGTTTATGGCTCCTGTCTTATGGGGGGGGGGGGGGGGGGGGGGGAGGGGCATACTTGATTGCATTATATGTACCTCTCGTTCTTTTATATTTTACATTACTTGTAACAGGTGTTATTGTCTTTATTGCTATATCTAGAATACTTCAGGACAATTATGGCAATTAGTAAAATGTAACATTTTTTTTTAACTCCTAGAAACTAGAATCATTGTGGTTGCTAGATAACTGTGTCCCGTCTTCTCTTTGTTTACGATCCTCCGCCGAAAGAATCTTTCTGCAATTAATCAAAGCCAACCATTTACTTATTAAGTAACAATATTTTGTGTATAAGTGATGTAACAAACCGATTTTTTCCAACCCAGCGGCGAAGAAAAGGAAATACGAGTTTGGGATCAAGTTGGCCTGCATCTTGAGGACAGGTAACACTACTGACGATTCCTCCGATAACCATTGTAATCACTGTCCCAATCAAAGGATACCACAAGAAACTAATGCTCAAAATGTAAAAAGCTTCATCGTTCCTATCAATAAAAATACTTAGATAATCGATAGAATTTTATACTGTATAGGTCATTGAATCTTACCAAGTTTGTGAATTATTCCCTGGAATAAGTGCGCCTCCAATGGTTGAATTTTGATTCAAGCAGTTTTGAATACTTCTCGGTTTCATTTGCTTGTTTATAAGGAGCCCTTGAGATTTCGCTGCTTGTGTGTATATCCCTAGCGCAATCATAGCTCCATAACTCGTACAAGCTCCCACGGTTGCCCCCTGTGCGTCAAAGGTCAAGTTTCAAACCATACTCTCGATTTTATTAATAAATAAATAAAAAAACAATACAATAGAATTTGTCCAAGGAATTAGCATGCCTAAGGTGAATATACCAATGGTCATTCCAGCTCCTGCCCCACCAATACTCATACCTGTCTTGAAATATAGATCAATAAATAAGTGAATCAAAGAAATGTTTGACTGTTGGTTTCGACCTACTTCTAAAAGGCTTTCAACATTCGACACTAGAAAAATCATTCCATAAGCGAAGAGTCCCATACCAAAAGAAATACTTTTGGAAATGCGTGTAGAAGACTTGTCCGTTAACTTTGGGAAGCAAGGTCGGACAAAATCTTCTAAAATAAGAAGAGAAATGCCATTCAATACGGTTGACACAGTGCTAAATAAAGAAGGATTAAACGTAATTTTTTTTTAAATAATAGAAAACTCAAAAAATTTAAAACCTTAAAGAAGCGCTAAAGATGCCGGCAATGAATAGACCAGGAAGACCAGGAAAGCTTCCTAGCGTATCCATCACAAAATAAGGAACGATTTGATCCGCTTTGGAAATGATCTGTTTTTAACATTAATTTAAATCAGGTGGCATTAAAACGGTGGGTTAAATGTAGTATAATACTTTCGCTTTAAGAGGGTCACAATCAAAATACTTTGCGTATGCCAAGAGTCCGACAAAACAGCATAAGATGAGGAAGAGACTAATCGCAAAGAGATTGAGAAAGAGGGCACTTGTGATAAAAAATAATACATTTAATTATTTATTAGCAACAAATTAGGTACTGAATAGGATACATACATTCGACCGTGACGAGGGGAAGGGACGGAGAGGAAACGCTGAAATGTTGACTGACTTAGGCCGAACCATCCGATCCATGATAAACCTCCACCGATCGTCAATGACCAAATCTTTTAATGACCGGGAAAACGTCTTTTAGTTAGTTAGGAAGAGAAAGATCGAGACCGAGAAAAACAGTACTTTCTAGAAACTATATTTTTACGCAGCATACCGTTTTCTGGATTGTAGGGTCGGGATCTATGCTATAAGTTAGAAAGTGAGTATGTACATTTACAGTAAAAATAAGAAACAAATAAAAAAAAACACATCTTAAAAAGAGAAGTTTAATTACTTAAAGAATTCAATTCGGCTTGAGTTCAAGTTGCGCTCCCAAATGTTTTCTAAGCCGATGTCCATCACGCCTTTTATTACCAATGCCATGATTGAAGAAAACATAAGAAACATTTGAAGCGTATCCGACCAGACAACGGCTTTTATTCCACCCTAAAATATGTAAAAAATACTAAACTAAGCTTGTTTAAAACAATTAAACTAAACTAGAAAAACCTCAGCTTACTATAGTTGTATAAAATGTACATACTGCGACCGTAATGGTTGCAGAGATGTAAAGATGTAATCCACTAACTAAAATAAACAAAGTATGTGTCAACATTAGAATATTATAATGGTTGAAGCTGAAAATTTAATCATCGATGAAGAAAATGACACAATAAATATTTTGAAATCATCATAGTAATTCTTTTAATGATTCTAAACAGAGGAAAAGGATACCTTGAGATAACGCTAGGGAAGGTCCATAAGTTATAATCGTTAGATAAAACAACTGAATACAATAAAAGTCTTTATCAAATAAAATAATTTTTTTAAACGGTAGCTTTTACTGCACTAATGATTCCTTTTCCGGAGTACACTCTTCGAACCAAGCGATGAAAGCGCATTTCTAAATACTGAGAATAATAATTCAAACATAAAAATAAATTACAATATTTTGAAATGAGATATGGGAAATGTAATGGAGTATGTGAATTAGTATAATTTATTTTAATCATTATACCTCGTTGATTGAAAGAATTCCTAGATTTGTGAAAAATGGCATGTAAAAGTAAATTGCGGACAATGTGCCAATAGTTGCTGCCACCACCATCCAAAACATCATAGATCCAGTAAGGTAAACATTCGTTGGCATACCCAGCATGGTGTTAGTAGAAGCGGCACTATTCAACAGAAAATGCAATTCATTTTCAACAATACATTTTGTTATTTTCGTATAATTGGAATCATTACCTTGATGCAAGGGACATTGCTACGGGGAAGATGGCCATCTTCTTACCTCCAAATAGGTAGTTGGAAGTTGAACTTCCTGCTCCTCTCCACGCATGATAAATTCCGATGAACATAGATAATACCAAAGTTAAAGAGAAGATGAGATAATCCGGCCAACCGAAACGAAGTGGCGATTCTTCCATTTTATCATAAATTTTAATTATCTTGCTTGATGCCTTATTAGATTTAACTTCGTAGAAAGCTTTAACTTCTGCAATATGTCTTGACTATTATTTTTGGAATCTAAGATATTAAGATGTATATTATGATGTATAAACGTGTAGACTGAAGATATTCTTACGGCTGGAAAGTATATTTAAGACCATGTGGATATGTATCACCATGGTCTCTATTGTTTAAAAAATAAATTTGATACCGTAAATTTACTATTATGTATTTACATTATAAGAGTGTATAGGCTACCTAGCATGGCAGGTATGATTGTAGTTCGAGTCGCGTGATGTTGCATGGGTGCATATGAATTTGTGGATCGCAATTCATATTCATGATTATTAGTTCGGTTGGAACTCAATACCTGCACTCTTACTAGAATTATTTTTGAATAATAAGTGTTTGATGGAAGATGAATAGGCCTAAAAATTTATGGTTAGTTTTTGGTTCCTATTCAGAAAAATATTTCAACACAATATTAAATTAGACAATTTGAAACAGCTACGTTCAATAATACATATTGTGAGGATTATATTTTTATTAAATTATGCTATTTTCTTGCTAAATAAAAACTGATAAAACAATAATCTCTTTTTAAAAAAGTAAAAAGAAAAAAACAGGTATTTATACAGAAAGAATAACAAAACGTGACGATAGTCTATTTGTGGTTGGACGCTGTTGGGGATGCAGCAATAATTCCGCAATAAGCCCGTTTCGAATCCGAATCACGGCATAAAATGTATTTTTAATCATCAAAATATTATTAATAGATTGCTCAATTCCTGTTACAATTCTAACTGAGTTCTTGTTCTTAAACCGGAAAGTCTATAAGTGGCCTCTTCAATACTACTATGATTGGTGCCTTGAATGGTACAGTTATGCATTTCCGGCCATCATTTCATCCAACGATAGATTTATGGAGTAGGGTCAAGTAAAATGTATAAAAGCCGCATAATTTGTATAATCAATTACAGTAAAAATTCGGAGTTTTCGAAATATTGGGGTAAGTGAAATGGTGCTGATAAGGGAAATCAAACAGGATTGTGACTTGAACTGGGGATTAGTTAAATCAGATTTGTGCTAGTGCCTATTGTACAATTGTACATGATCGATGATTATAAATTGACTTATTCAACTACTATGCAAATATGGAATACTTCAAATGCTAAATACTTCTCTGACTACTATAATGTTGTAACAGAGCCTTTTTAAAATAACCAAAATTTTATTGGTGTTGAATAAAAATAATAATTTTTTACATAAATCGGTAAGTATGCAACAAAAATTCGATTTGAAAGAAAATGAAAGACTTAAGGATATTAAGTGTTTGAATCTACAACACTCAGCTAATAATATTATAATATAACATTTTAGGCTGCATCGCTCAGTAGTTTTTTATTTGTTTGTTCCTTATCTTCCATCTCCTCTTGGTATCCCACTCTAAAAGAAAAATTAAAAATTAAAACATATTCAATAGAATTCTAGAATAATTATGAATCATCAGAAAATCACTTTTCTAGGTCTTTCCCAATCCATCTCCTTAGGCAAGGGAATACAAGTTTTGGATTAAGTTTACTCGCATCTTGAGGACAGGTTATCAAACTGACGAGTGCGCCGACAACTACCGTTATCACAGTTCCTATCAAAGTGTACCACATGAAAGATATCCCGAGTATGTTAAAACCCTCTCTATGAAAAACAAAAAAAAATTAGCCATCTAAATTAAAATTCAAGTAAGCATAATCAATTGAACTGGGTTTTTTCTTCTCCTTGAAGATATTCTTGAACTAAAGTTGCGTTATTTGTAACGTTGAAAAATGATGTTTCATATAAGGTCGATGACGAATTTAAGTTGGGGCAGTTTTCAATGCTCCTTGGTTTCATTTGCTTGTTGGGGAAATTCCCAAGAGCTTTAGCTGCTTGAGTGCAAATCCCAAGCGTAATCATTAATCCATAACTGACCAACATTCCTACAGTTGCTCCCTATAATAAGAATATCATTTTCTTTAATATAAAATATTTAGAAAAAACAAAATAAATAAGAAATACAATTGAATTTGTCCAGGGAACAAGCATTCCTAAAGTGAAAACACCAACAGCCATTCCTCCTCCTGCCCCACCAATACTCCATCCAGTCTAAACAAACATAAAATTACAAGTATATACTGTATATTAGAGGGTGATCATTAAAAGTACGAAGTGTGGTAGCTTTGGTACGGATATTCATATGCATACTTCTAGAATGGTTTCAACGTTGGATACTAAGAAAACCATTGCATAAGCGATGAGACCCATGCCAAAAGAAATGGCTTTTGATATCCGAGTGGAGTTAACATCCGTCAATTTGGGATAACAAGGACGCACGAAATCTTCAAGAATAGTGAGAGCGAGACCGTTAAGGACAGTCGATAAAGTACTGTAAGAAATAATATATATACATATTTTTTTATACAGACTGTATTCGATATTATTAAGATGTAGCATTTTTACCTTAAAGATGCGCTAAAGATTCCGGCGATAAATAATCCGGGGAGACCAGTAATGTTTCCTAATGTGTCCATCACAAAGTAAGGCAGGATTTGATCCGCTTTGGAAATAATCTTTTGAAATTTAAAATTTAAAAAAAAATCATATGAGACTATAAAAAAAAACAGTTGAAATAAAATTATGATTTACTTTGGCTTTAAGAGGATCACAATCGTAATATTTCGCAAATGCTAAGAGTCCGGTAAAACAGCACAAAGTCATAAATATGTCGACCACAACTACATTAAGGAACAGAGCCCTAAAATTAGAAAAATAGTTAGTTGTTTTTGATTGAATTTGAAATTTTATGCAATATATTTGATGAAAAAGAACTACATCTGCCCATCACGACGCGTAGGAACGGCAAGAAAACGTTGGAAGGTTCCCTGATTTGGAACGATCCAGCCCATAATTCCACCAATTACCATGGACCAAACCTTTTAAAAATGACCAAGGATGAAATAATCATTTACCAAACCGATGTAAAACTATACAGAACTTAATATGGAATCTTATACATACTGTTTTATGAGTAGTTGGATTAATATCTGTGCTACAAAAACAGAAAACGCAACAATAAAAGAAAAATGCTAGAATGTGTTTTTAAGGTAGTTGTCTCACTTGAAAAATTCGATTCGACTCGTATTCATATTACGCTCCCAGACGTTTTCAATACCTACATCAATCACTCCTTTGATTACAAGAGCTATGACAGAGCCCATCATGAGAAAGATTTGAAGAGTGTCCGACCACACCACAGCTTTCATTCCACCCTGTAACGTTTTGATATTATTTATAAGGTACGTAAACACTGGTTGGGGAAATGATCACGTACAATGGTTGTATAGAAGGTACAGACTGCAAACGTAATGGTGGCACAGATGTAAACATGCACACCAGTCACTAAATCAATTATTTTTTAAAGTTACTTTATGAGTAAAATAGCTTGCCTTTTAAATGACTTAAAATTCTATTTCTCATTATATAACTAAGATGTCCAAAATATATATATCTTTTTAATCTAATGAAATAAATTATTGATATGCCACCTTGAGCTAAAGCCAGCGACGGTCCATAGGTCAACATTGCTAAATAAAATAGCTATAAATAGATAAATACTGTTTAGTGTAAGGAGGCATCTAACATATAATGAAGTAAAATACCGCTCCAAAAAGGTTAAGGAAGGCAAAGAGTCGTCGAACTAGACGATGAAAGCGCATTTCCAAATACTGTAATAGAATCAACAAAATGTAGTAGCATTCATATTTAATTTATTAGACAACTTAATTAATACCTCGTTGATAGAGAGAACCCCAAGGTCTTGAAGAAGGGGTAGGATAATATAAGCTTTGATCGGGATGGCGATGGCAATCACAATTGGCATCCAAAACATCATGGACCCAGTAAGGTAGACGTCCGTTGGCATACCCAGCATTGTATTAGTAGAAACGGTACTAATTCACCAATAATATAAAGAAAATGGGAAAATTAAAAAAAAATTTCCATTTAATAGCATTATACTATTAGCAGGTACCTGGATGCAAGTGACATGGCGATTGGGAATATTGCCATTGTTTTGCCTCCCAGCAGGTAATTAGTGGTAGAACTTCCGGCTCCTTTATAAGCATGATAAATACCGATGAGAAGAGATGACACCAAAGTCAGAGAAAAGATGAGGTAATCCGGCCAATCAAAATGAAGCGTCGTCTCCATTACGAATTTTCTAGCTATAGTAAAACTTGCAAACTATAGGGACAACTTAGAAGCACGGTTATACATTTACAAATGAAAAATAAATGTCTAATATATGAACACATAATTTCATCTATACTAGTGGGAAGCTAACGAAGCTTAGTAGCTATTTTACAGCCTTTTATTGTAGAACAAAGTTCGATCACTAACAACGACTTTTCTTGCATCCATCGGAAAGAAAAAAAAAACTAGACCACAGACTTATTTAAGAGATTAAATTAAATCCTACTGTAAATTAGAAATGGTAGACAGCGGCGGTCTTGAACAAAAAGTTATATAACAGGGGACTTCGTACTGTATCCCTTGTTTACTTATTATATATTTGCTTCTACAGCTGTCCTTTTTAACCTAATGTACTGAAACATTTGTTGCACTTAAAGCACTTAAAGAGGCAAAGGGCAGTATTAGTAACCAGAAAACGAAAAAATTGAAGGGCAATTATATTAAGAGTAAAACCACAATGGCCGTATGCTACGTGCGAAAATCATGCCTCGTGTTCATTTCGTCTACTTTTATCCTCTGAAAGATCCTCGCTAGTCGCTGCAATTCATATTAGAAATTATTGCACGCTATTTGATGTACAATTAAGGTATTGTAATAGTATAGAGATGATGAAACAACAAATTCCTTCCGATCCACCAGCGAAGAGAGAGGAAGTCAGGAAACACTGGATATTATCTGTTTTTATTTAAGCTATTTGGTTAAATTGTAGATATTTTCAATATTCTCACTAAAAGAATTTTAATGATAAAAAATATCATTAAAAATCAATAATAAGGCGACATAATTTACTGGTTAAGACCTCCCCTGTAAGGGGAGGTCTTAACCAGTTATAGGGACCCTAGTTCAAATCCGGGTCGCGGCAGTGATATTTCAATACTACTATGATTGGAGCCTTTACCGCTACACCAAATAAGCATCCCCGACCACAACCATATCAAAATATTAAGGGTAAATGTATCAATAGGTAAAATGTATAAAATCCATATAATTTACTGTTGGTGTTGATTAGGGAAATCAAATAGGATTGTGACTGTAGATTAGTTATACCAAATGTGTTATATGTTATACAGTAAAAGGGATGTTTTTTCTTGATCGATTATCTAACATTTATTTTTTTAATTAGTGTGCAAATATGATAAATCTTGTCCATTATTATTTTTTACATTCAAAAGTCTCATAGATTTCTGAAATGTTACGTCATAGAATTAAGAAGTTTTATGTTGGCTTTTTCTTTATCAAGCTCCTCTTCATCGCGAGGCCTAATGCAAATAAAACAGATGTTAAATATATTTTTGGCGAAATATAAAGAATGAGAAAGTATGAAACGCACCTGCTTTTCCCAATCCATCGCCGAAGAAAAGGAAACACGAGTTTAGGATCAAGTTGACTTGGGTCTTGGGAACAGGTGGCAATACTGACGACTGTCCCAACTACGAGGGTTATGACTATACCAATTATAGTATACCACATGTAAGAAATACTCAAAATGGAAAAATCATCATCGTCGTCCCTAAAAAAGAAAACGGAATCAAATAATAGTACACGTCGTTTTCAAAATAACTATTACATCACACCTAATAGTTTGTGTGCTGTTTCCTTGAGGATAAGAATTTTCTAAAGTAGAATTTAAATGGGTACAGTTTTCTATGCTTCTCGGTTTCATTTGATTGTTCGGCAGAAGCCCTTGGGATCTCGCTGCTTGCGTGTAAATTCCTAGTATAATAACTGCTAAATAACTTACAATTGATCCTACAATCGCTCCCTGAAAAGGACAAGCACTTAAGATAATTCAATTAGAAATCAATTAATTAAAAAACCGTATAATATTACAATGGCATTGGACCAAGGAACGAGCATCCCCAAAATGAAAACGCCCATGGTCATTCCCGTTCCTGCTCCACTAATACTCAAACCAGTCTAGTAATAGTGATATAATTGATAATAATAGCTTGAATACAGTATTTTCATTTTTCAAGATTTAAATTGTTCTTACTTCCAAAATACTCTGCACATTCGACACTAAAAAGGCCATGCTGTAAGCGACGAGGCCTATACCAAAGGAGATGCCCTTGGTTATTCGAGTCGATGATTTATCCGTCAATTTCGGAAGGCAAGGTCGGACAAAATCTTCAAAAATTAAAAGAGCGATGCTGTTCATAACTGTAGACAAAGTACTGCAAAAATCCGAGTCAACAGGAAAACGTAGAAGCATGTATTGAATTGCGTAGCCTTAATCAAGATTTTTTTACCTCAGGGACGCACTAAAGATTCCGGCGATGAATAAGCCTGGAAGACCCGGAAAACTTCCCAAGGTGTCCATTACAAAGTAAGGAAGGATTTGATCAGCTTTGGAAATTAACTGTTAAAAAAGAAGCTCAATCAATAAACTTTAAGGCGACAAGGCGACCTAATATTGTTTTATCTTTTTTTTAAATGGTCATAGCAATAAAAATATAGGTATTATACTTTAGCTTTTAGGGGATCGCAATCAAAATATTTGGTGTAGGCCAAAAGCCCGGTGAAACAGCATAGGCCGACGAAGATGTCGACCGCGAATATATTAATAAAGAAGGCTCTTCAACAAAAACAAAACGAAAAAAAAAATAGTTTACGTATATAGTTTGCCATAATGTCATAAATGGTATGTAGTAAGAGTATTATTATACATGCGACTCTTACGACGTGAAGGGATGGCTATGAAGCGCTGATAGTTTCCTTGACTTATTCCGTACCATCCGCTCCAAGATATACCACCACCGATCAACATCGACCAAATCTATATTCATGCAATGCGTAGGCATTATTTACGGGCATAGAAAATAATATACATAAAAAAAAAGATGAACTGCTATGTTATTGTTGTACTTTACCGTTTTCTGAGTCCTAGGATCAGGATCGATGCTATAGCAAAAAAATCAGCGTTTTATTTTTCATAAACTAATTCAACATTAAAAATTTTTACTTGAAAAACTCTATGCGACTTGAGTTCACATTGCGCTCCCAAACGTTTTCAATACCGATATCTAGAATTCCTTTGACTACTAATGCTGTAACTGAACCAAACATCAGAAAGATTTGAATAGTATCCGACCATACAACGGCTTTTATTCCACCCTGATTAAAATGAACACATAGAAAATGATTAGCCTACTATTTAGAATAATAATTTTTTACAATAACTTATTACAATGGTTGTGTAGAAGGTACAGACTACAAATGTAATGGTCATGCAGACGTAAACATGCAATCCGGTAACTAAATAATTTTTTTAAATGTAGAGTTCAATATATCATCAGTTATTTAATATAACATTATTGGCAATTTATGTGAATTTAATCGAAAAGTATAGAGTATATTAAAATTGTATAATTTAGAAGCGAAAAAAAAAGAAAAGAAAAGAAATACCTTGAGATAATGCCAGCGAAGGTCCATACGTTAGCATCGATAAGTAAAACAGCTGTAAAAGGAGCATCAAAATGATAACATAATTCACGCGCTTAAACTTCACCTAAGTCAATCAATGCGCGATTTTAAATATATTAATTGAAATTTACTTACATTCCCAAACAGGTTTATTCCGGAGAATACTCTTCGAACCAAGCGATGAAATCGTATCTCTAAGTACTGATTAAGTAATAAGAAATATAATGTTTTTATTTTTAAATGAAAGCATTTTATATTTTTTTAAATGAGAGAGGTTTAACATGCTTCGTTGATTGAAAGAACTCCAAGATTTTGGAAAAATGGAAGGAAGATGAACACAGCATTCAAGGTACCAATAACTGCGGCGATTGCTGTCCAAAACATCATGGATCCGGTGAGGTAGACATCCGTCGGCATCCCTAACATGGTCTGGGTTGACACCATACTAATAATAAATATCTTCGAAATTATTCACTCCGTATTTGATTACACTTAAAATCAGCAGAGTAATTAATACCTTGACGCGAGCGACATGGCGATAGGGAAGACGGCCATCTTCTTACCGCCCAACAGGTAATTGGTGGTAGAACTTCCAGCTCCCTTCCAAGCATGATAGATGCCGATGAGTAGTGATGATAGCAAAGTCAAAGAAAAGATAAGGTAATCCGGCCAGCTGAAATGAAGAACCAGATCAATCATTGCGCTCACTGTAGCAATCACTCAACTCGGAGCTAGTTTTAGAAATGTACTGGATAAAGACATACCGTTCAATGCATAATTGCGATCCCGAAGGACGAAGCGTCTAAGTCGGGCGTGAGCGCGAATAAAACATTTTTTTGCATAGGGACTTTTCTCTTTCGTTTTTTAGCGTCTGTGCCTCTGCAAAAATATAAACACATTTTGATTCACGCAAACACGCAACTTATAGATATTCTTGAACGAACGTTGCAGTATTGGTTACGTTGAAAACTGAAGTTTCTGAAGCTTTATATTTGGTGAATTTCAGTTAAGGCGGTTTTCAATACTCCTTGATTTCATTTTTTTTTCGGGGAAATGTCCAAATGCTACGAGTCCAGGAAAACAGCACAAAGCCATTAATATGTCGACCACAACTACATTCAGGAACAGTTCCGTTCAGGAATATCATTATACTATTAGCAAATACCTGAAGGCAAGTGACATGGGGATTGGAAATATTGCCATCGTTTCACCTCCAAACAGATAATTAGTAATAGGACTTCCGGCTCCTTTGTACGCTAATACAATAATAATAAGATAAATACCATGGACGTAGAGTGTTCATTTTCTTCGAGGGTGCTCCTCGCATCTCCGGGGGTGCTCAAAGGACCGGAAGTCCATAAGACAGTAGGCCCTGTACTTTTTTCCTATTCTCCGAGGGTGCCCGGACCCCGGAGCACCCCCTAACTCTACGCCAATGATAAATACCGATGAATAGGAACGATACGAAAGTCAGAGAGAAGATCAGGTAATCCGACTAATCGAAATGAAGAGCCGATTCATCCATTATGAATTTATGTATGCTTATGTTTATGAATTTGATGTATATGAATATATGTATATTTTGTATTTTTAGACCGGAAAGTCTTCGAGTCGCCTTTTCAATACTACTATGATTGGGGTCTTTACCGCTACAGTAAAGCATCCCCGATCACCATCATCAAAAATATGAAAGATGAATGTTTCAATAAGTAAAATGCATCAATCCACATAATTTACACTTGCATACCGTACTCAATTACAGTAAGAATTCAAAGTTTTTTAAAATAATTTGGGTAAGTGAAGTGCTGCTGATCCGGGAAATCAAAGGAGTGTAGATGTGTAGGTGTAGGTGGAAATCGAGTGTAGTGTTATGTAGGAAAAGGGATGCTGTACAGTTGTTCATGATCGAGTGTGTGAAACTTTCTTAGTTTTAAAATCACCGCGCAAATATGATAAATCTTGTCCTTAATTGTTTTTACATTCAAAAAGGTATCTGAAATGTTCCGTCGTAGAATTAAGATTTGAGAAGTTTTATGTTGTCTTTTTCTTTGTCAAGCTCCTTTTCATCGAGAAGCCTAGTGCAAATAAAACAGAAGTTAAATATTTTTTACGAAAATATAAAGAATAAGGAAGTATGAAATGCACCTGCTTTTCCCAATCCATCGCCGCAGAAAAGGTAACACGAGTTTAGGATCAAGTTGACTCGGGTCTTGGGGACAGGTAACAAAACTGACGACTGTCCCAATTACGAGGGTAATGACTATGCCAATTATAGTATACCACATGTAAGAAATACTCAAAATGGAAAAATCATCTTGGTCGTCCCTAAAAAAGAAAACGGAATCAAATAATAGTAGGCGTCGTTAAAAAAAAAAAACTATTACACCATACCTAATCGTTTGTGTGCTGTTTCCTTGAGGATAAGAATTTTCTAAAGTATAATTTAAATGAATACAGTTTTCTATGCTTCTCGGTTTCATTTGATTGTTCGGCAGAAGCCCTTGGGATCTCGCTGCTTGCGTGTAAATTCCTAGTATAATAACTACTAGATAACTTACAATTGATCCTACAATCGCTCCCTGAAAAGGATAAGCACTTTAGATAATTCAATTAGAAATCAATTAATAAAAAAAAAGTATAATATTACAATGGCATTGGACCAAGGAAAGAGCATCCCCAAAATGAAAACACCCATGGTCATTCCTGTTGTTGCTCCACTAATACTCCAGCCAGTCTTTCAAAAGCGATTCAATTTATTTAAGTATCTTAAATCCAGTTTTTTTTCAGGATTAAAATTGCTCTTACTTCCAAAATACTCTGCACATTCGACACTAAAAAGACCATGCCGTAAGCGATGAGGCCTATACCAACCGAAATGCCCTTGGAAATTCGAGTTGATGATTTATCCGTCAATTTCGGAAGGCAAGGTCGGACGAAATCTTCCAAAATTAACAGAGCGATGCTGTTCAGAACTGTTGAGAGAGAGCTAAAAAAAAGCGGAGTCAACAAATAAACAAACATAGTTGTTTTGAATTGTGTAACTTTAATCAAGAATTTTTTACCTCAGGGACGCACTAAAAATGCCGGCGATGAATAAGCCAGGAAGACCCGGAAAACTTCCCAAAGTATCCATCACAAAGTAAGGAAGGATTTGATCAGCTTTGGAAATGGTCTGTTTGAGAAGGAATTCAATTAAAATATAATCACATATAAATCATACAGCATATATATTATTTTGTTTTAACTCTTTGTTGTTATAATTAGCCATAATGATACCGTAGCGCTAGTATACTTTTGCTAATAGAGGATCACAATCAAAATATTTTGCATAGGCCAAAAGCCCGGTGGAACAGCATAGGCCGATGAAGATCCCGACCGCAAATAGATTAATTAAGAAGGCCCTTTTCGATTGAATTAAAAGAAAATTGTTGGCATATACAGTTTTCCATATTTTCATTTATAGTATTTATGGAACAAGATAATTATTATACATGCGACCCTGACGACGTGAAGGTACGGCTAAGAAGCGCTGATAGTTTCCTTGGTTTATTCCGTACCATCCGCTCCAAGATATACCGCCACCGATTAACATCGACCAAATCTTTATTTATACAATGTATGCATTATATGGTCATAGTATATAGGAAAGTACTACATAGTTTTAAGACTTTACCGTTTTTTGAGTCCTAGGATCAGGATCAATGCTATGCAATAAAAAAATAGTTTTTATTTCTCATAAACTAATTCAACATTAAAAAGTTTTACTTTAAAAACTCGATGCGACTGGAGTTAACATTGCGCTCCCAAACATTTTCAATACCAATGTCTAGAACTCCTTTGATTACCAGTGCTGTAACAGAGGCAAACATCAGAAAGATTTGAATAGTATCCGACCATACAACGGCTTTGATTCCACCCTAGTTGAAATAAATCAACAGAAATTATTACAATTCAGGCAAATCATTTTTTATAATGAAGTTTTACGATGGTAGTGTAGAAGGTGCAGACTACAAAAGTAATGGTCGTGCAGACGTAAACATGCAATCCAGTGACTAAATCAATTCAAGCGCAAAATAAAAGTTAGGGAACATTAGTTTAATGTGGCACTATTTGAAATATAAAAACCTTGAGATAAAGCCAGCGAAGGTCCATAGGTTAACATCGATAAGTAAAACAGCTGAAAAATGTATTTTTAAATGTTCATACAATACACGCGCTTAAAGTCATTAAATACGATTTAAAACATGAAATTTATTAATTGCAATTTTCTTACAGATCCAAAGAAGCTTATTCCGGAGAATACTCTTCGAACCAATCGATGAAAACGTATCTCTAAGTACTATTCAGTAATAAGAAATTTAAATTAACGAATAAATTAAAGCAATTTTAATTATAAATTAAAGAGGTTAGCATGCCTCGTTGATTGAAAGAACCCCAAGTTTTTGGAAGAAAGGAAGGAAGACGAACACAGCATTCAATGTACCAATAACTGCGGCGATTGCTGTCCAAAACATCATGGATCCGGTGAGGTAAACATCCGTCGGCATGCCTAACATGGTCTGGGTAGACACCATACTATAAAATTGCATTCCAATTTAAATAATTTATTCAATCCACCCTTAATTATTCGGCTACACTTAAAATCAACAAGAATAGGCCAACATCAAATCTAATATCAGCCAATAAGCATACCTTGACGCCAACGACATGGCGATAGGGAAGACCGCCATCTTCTTACCGCCCAACATGTAATCGGCGGTAGATTTTGCAGCTCCTTTCCAAGCATGATAGATTCCGATGAGCAGCGATGACACCAAAGTCAAAGAAAATATGAGATAATCCGGCCAGCTGAAATGAAGAACCGAATCGATCATTGTGGTCATGATACTAGTCGCTACTTAGATCTTGTTTCCGCAGAGATGTACTAGATACAGTTCTAAGTTGTGTAACAAATGCATGCACAAATGAACCTTATACAGTACATTTACATGCATTGTATAAAATCAAGCAAAAGTAGGTTGTGGAAGGTTATCAGTAAATAATTTCGAAATCTCTTTTAAAATAAGAGAGCACTAGTGTACATACCGCAGTCTTAAAAATTATATAATAAATCCGTCATCCAATTAAAAGATTAATGCAAATGCAGTAGAAGTATATGTAACACACTTACAAAAAAAAATAAGAATAAAATACAGGCGCAGTTTTATTGTTTAGTTTAATAACTAAAAAGTAGAACAGCAAAAATTTTAGTTTTTTTTTTTTTTTTTTTTTTGAAGGAATGTAGTTTATTGAATAAGCTGGTCGCCATTAGACGTTTTTGTTGATTTTAATAGTTTTTCGTTTGTGTTTTCGATAGTTTCGATTTCTTCTTGACAATCCACAGTCCTGACGAAATAGATTATATAAAATTAAAACTTTCAAAATTAGATAAACGAATCAAAGAAAACTTTTTAAAAACTAACCGGCTTCTTCCAACCCATCGCCGCAAAAAAGGAAATACTAGATTTGGATCAAGTTGGCCTGCTTCCTGGGGACAGCTAATAAAACTGACGACTGTTCCAATTGCAATAGTTATAACTGCTCCAATCAAAGCATACCACATATATGAAACACTCAAAATATAAAAAGAATCTTCGTCCTCCCTGAAAAGGGAACCATTTATTAAAGAATATATATATATTTTTTATAATTAAATGTACTTCGCACCTAAGAGTTTGTGTGCCATTTCCTTTGAGATAAAAAGCTTCCAAAGTATAATTTAAATGGACACAGTTTTCAATGCTTCTTGGTTTCATTTGCTTGTTTGGAAGAAGCCCTTGAGATTTTGCTGCTTGAGTGTAAATCCCGAGGGTAATCATCGCAGCAAAACTTATGCAAGATCCAACAGCCGCTCCCTAAACGCGAAAATAATTTAATAAGTGAAAAAAGAGAATAAAACCAAAGTTTAATAAAATCAATAATACAATAGCATTTGACCAAGGAACCAGCATTCCTAGAATAAAAACACCAATGGCCATCCCTGTTTTTGCTCCACTTATGCTCCAACTAGTCTAATTAAAACAAATATTCGATTACTTGCATTCTAAAAATTAAATTAACTAACATTAAAATAAGGGAGATATTCATTGATTTTATAATTCTTACTTCCAAAATAGTTTGAACATTGGATACTAAGAAAACCATGGCGTAAGCGATGAGACCCATGCCAAAAGAAATGGCCTTGGAAATACGTGTTGAAGATTTGTCCGTCAATTTCGGGAAACAAGGACGGACGAAATCTTCTAAAATTATTAGGGAAATGCTGTTCAGAACTGTAGATAAAGTGCTAGAAAATTCGGGGAAAAAGTTAAATGTTGAAGAAATTCTTGTGTTGTTTTAAACTTTTTTAAAAATAAATAATTTTTTGTACCTCAAGGACGCGCTAAAGATGCCGGCGATGAATAAACCTGGAAGACCAGGAAAGTTTCCCAAAGTCTCCATCACAAAATAAGGAACGATCTGATCAGCTTTGGCAATTAACTTTAGAAAAACAAAACGTTATAATAGGAAGGTTTCGGTACATTAGGAGATTGACCAACTTTCGCTTTAATAGGATCACAATCAAAGTATTTTGCATAGGCTAAAAGTCCGACGAAACAGCAAAGAGCGATGAAGATGCCGACCACAATTATATTAATGTAGAAAGCTCTATTGATTCAAAATGTTATCAACGATCAAGAATTGCTTTAAAAATAGCTGTTTTAATTCGTGCAAAATTAGTGCTTCTATATAAATACATGCGCCTTTGATGACGTGAAGGAACGGCTAAGAAGCGCTGGTATGCCCCCTGGTTTAGGCCGTAATATCCACTCCAAGATAAACCCCCACCTATCACCATGGACCAAATCTGTGAAAAATATAGATTTTTTTAGAATGGTACCATTTTTTTACTATTCGATTACTAACGAATAAATATGGGAAAGTACCGTTTTCTGAATTCTAGGATCAGGATCAATGCTATAAGCCAAAGAAGTGAGGTAATTTTTAGAAATAAAAATAAAGAAAAATAAAGAAAAAAGTGATCTTACTTGAAAAACTCGATACGACTTGAGTTTTGATTTAGTTCCCACACGTTCTCTATGCCAATATCTATCACCCCTTTGATCACCAAGGCCAGGACAGAGGCAACCATAAGAAAGATTTGAACTGTATCCGACCATACAACAGCTTTCATTCCACCCTGCCCATAAAAAAAGAAGTGATTTAGATAAACTGATTATAAGACTATAGTTGACTGGATTTTTAAAATAATCATAAGTAAATAACATAGCATATTACGATGGTTGTATAGAAGGTGCAGACTACAAACGTAATTGTTGTGCAGATGTAGACATGTAATCCGGTCACTAAAAAAAGTTGAGTAAATTAGTTTATTATTCTTTTTCATCTACTTAAAAAAAAATTAAGCCTGCAATAATTTTGGATTGCCAGTCTGGAAATTATGGGATTTGCCCTCATTTTTAGCTAGATAATTACCTTCTTTCCATATTGCATAATTAATTTAGAATATTTCTTTAATAAAAATATTATTTTTACCTTGAGATAACGCTAGCGAAGGTCCATAGGTTAACATCGATAAATAGAACAGCTGTGAAATGTATTTTACAATGCGAAAACGATATTTAAATAGCAATAAGTAAAAGCGTAAGAATATGAATTATTGGCTTACATTTCCAACTATAGATATTCCAGAAAATAATCTTCGAACAAGACGATGGAAACGCATTTCCAAATACTGATTTTAAAAATAAATGCAAATTCGATTAATTAAAGAGAGGAGTCCGTTTAAAGTTAACAAAAATAGTGTAACAAACCTCGTTGATTGAAAGGGCCCCAAGATTTTGGAAAAAAGGAAGAAAAACGAACACAGCATTCAAGGTACCAATAACTGCGGCGATTGCTGTCCAAAACATCATAGATCCGGTAAGGTAAACATCCGTTGGCATCCCTAACATGGTCTGGGTAGACACCGCACTAGATTTCGCAGTATTGTAAAAGTCTATAAGCTACTTAACTGTATAAATACATTGGACAACAATAATTAATACCTTGACGCTAACGACATGGCTATGGGGAAGATGGCCATATTTTGGCCGCCCAACAAGTAGTTGGTGGTAGAACTTCCAGCTCCTCTCCAAGCATGATAGATGCCGATGAGTAGTGATGACACCAAAGTCAAAGAAAATATGAGGTAATCCGGCCAGCTGAAATGAAGGGACGACTCAGTCATGGTTTACTCGGATCTAGTTTTCAAAATATACTAGACATATTAGCGTAAATTATGAAAGAATTTTTTTATTGTACGCATAATGCATCGTATAAAAGCAAAAATGTGACGTAAGTGAATAATAGCGCCGTGAGGGCACCGAAAGTCTTAAAACTTATGAAAATACTCGTTATCAAATTAAAAGATTAAGGCAAATGCTGGGGGCTCATTAAAAAGAATTGTATAATGATAATCGGATGATAATAAAAACAAAAACAAGTAACAACAGTGTGATGTAAAGTGAAATAAGTGATGCACAGAAGCAGCGACCACTTTATTACAACTTTATTAAACCTTATCTTGATTGCAAGAATTTTGGGATTTCAAGAGTTTCTTGCTTGCCTTTTCGATATTTTCTTTTTCGTCTTGACGATTGATACACCTAATAGTCAAATAGATAATGATGATTTTGGTATTGAGTCAAGAAATTGAAGTCAATTAACGTATACCGGCTTCTTCCAACCCATCGACGTAGAAAAGGGAAAACCAGTTTTGGATCTAATTGACCAGCATCTTGAGGACAGGTAAATATACTAACGATCGATCCAATAAGTATTGTCAACAATGCTCCAATCAGAGTATACCACATGTATGAAATAGTCAAAATGTAGAATTCTTTATCTCCCCTGGAAAATAGTGTAACCATAGTTATAGGTGGTAATTATATTTGATTCTGATTTTAGCATAATATAATTTGAAGCATACAATTTTTGTGTGCTGTTTCCTATAAGATGTGATGCTTGAAACGTTACGTTTAAATCGAGGCAGTTTTCTACGCTTCTTGGTTTCATTTGTCTGTTTGGAAGGAGACCTTGAGCTCTCGCCGCCTGTGTGTAAATTCCGAGCACGATTACTGCGGTGTAACTAACGCAAACTCCTACGGTAGCTCCCTAAATAAAAGTATTAATACAGGTACATAAATTTAGAAGGTTAAAAAGTGGCTTTCTATCGAATACTTCTTACAACAGCATTTGCCCACGGCACCAGCATCCCTAGAATAAAAATACCAATCGACTTTCCAATTCCTGCTCCAGCTACACTGAGACCTGTCTAATAAATTTGGGTGTACTATAATGATTAGTATGCAGATTAAATATGTTCAGCATTTAAAAAAAGGGAGTGTAACCAAAACTTACTTCAAGGATAGTTTTGACGTTGGATACGAGGAAAACCATAGCATAAGCGATGAGACCCATGCTAAAAGAAATTCCTTTAGAAATGCCGGTTGCTGATTTATCCGTCAGTTTAGGAAAGCAAGGACGTACAAAATCTTCTAATATGATGAGTGCAACTCCATTCAAGACGGTTGATAACGAACTGAAAATACATTGAACATAATAGAATTCGTAAAATAACACACACACACACACACAAAAATTACCTTAGAGACGCGCTAAAGATTCCAGCTATGAAAAGACCGGGCAAGCCCGGGAAAGTCCCCAAAGTTTCCATCACAAAATAAGGGACGATTTGATCCGCTTTGGAAATTATCTGTTTTGAATGAACTGGTTTCTAACAGCTTTTATACTTAAACAACTATATAAATTGAAATGAAATCGTGATGATATTCTTTACTTTGGCTTTAAGAGGATCGCAATCAAAATATTTTGCGTAAGCCAGTAGTCCGACAAAACCACATAGACCGATGAAGATGCCAACCACGATTAGATTTATGAAGAGTGCACTAGATGTAATTAAAACCTTGACTATAAAAATGATGCAATACGATGCATATATTAAGTTTGAGTTGATTTTACATGCGACCGTGTCGACGTGAAGGGACTGCTAGGAATCGTTGATATGTTCCCTGACTTAAACCGTAGATTCCGCTCCATGTTAAGCCATTACCGATCAACATTGACCAAATCTTTTTTTTCCACAATTTTAGGAACGAAAAACGAGTTAAAAAATAAATAAATATCATATTCATCAAGTGGTAATGACATACCGTTTTCTGAGTAGTAAGATCAGAATCTATGCTGTTAACATTAAAAATAAAATTGAAAAGATAAGAATAGATAGACTAAGCTAGATCCTCATAAGAAATATTGTTGATTCTTACTTAAAAAACTCAATTCGACTCGAATTGACATTGCGTTCCCAAACTTCTTCTATGCCAATATCAATAACTCCTTTAATATCCAAAGCCGCGACAGAGGCAAACATAAGAAATATTTGAAGAGTATCTGACCAAACAACAGCTTTCATGCCTCCCTATTCATACAAAATAGCAATAGTGTGTATATTAGGTCTAACACTTCAGTAATGAAAAAATAAGCAAATATAAGAAGATTTAATCCTACGATTGTTGTATAAAAGGTGCAAACTGCAAATGTAATGGTGGCACAGATGTAGACATGCAATCCAGTTACTATGGGAAGAAGTAAAACGATTTAAAAAAATGTAACAAATATATTCAATAATTGATATGTTTCCGTAATGTTATACAATATGCTTCGGCGTAATGATTAATGTAAGCATGCTAGCAACACTGTGAGGTTTACCTTGAGATAGCGCTAAAGATGGTCCGTAGGTTAGCATGGATAAGTAAAACAACTGCAAGGTTATACATAATTTCCGTTGATTATTATTTTAGATGTACATATCTTATTTTTCAAATGCAATTTAAATCATAATACTTTTTCTGTCTTTTTTTTTTTTAATCTAAATTATTATATTTAAGAGTAACAAATAAATAAATAAAATATAATAAATATAACAAATGAATCTTTTCTTACTGTTCCAAAAAGGGAAATTCCGGAAAATACTCTCCGTACCAGACGATGAAAGCGCATTTCCAAATACTAATTTTGAACAAATGAAATTAATTTAAGTGTAGGAATGAAGTATCATTCCATGCTGTACTTCATTGATTGAAAGGAGTCCTAGATCTTGGAAAAATGGAAGGTAGACGTAGGCGGCAATAATTGCTCCAATAGATGCTGATACCACCTGCCACAACATCATAGAACCAGTGAGATAGACATCTGTCGGCATACCCAACATGGTTTGAGTAGATACGGCACTAGAAATTGCATAACAACAATGTATTATTCTCTATTACTACATCATCGTACAGTACTTGTTAATGAAGAAACAAGATAAGCAGTGGTTACCTGGACGCGAGAGACATTGCGATGGGGAAGATGGCCATCGCTTTACCGCCTAGAAGATAATTGGTGGTCGATTTCCCAGCTCCTTTCCAAGCATGATAAACGCCGATGAGCAGCGATGATACCAAAGTAAAAGAGAAAATGAGGTAATCCGGCCAGGTAAAGTGCAGAGACGATTCGTCCATCGTTGTTAACTCAATGCAGATTCCAGTCGGATTGTAGCATATTGTCTCAAGGAAGGTGTACCTATACATGTATTTTGTTTTCCCCACCCCTCCCCCCTCTTAACAACGGATATAGGTCAGCCTTTGTGAGAGGCTATTCCCTGTGACGATTTAATAATATGTGTACACAGCATAATAAAAATAATTGCACAATTTCGTCCCCGTGTAAATTGCTTCTCGTGCGAATGAGGAATTTTGGTTTGGAAATGGTTTGAAGCTTAAAGGCGTATCAAAATTTATTCTGTGTTTAAAATATAAACAAAGGTACCGGTATGATGGTAGCACATACGTTTTTGTTAAAAAAAAACTTTTTATGAGGGTAAGATAATAAAAACTTTTTATGAGGGTAAGATTATAGAATTTTTTTATGAGGGTAAGATTATAGAACGCTATCACGATGTACTGTACCACAAGGTATCGGCTTAAAAAACAATATATCATTATAATAAGTGACGCTATATATATATTTGTAAAAATGAAACTTTTTATAGATTGGTCTTTGAAGAGAGTTTATTTTATTTTTTTATACTGCATTTACTTCCAATCATAAATAAAGTAGAATTTTGATCCCTTTAATTTGCGATAAAAACCATATGCTTGATACCGTTTATTGTGCATAGCAGAGTTTTAAATACTTCATCCTCCTCTCTAGTACTGTCTTCATTTAAAATTTTATAATTTTGTTTGAACTGATAATATAGTATATAATTGCAATATTGCTTATGAATTGACTGCACTATGAGTGGCTTTTTCAATACTACTTTACAAACTCAACTTTCCCTCCAAATTGTCATCATTTTCCTTCTTAATAGAGGTCACCGTCTGCTAATAAAAAAGATATAATGAAAAGGGATTACCGATACTATTTTTAAGGTAACATATGGTTCGATTAACACATGCAAACCAAAATGAATTTTAAAACACTGTCTGAGTACTGTAGTCTGTAATGTATCTTACTCGTTTGTAGCCGACGCGGCGTTTAATAAAATGGAAAACAAGCCTAGGATCAAGATTTCCTGGATCCTGAGGACCGGTCAGGAAGCTTATAAAGATCCCCACTAAAAGAACGATCAATGTGCCAATGAGAGTGTACCAGAGGAATGAAATCCTCAAAAGAAAGAACGGTTCTTCTCTAATCGTATGATGATCATGAAAGAAATTCAATATGTGTAAAATGTAACATAATATACATATTACTTTTAAAGCTTACTTTTGTGTGGAAAACATGGCGCTAGAGAAAAGTGCAGTAGAATTTGTATCTATGAAGGGACAGTTTTCTATGCTGAGGGGCTTCAGCTGTTTGTTGTAAAGAAGTCCAAGAGATTTAGCATTCTGCACCAGTATCCCTAGCGTTACAATGCAGGTATAAGAAAGAGCCATTCCTATCCCAGCTCCCTACATGATAAACGATGTAAAATTCCTATAATTACTGAGATCTTCAAAATCACAAGATTAAATTACGATGGAATTTGCCCATGGGAAGAGCATGCCGAGAGTGAAGATACCTAAAGATGCTCCGTACCCTGCCGCTCCTACACTAAGAGTTGCCTGCATTATGAAAGAAGTTTTGAATTTTATACTGTGATCAAATTAATATTAATTTATTCCATCAAATAAGAGTAATTCGACACACATCCAAAATGGTTTTCACGCTGGAAAAGACATAAACGAAACCGAAGCCCATGCAGCCGAAAACAACGGAGGCGAATTTCGTGATCCTAGTAGACCATTTTTCGCTCAAATCCGGATAGAATGGACGGATGAAATCCTCCAAAACAATGAGAGCCGCACCATTAAGATACGTAGATAATGAGCTATGTTAATTTAAAAAATTGACTATAAATTAAAATCTTATGAAGGTACAATACAATTTTTAAAGCAAAAAGTGGACGACAATGGAGTAGGCCTACCTAAGCGATGCGCTAAAAACACCTGCTACGAATAACCCGGGAAGTCCAGGTAAGCTTCCTAGTGAATCCATAACAAAATAAGGAACTATTTGATCCGCCTTTTTAACCAACTGAGGTGGCAGCCGCATTATAATTTCATAAAACCAAATCAAACATAAAAAATGACCAATGCATTTTAATTACCGTAATTATAATATTAGTATACCTTGGCTTTTAGAGGATCGCAATCATAGTACTTTGCGTAGGCAATCAATCCTGAAGAACAACTCAACAGTTTAAATACTGTAACAATGACTGTACTAATCCATACGGCCCTACAAAAATTATGGATAAATAAAATTATTTGTCAATAAAAAAAAACTGTTATACAATTGAGCCTGGCGTTTGGTTGGCATGGCCAAGAATCGCTGAACGAAACCTTGACTCGTTCCAAAATAACTCACTGTTAACATTCCATTCCCAATTAATAAAGACCAAATCTAAAGTGATGGAAAATACAAATATTTTTGATTGATTTCGAATAATAAATAAGACTGAAAATATTTACCGTATATTGAACTGTAGGATCCGGATCCACACTGGATAGCCGCAAGTGATTTCAAAATAAAATAGATATTTAAAAAAGAAGCAATAATTTTCAATTATTAGACTTTAATATGATCGTATCGGCTCGATTGTTTAAGACTAATTAAGAAAATTTAGGATCAGTTTTGAGCTAGTTTTTTTTATTAGTTTTTTTTTGGTTGTGTGTAATATTTTTTTTTTTTTTTTTTATATTTACTTGAAAAATTCAAAGCGGCCAGAGTTGCGATTTCGCTGCCAAACATTTTCAAAGCCGACATCGGCGACTCCTTTTATGACGAGTACAGTGACAGCAGCCGTCATTAGAATAATCTGGAATGTATCTGTCCAAACGACTGCTTTCATTCCCCCCTTAAATTTTCACAGTTAATTTGAACGGTTTTATACATGTGAAAAGTCAAATTGTAGTATACTACTTATATCTTATAAAATTCATAGGCTGACCAGAGTTGTGTAAAAGGTACAGGCCAGTAGAATGATGCCACAGCAAAGGAATATGTCAATTCCAGTAACTGTTCATAAATAACGATGATTAGTTTATGGTATATTATACGCCTCCTACTGTACATCGGGATATTATGTATATTTAATAATTAAATACATTGAGTAAGAGCTAAAGCCGGACCATATGACAGCATTCCTAAGAAAAGGACCTGTGCAAATATCAAGTGAGTTGTGTATATTAATCAAATGAAGTTTGTCAACAGAACTAATATTTTACCATTTGAACTATACTGATGAAAGAAGAGACCCGTCGAACGATGTGATTGAAACGTAATTCCAAATACTTTTTCGGCCGATTCCAGTAAAACCAAGATTTATTCACATATGTTTTTAAAGTTAAGCTTAAATTTTATTATTACTTTATTCACTGAAACCAGTTGCAGTTCATGAAATACTGGAAGGAAAAAATATAAAGCAATCGGCATGCCAATCAATGAGCTCACGACGTTCCACGTGTACATGGTACCATTCAAGTACATATCTGTCGGCAAACCCAGCATCATCGTAGATGATACAAAACTGTATTAAGAACACAAAATTAATTGGAAAGTGTAATTATTGAGTAAAACAAATCATAAATATGATCATATTCACCTAGCAGCCAATGACATTGCGATGGGAAATATAGTCATTCTTTTCCCTCCCAGTAAATAGTTACTCATCGAACTACTTGCACCTCTCCAGGCATGGTAAACGCCCACACCAGAAGAGATGAGCAGCATCAGTGCAAAAACGACATAATCAACCCAACCGAAACGAACTAAATGTGTCATTTTTGCGCTTTTGAATAAGGTAGATCATCAAAATACAAGTGCAGCTTTTGTAAAACGAGGAACGGCCCGTTCAAAATTTTGTTTTACAGAAAAGGGGTCAAGAATAGCTCAAATTTTTAGGAAAAGTAGAAACCACCAGCTGTACATAACTTCTACATAAGATTAGTGTACTGTACACCAAGGAAAAAACTACGAAAGTGTATATTTGTGGACCTTTTTGTATGTAAGTAGAAAAGGAGGTTATTCAATCGATAATATGTGCGTGAAGGGGAACAATATGTACACAATTGATTACAGCACAAGTTTAACCAGTCAAAAGTCTGGAATGTATCATTTTCATTGATACAAAACACGATACCAGTACTTAAAGCATTCACCAATAATATATTTTAAATATACTGTACGTGTAAATGATGAAATTCCATGAGCGCATGCTTACACATCCCATTGATGAATAATTGACTGCTAGAAATGTATTGTTTACACTTTAAACAGTAGCTTTGTCGTTAGGCTATTTAATACCTTACCCACGCGAAGGGACCACGCGTGTTTCAATAAGCTTTCAAAATGTAGCAAATAAAAATAAAAATAAAAGACTCATTACAATGGGTTTTTGTATATTGTTAACAGTTTATTAACGTTTGTTTTCACTTAAAAAAAAAAAACAGTGATACCAGGTAATAAGACAATATAACCACTTTTAAAATAGATAATCTTCTCTCATCATTCACTTTCCTTCCATTTCCAAAGTTTTGCTTTTGAAATTTTGAACCTGTCGGTGCTTGGGAAAATGAGAAAATATAAATAAGTTTTTTTTTTTTAAATAACATTAATGTTTATCATAACCAGCATTGGCATCATATGATTGCAGCTTACCCGTTTATGACCAACTCGGCGTTTCATAAAGTGGAAAACGAGTTTAGGGTCAAGAAAACCCGGATCTTGGGGACCAGTCAGAAAGCTAATAAAGATGCCTGTTATAAGAACGATGAAAGCGCCCATGAAACTGTACCAAAGGAAGGAAACCCTTAAAAGAAAGAACGCCTCTTCCCTTTAACACAAAAAGTATTATTTACGTTAAGTATACTTTAGTTGTACCGTGTTTAAAATAATTTTTAAAACTAACTTGGGCGTAGACAATGATACATTCGAGAATAGCTCGGTTGTATTTATTAGATTGATTGGGCAATTTTCTATACTGACGGGCTTGAGCTGGTTGTTATGAATGAGTCCTAAGGATTTGGCTTTCTGTGCTAACATCCCTAGAGTCCCAATGCAGGCATAAGAAAGAGCCATCCCTGTTCCAGCTCCCTACATGACCAACGCAATACTTAATCATTTCTATCATATTACAGGAATCTTGTTTCTTTAAATAGTATGATATTTGTTTACGATTGAATTTGCCCATGGGAAGAGCATGCCGAGTGTGAAGATTCCTAAAGATGCTCCTAATCCCGCTGCACGTATGCCAAGCGTTGCCTGTTTCATTAAAAAGATGATTAACAACTTACGAATTCTTAACTTAATCTCATTAAAAAGAGAATCATACATCCAAAATGGTTTTGACGCTGGAAAACACAAAGACGAAACCGAAGCCCATGCAGCCGAAAATGATGGACGCTAATTTCGTGATCCTAATTGCCCATTTATCGCTCAAATTCGGATGGAATGGACGGACGAAATCTTGCAAAACAATAAGAGCCGCGCCGTTCATGTGTGTAGATATTGAGCTGATTTTGTTTTGTTTGATTACCAATTTTAAAAGTAATGGTATAAATGCATTATTTACTTAAATTGATATTTTTTTGTTTATCATGTAATTTATGAATAGAAAGGAATAAAACCTCAAAGACGCGCTGAAAACACCTGCTACAAATAAACCGGGCAAACCTGGTAAATTTCCCAAAGTATCCATTACAAAATAAGGAACTATCTGATCCGCCTTGTTAACTAACTATGACGCCATACGTGTTCCACATTGAAAAATCAAATACAGCATAAGATAACAATTAAACACTAGAATACATATTAGTTAAGTTATAGAATTAAGTATTACTCTGGCTTCGAGTGGATCGCAATCATAGTACTTGGCGTAAGCAATCAACCCTGTAGAGCAGCACAACAGTTTGAATACCGTCACAATCACCGTATTAAGGCATACGGCCCTATTACATTATTCCGTCATTTAAATACCAAATTAAATTTATAGCAAACATTCTAGATACCATTGGGCCTGGCATTTAGTTGGCATGACCAAGAATCTTTGAACGAAACCTTGACTCGTTCCAAAAAAGCTCGTCGTTAGGATCCCATTCCCGATTAACATGGACCAAATCTGAAAATAACAAATACCAG
This sequence comes from Chydorus sphaericus, assembly GCA_030141595.1. NCBI lineage: Eukaryota > Metazoa > Arthropoda > Branchiopoda > Diplostraca > Chydoridae > Chydorus > Chydorus sphaericus. The sequence goes on along the minus strand of CM057934.1, from coordinate 11,137,944 downwards.
AATCAATTTAGAAAAATTCAGGATGAAGCAAGTTTTGATTATGAAACAGATATACGTACTGTGTAACGAACTGTAGGATCGGGCTCAACACTTTAAATCGGCATAATTTATTTAAAATTAAATAATAGTAAAAAGTTATAATAAAAATATTTTTGTGTCTTGCTTGAAAAATTCCAAGCGACCGGAGTTAGAGTTGCGTTGCCAGATGTTTTCAAAGCCGACATCAACAACTCCTTTGACGACGAGCACTGTGACAGAGGCCGTCATTAAGATAATCTGGAATGTATCGGTCCAAACGACTCCTTTTATTCCTCCCTTGAATTCAGTATTTTTAACAGTTCCAAAATATATATGTTTTAAGGCAAATGTTTGTAAATTCCTTTTAAATATATAAATGAGAACAGTTGAAAACTTGAAATATATTTATTAAGCTGACCAGAGTTGTGTAGAAAGTACAGGTCAGTAGAGTGATGCCGCAGCAAAGAAATACGTTAATTCCAGTTACTGTTAATTGAATTTAAGGTAATAATTGTTATTTGTCTTTTCCTGTGCATGGCGTATATGGTACCTTGGGTGAGTGCTAAAGCTGGGCCATAAGACTGCATCCCTAGCAAAAGTACCTGCAAATATGATGAGTTATCAACACATAAATAAATAATAATAATAATAATTAATAGCACATTTTGAAATTCGTATAATTACCATTTGGACTAGAGTGATGAAAGAAGAAACTCGCTGAACGATGCGATTGAAACGCAATTCCAAATACTTTTTCGGCAGATTCCATAACGAAATATTTCATTATTGGCCTTTTTTAAAGACAGAAAGTAAGACAAGTAAAATGTTTTTATACCTGGTTAATTGACACCAGCTGCAGTTCGTGAAATACTGGAAGAAAGAAGTAAGAAGCAATTGGGATGGCAATCAGAGTGCTCACAATATTCCACGTATACATGGTGCCGTTCATATAAATATCTGTGGGCAAACCCAGCATCATTGTAGTCGATACGAAACTTTTTTAAGATATCAAAATTTAGTTCTATTGGAAAACTTTGAAAAAATTGAGCGATTCACCTGGCAGACAGTGACATTGCGATGGGGAAAATAGCCATTCTTTTCCCACCTAATAAATAGCTACTCGTCGAGCTACTTGCACCTTTCCAGGCATGATAAATCCCTATACCAGTAGAAATGAGCAGCATCAATGCAAAAACAACGTAATCTACCCAACTGAAACGAGCAAAATATGACATTTTCAATCTGGTAATCCAAAATAGGGAAATAAATGAGAGGTGTTGTAGTGTAGTCGTCTTGTCGGGACGATTTGGCTGGAAGTAACTCCTTTTCAAAATTTGCAGTCAGCAATGGCCAAACTCTGGCGAATGTGTACTTGTACAATACAATATTGTTCATAAATATAAGTGACTTAATACTGAATGAAGAAAACAACAGTGTGTACTACCGAGTGGGTTTGGTTAACGGTAATAAAATACCGAATATTATTCCCAGGGGAGAACAATGTATGATACCGTTCCAGAGGGTATATAAACACAGTGTGAATATATTTAATGATATCTTTTTTTAAGATAGGCTATTGTTACAAAGCTCTGGCACGTATGATACTTTGATGTCGACTCATATTAAGAAATTTTATTTACCATTTTTAAAATAATGATTGAAAGCCTATATACCTGAAGGGATAAAATATTTTGACGGCTTATCATAGTCTCGTTAATTCCCCCCTCCCTTTCTTTCGCCTAAATTTTAATCACGTTAAAAAGATTAAGTATAAGGTTTTTTACAAGGTTAAAATTATACATCGGTTTTCCCAATAGCAGGTAAAAAAAAAAGTTTAAAAATCACACAATACTTATACTATAATGCGTGCGATAACTTGCAGCCTGTTTAGGACCAACTCCATGTCTAATGAAGTGGATAACTTGTTTTGAATTAAAGAGTCGAATAACTGATTTTTTTAAAATTTGGAATGAACAAGATTGATGAAAGAAGAAACACGGCAAGCGATGCGATTGCAACGTAGCCCTAAATACTTTTAAATAAATATTTTCTATATTTTGACGTTGTTTAATACATTATGTATATTTCATTAAGATTGCTACTAGCTCTTCTACAGATCATTTACTTTTCTAGTTATGCATTTCTATTTAACTAAACGTATAAACCATTTACGTCGCAACAAAGGTGCGACAATGTGTAGTTGCTTTTAAAAAAAATACTTGCACCTCTCCAGGCTTGAAAAATAACTAAACAGCAGGAGAGATGAGTGGTATAAGTGCAAAAACAACATAATCGAGCCGAAACGATCTGAATATGCTAATATATGTGATTTTTTCGTATGTAATTAGGTGCTACAAAATAACTAATTAACTTTCCCCAAATAAATGTATTGCATATTTCATTGTTATTGCGCATAACACTAAACATAGCCAATTTTGCGTGTTTATTTAATATATTAATGTTTACAAAATTCTGTATATGTATTATAAGCCGTTATATGAGAACAATGGGGTACTTATAAAAACGGAACATTTAACCTGGTTGAATGTGCATTTTCTTTAAATTTAAAAATCAGCACTTATACTGTTTCATTATTCATAACAATAAATATGTATAATCTCAAGCACGTATAGCACGTTCGTAAAAGCCAATAAGGCAGTGAAATTCCTCATGGCGACTGGCAATGGCGATCAGCGATCAACCATATGATTATAAAATATTAACGTTGTGATTTTCTCAAAAGAACGATGATAAAATATGTAGGGAATACATAATTTTGTGTCAAAAATAAATTGAATTCCAAAAATCTTCCAATCACAAGACGCTCTCGTGCTCTTTTTCTTCATTTTTCTCGCCTTCATTTGCAATAATTTCTACCTGCTGCAGTATTAAAAAATAAATAGATATTTGATTTAATGCGCATAATAATAACTTACTCTTTTGTGACCCACTCGGTGTTTCATAAAAGGAAAAACAAGTCTAGGATCGAGTTGTCCTGGATCCTGAGGACCAGTAAGAAGGCTAATCAAGATGCCTACTATAAGAACGATTGATGTTCCCAGCAAGCAATACCAAAGGAAGGATATCCTTAAAAGGAAGAAGGCTTCTTCTCTAAAAAGTTATTTTTTAATGCACAGACATTAAATTGTATTATAAAAATAATGTAACAGTTCTAACAAAAACCAACTTTGGCTCGTCGTCGATATGGGAAAAAGGTTCAGTTAAATTCAAACTAAAAGGACAATTATCAATGCTGATAGGCTTAATTTGTACGTCGTGAATAAGTCCAAGAGACTTGGCCACTTGCATGAGCATCCCAAGCGTGATTAAACACGCGTAAGATGCAGCAATACCAACTCCAGCTCCCTGTGTAAGAATAATAGTTTTAAAAATCCATCATATATAACTATTTTTAAAGCTAATTAATTTTCTTTCTACAATAGAGTTTGCCCATGGAAAGAGCATTCCAAGAGTAAATATGCCCAATGAGGCTCCGAATCCTGCTCCACTAACGCTCGAAGTTGCCTTAAGATAGAAATAATATAAAAAATCAAAACAATTTTTATAACATGTCGCCATAACTGACTCACATCCAATATAGTCTTAACGTTGGAAAACGCAAACACAAATCCGAAACCCAGGCAACCGAAAATGACAGACACGAATTTTGTTATCTTGGTGGCCAATTTCTCACTTAAATTCGGATGAAATGGGCGGACGAAATCTTCCAGAATAATCAGAGCAGAAGCGTTTAGGAACGTAGATAGTGAACTATAAAATAAGGGATCGGTAAATAAATGAGGACCCGTAGATATATGATTAATTTAGAGGGCACCTTAGAGCTGCACTGAAAACACCAGCCACATAAAGTCCGGGTAACCCAGGTATACTTCTAAATGTATCCATAACAAAGTAGGGAATAATCTGATCTGCCTTGTTAATCAACTGGTTTAAATCCGAGTTAAGAATAATAGGGAAACAATAATTTAAATTGATTTATATATAACTTAATTCGACTTATACTTTTGCTTGTAGAGGGTCGCATTCAAAGTATTTTGCATAAGCAACCAGCCCACTGGCGCAACACAACAGTGTAAACACGACAATGACTACAATGTTGATCAAAACGGCTCTGGATACAGTATATGTTTCAAAAGGTAAATGGATATAAATCCGTTACTTGATATGATACCGCAAGATAAGTAAAAAAGTGTTTAGGTTTATAGTGGGATATGATCTTACAATTGAGCCTTTCGTTTAGTTCGAATGGACATGAACCGCTGAACAAAACCCTGACCGGTGCCAAAGTAGCTAGTCGTTATGAAGCTACCTCCAATTAATATAGACCAAATCTGCCGATTCATTATTTTTAAAAGGAAAGTTTTAAATTATATATTTACTATATTTAAACATGAAGTATAATAGTTAAATAAGTATTAGTTATAGTATAGGCGTACCGTGTATCGAGTTGTAGGATCTGAATCAATACTGAAATGAACATTCAAATTAAGAATCAATATGATAATTTAAGTTAACTAAATAGACAGTTACTACTTGAAAAATTCAAGGCGGCCGGAGTTGAAATTACGCTGCCAAACATTTTCGAAGCCGACATCGGCGATTCCTTTGATGACGAGGGCGGCAACAGAGCCAATCATTAAGAATATTTGGATAGTGTCCGTCCAGACGACTGCTTTCATTCCTCCCTAAATCCATTAATAAAAAGTCATTCATTCTTCGGAGACAGAATAAATATAGCTAAAAATTACGAGTGTTGTGTAGAAAGTGCAAACGAGTAGAGTAATGCCACAGCATACATAAACATCGATTCCAGTAACTATGCAATATAAATCAATTAAATTAAGGCGGAACAATCATACAGTACGAAATGTTATATAATTTATACTAGTAATCATCAGAATTTACCTTGCGTGAGAGCCAAAGAAGGAGCATAAGACAGAATCCCTAGATACATTATCTGTTAAGGGAATTTGTTATTATAATACGAATAGAAGGAAAGGTTCAACAGATCATTTAACCAATTGAGTGAGAGTGATGAATGAAGAGACTCGGCGGACAAGACGATGGAAGCGCATTTCCAAATACTATTCTCCCGTTGAAATTGATTTTTTTTAAATGCTCGGTCGTTATTGTAGTGCTATAATAAGTTTACCTGATTGACTGACACAAGTTGAAGCTCATAAAATACTGGCATGTAAACGTAGGATGCAATAAGGACCCCAATAGCAACATTAATAACGTTCCAGGAGTACATAGTTCCAGTCATGTAGATATCCGTTGGCAAACCCAACATTACAGTGTTCGACACAAAACTTAGGATGTAAAAAAAAAATATTGTTTAAGACAAATAAAAGCAGTATAGAGAAGTTTACCTGGCAGCGAGTGACATGGCAACAGGGAAGACGCCCATCGTTTTCCCTCCAAATAAATAATTGGTCGTCGAATCTCCAGCTCCTCTTCGCGCATGATAAATACCAACACAAGAAGAAACAGCTAACATTAACGAGAATAACAGGTAATCTACCCATCCAAAATGTATCGAAGACGACATCATCTTGAACAGCTTGAAATCAATAAGCTTCTCTACCAGAGTAAAACGACACACTGACACAGTAATAATAGCTAAAGAAAGCTGTCTTATGCAAGAACCTAAAACCCGTTATATTTAACCTTAAGGCACATCACTCTCTATTCCTATTTTAACTCCTCTATTCCTATTTTAAACGGGATTATACAGCCAAAACGAGCTGGACATAAAAATTTGCATAATATCCGCAGGCAAATTCTCTTTTTAATAAATAACTATTACGTGACTTTCGACGTTCGAGATTGCTTGTAATATAAAATAGATCCTGTGCGTAACAGTAGTGTGCACTGGTATGTTGTTTCTGTATAACTAATGAATTCTACTAGGGAATGAGTTGATAGAGACGAAGTAAAGCACATAGAAGTGTATTATATATTATATATAAATATTAAACGAACAGCCCGTTATAACCCCGTTTGAATCCGGGTCACGACAATCTCTTTTCACTTAAAAAAAATAGTGGGCATACTTATAAAAATCTCAATTGTTTTTGTTTACAACATTTATACTTCTTTGTTGTTCGAGCTTATCATGTCATCATTTTTCCTTTCGTCAGCAATTTCATTCTGTAGGAGCAAGAAGAGAACATGTTTATACTGTGAACTTACTCATGGACTTTTACACTCGTTCATATTATCTCACCGATTGGATTACTCTTTTATTTCCAATCCACTTGCGCATGAACCGGAAAACTAATTTAGGATCAAGTTGATCGATGTCCTGGGAACCAGTCAGAAAACTGACAATAGTTCCAACTATCATCGTTATCAAAGTTCCAATTAAAGCATACCATAGGAAAGATATACCTAGAATGTTAAACCTTTCTTCACTGTAAAACATGGACGAACATAAAAAAGAAGAAATAGTTCCAATAACAAATAATTATTTAATTTTATTTAAAAATTACGAATGAACTTGGTTGGGTTCGCCTTGGCTAAACGTTCCAAAAGTCTCATTCTCGGTCTCATTAAAAAAAAAGACAGTTCTCAATGCTAAGTGGCTTAATTTGTTTGTTGCGGATAAGTCCTTGGGCTTTTGCTGCTTGTGTGAAAATTCCGAGTGTAAGAATTGATCCAAAACCAGTAAGTATACCGATGGTTGCACCCTTATTTTAAAATAAAAGAGAATTAATATATATTTAAAAGTAAAAGGATGCATAAGCTATTACAATAGCATTGGACCAAGGAACTAACATTCCCAAAGTAAAGACTCCAATAGTAATTCCTGCTTTGGCTCCTCCAAAACTAATTGCAGTCTTTAAAGGAATATAAAGAATTTAATTTAATTAAAGAATTTTACAAAAATATTATACTTCAAAAATGGTTTTGACGTTAGAAACGGGAAAAACCATGGCGTAAGCAATGAGACCCATTCCAAAAGAAATGCATTTGGAGATTCGAGTGGAAGAAGCATCAGTCAGATTCGGGAAACATGGACGCACGAAGTCCTCCAAAATAGTAAGAACAAGACCGTTTAGGACAGTCGATAAAGTACTTAAAACACCCAGAAGAATTTTCGTTTAAATATAATTTTTTACCAAATAAAAGCTCATTTTTTTTTTACCTGAGAGATGCACTAAAAATTCCGGCAATGAACAGGCCGGAGAGGCCAGGGAGACTTCCTAAAGTATCCATTACAAAATATGGAAGAATTTGATCTGCTTTTGAAATAACCTGAAGATTTAAAACATATTACTACATTTTTTGCATCATGTGAGCGGCAGTCTAAATACTACTACTTTCGCGGAAATATAATTAACGATTGGAAACCAAAATTACCTTCGATTTTAAAGGGTCGCAATCGAAATACTCTGCAAATGCCAATAGCCCGGATGAACAACAGAGAAAAAGGAAGATGGCAACAACAAGAATATTTATAAATATTGCGCTTTATAAATGAAAGTTTAAAAAGGCCGGTCAAAATTTGGATTATTGTGTCAGCACGATGTGACTTGATTGTAACTAGAGTACATTTGTGCATGTCGGCGCGATGGGACGGCCAAGAACCGCTGGAATGTTCCCTGGTTGACAAGGATCCAGGTGAAAGGTGCACCAATCAACATTGACCAGACCTTCAGATGTGTATAACAATACATATATGATGCCAGAATAAAGGAAACATACCATTTGTTTTAGTTTTTTGGTAATTTTTCTTTCAATGTCTCTAAAGTGAAAAATACCGTACTGTCTTTTGTGTTGTAGGATCAGGATCGAAACTATATGAGGAATTTATTTTTAAAAAAAATAGAGGAAAATAATTAAATAATTTACACATGTAACTTGTTATATGGTCTTTTCCATTTAGATGAAGTAGGATAATCAAATAAACGCCTTTACTTGAAAAATTCTATTCTACTTGAATTCATGCTACGTTCCCAGATGTTTTCGATGCCGACATCTATTACGCCTTTTACAACTAAGGTGGCCACGGAACCCAGCATGAGAAATATTTGAACAGTGTCTGACCATACGACAGCTTTCATTCCGCCCTGGTTATAAAGTTTAATTACAAAAATTTCATCATTTAAAGTAGGCATAATCAGAAGACATGAAGTCGTGATTTTAACTGACGATGGTAGTATAGAAGGTAACCACAGCAAACGTAATAGTGGAGCAGATGTAAACGTGTAATCCCGTTACTGTTATAGAAAAGAAAATTATTTCCAACATTAAATCATTAACAAACTAATAAAGATGAGCGTAAGAAATCTCTTATAAATGAGAAAAAAATAACCTTGGGAAAGCGCTAAAGATGGTCCGTAAGTTAAAATCGACAAATAAAATAGCTGAAATTAAAAAATATATGTAAACAGCTCACAAATTGCAAAACAATATATGCTAAAAAAACTTTGAATTTTAAAATCTTTTATTTTATTATACCATTCCTATAGATGTAAGCACAGAGAAAATTCGTCGAACAAAAGGATGAAAGCGCATCTCCAAGTACTGCACATTAAATCCATGAGTATAAAGTTATTATTTTTTTTTAATTTTAAGGCTAATGGATACAAAAGTATAAACATACTACCTCGTTAATAGAAAGAATTCCAAGATCTTGGAAAAAAGGAATATAGACAAACCCCATAATCAGAGTACCAATTACCATAGACGCTAAACTCCAAAACATCATAGTGCCAGTTAGATAAACCTCGGTGGGCACCCCCAGCATTGTGTTTGTAGACACAGCACTATAATTATTATGAATTAGTAAATCCGATAACGAAGCATTTACTTAATGAACGAAAAGTGAATAGTTACCTGGACGCGAGTGACATGGCAATCGGGAAGATGGCCATTTTTTTACCTCCTAAAAGGTAATTGGTAGTAGAGCTTCCAGCTCGTTTCCACGCATGATAAATACCAATGAATAGGGAAGACAACAAAGTAAGAGCAAAGATCAGGTAATCCAACCAGCCGAAATGAACTAATGACTTTTGCATCTTTATCAAACGTTTCAATTTTCGTGATAACTGATCCTTGATAATTATCATACAGATATAACATGCGTTATAAGTCTGCAGCATCAGTGCGACGGAAACTAAAACAAACTGCGTTTTGAAACATAGTATAAAACAAAGTAGTGAAAAATACTGGAAAATTAAAAGTGCAAACCAGACGGAACTAGATTATGACCAAACACTGGTGCTGTACACCCTGATATAACCCTGAATTAACAATGTATTGTGGAGATGAAACGTGTCGTGTTGAATACAGCTTTTCAGCAGATAATTGATTGAGATCGTTAATTCTTTAGCAATATATAATTGGAATCGACTACTATCGGTACAATAAAAACAAAAAATTATCATTTCAAAACGGAATAACAGCCTGAAAGCCTTTGTTTCCCTTTCATTGTCTTATGTAGTATTCTGGCATTTAAAGATGGAAGCGTTGTTTTATTTATTGTTTCAGAATTGATCGAACTTTCTACATCTGGTTACTAATGTAATGTGTATATAATAGTATTATGGAATAACATAAATCATATAAAGTACAGCTTGATTAATGTTCAAAACCTATGTTGGTTTTCCCCTCATCAGCCATTTGATGCACCTCCTAAATTATAGAGGACAGTTCATAAATGGCACGCCAATAACACCGACCATATACAATAGTTACCGACCTTATTAGTTATTCGTTTATTTCCAATCCAACGTCGCAAAAAATTATAACAAAGCTTGGGATCCAGTTGATCAGGGTCCTGTCGACCAGTGAGCAAGCTAACCAGCGTTCCTACGATTATCAGAATAAAAGTACCGATCATGGGGTACCACACGTAAGAAACTCGAAGTAAATTGAATGCCGCCCCTTCGCTATGGAATAGTAAAAATATTATGATTATGAACAAAAAATGATTAATTAAACTTGAACAGACTTCTCGGTATTATATGGCGTTGTTGTATCCAAAGTTGAATTTAAGGTCGAATTTAAAAAAGGGCAATATTCAATGGTTGTAGGTTTTAAATGGTTATTAGGAAGTGTTCCTTGGGATCTTGCTGCTTGAGTGAAAATGCCGAGTAAAAGGACAGCGAAGTAGCTCACTACCATTCCTACAGTTGCACCCTTTCAAACAGTATACACAACACAAATAAGTGGTAAGATTTCAAAATTAAAATGGAAAATAAATCTTTCTCACAATAGAATTAGCCCATGGAACCAGCATACCCAAGGTAAACATTCCGAGGTTCATTCCATATACAGCTCCATTAACACTAAGGCCAGTCTAATAAAATTAAAGGTTATATTTTAGTATATAATAGTCTACCGTTTTTCCTTTTTTTTTTTATCTCAATGAACAATCTTTATTACTTCCAAGATTGTTTTCACGTTCGATACGACGAACACTAGAACATAGCTAATAAGACCAAATCCGAATGAAACCGATTTTGAGATCTTCGTGGCTGTTCCGTCGGTTAAATTTGGGTTGAATGGTCGGATGAAATCTTCCAAAATAGTAAGGGAAATGGCCGAACGAAATCCTCCAAAATAATCAATGAAATGCCGTTTAAAACCGTTGATAGAGTACTGAATTGTTGAATCAAAAAATATGGTACTTTTCAACATATAGGTAAATATTATATTATTATTTCACCTTAGGGATGAGCTAAAGATGCCAGCTACAAAAAGACCAGACAAGCCAGGCATAGGCGGATTAGAGCCGGTGTAAAGGGGAGGGCGAAAATTTTTTGGGGGCGCCAAAAATCTTGGAATGGCCGACCGCAGGCCGATTTTTTCGTAAAACCAGAAAATTAAGCGGCCAAGTGCTCGACAGAGCGCTTGGCGAAGAAATTTTTTGAGTTTTTGTTCGTAAATAGCTAGTTTTTGGGCCATTTTGTCTCTTTCAAGGGGCGCCGAAACGCTTTTCTAGGGGCGCCGTCATCCTAAAGGGGCGGGCGGGCGCCCCTTCGCCCCCCCCTCTAAACCGCCTATGAAGCCAGGGATACTACCCAAAGTGTCCATAACAAAATAAGGGACGATTTGGTCTGCTTTTGTTACAAGCTTGAGATTGAGATAGAGCTTATTCTGTTGTTATTTTGAAAAATAGATGGGATACAATCTGCATACCTTTGCTTTAATAGGATCGCAGTCAAAATATGTGGAATAGGCAACTAAACCGGCCGAACAGCACAAAGCAAGGAATATACCAACAACGAAGATGTTCACTGTGAGAGCTCTTTAAAAAAAAAATAAGAAGAAAAATAATATTTTTTATTTCATTTAAGTTTATATTTGCATTTGGGCAACACGACGTGTAGGAACAGCGAGGAACCGTTGAAAATTTCCTTGGATTGTTCCGTACCATGCTGTCCATAAGAAGCCAGATCCAATCAGCATGGACCACACCTTTAAAAACATAGTTCATCGGTACGGGTATTTGGTAACATGATAAAATTGCAGGCTTATAATCATGGAAAGCTATCACCGTTTTTTGAGTAGTAGGGTCGGGATCTATACTAAATTCGTAAAAAAAATAATAGCATCGTATTTATGTTACTATTCCATATTTAATATATTTCAGTGCTAAAAAATAACTCACTTGAAGAATTCGAGTCGACCCGAATTTAGATTACGTTCCCACACATTTTCAATTCCAACGTCGAAAACTCCTTTTACCACCAATACGCCAATAGAGACCAACATTAGAATTATTTGCATGGTATCTGACCAAACAACAGCTTTCATTCCTCCCTATCAATTATTGTATGATAGATGTTTACTTTACATATTTTCACTTTATCTAAGAAAAACAATATTTTATTTATGTAATACTATGGTTGTATAGAAAGTGCAGACGGCGAAAGTAATGGTTGCTGATATGTAGACGTTCAGTCCGGTCACTTGGTCAAAACGAGTTGGTCAGTAACATGAATAAATAGCTAATGATATTTAATTTTTTAGATGATTCTACCTTGAGATAGAACAAGCGATGGCCCGTAAGTAATAATTGACAAATAGAATAGCTAATAAACCATAATGTGGTAGTTATTAAACGAAATTACATTAAAAGTATTTATATAGAGGAACTTACATTTGCGAATATGTTAATTGCTGAAAACAATCTTCGAATTAGGCGATGAAAGCGTAATTCCAGGTACTTGATTTGAGATCAGATTTATATTATGAAACCATCAACCCATGGGTCAATGTTAATAAATTGCGGTTATACAATATTATTAACCTGATTGATGGAGAGAATTCCGAGGTCTTGCAAGAGTGGTAAGTAAGCATATGAAGCAATAAGGACGCCGATAGCCATAGTCACAGGCCACCATAACATCATTGCTCCAGTGAGATAAACGTCCGTCGGTAGTCCCAACATAGATTGAGAAGAAACCGCACTTTTCCCCAACACATAAATAAGGTAAAACACTCATTTAACCAAATGGCCGAAAGTGTGACAATAAGATATTTAGCTAGTACCTAGCAGCAAATGACATTGCGATAGGGAAAATGCCCATCGATTTACCACCCAGCAGGTATTCATCGGTGGAACTTGCAGCTCCTCTCCATGCAAAATAAACGCCGATCAGCAATGAGAGCACCAAAGTTAGGGTGAAGATGAGGTAATCCATCCATCCGAAATGAAGAGATGATTCGTTCAGCATAGTTTTAAAAGAACGATCGCCACTGAAGCAATGCTCAGTTCAACTTTTTGTTCCAAATTCTATTTCTGAATTTTTCCTGTTCGTCTGCACTCTGCAGCAGCAATGCGATGAAAACTTGACAAACTGCGTTAAAATAGATAACGTAATATACTTACCGTACAAAAAAGTAATGAAAATAATCACCTAACATGAAAGTGGAAACCAGAAGGAGCCAGATAGCAATGAAACAAATCAACAATGATATTGTACACGATGCGATGTAATGAATCATTGTACAGCTGAAACGTGTTAAGATATAATACATATAGAGTACATAGCCTTTTGTAAGAGGACGATGAATGTTTTTTCTTTCATTGTGTTACGGGGCATTCGATTATTGCGAGCGTAGCGAGCTTAATAAGTCATTTCTTCTTCTATTCAGGGCATATGTATCCTATAGTAGTCCTTTCAGAATTTTCTGGGCCCCTGAGGCGTGTATGTGTATCCAGATTATTTAAGCCTTTCTGGCATTTTTCTTTTTACTAAACTATAGTTCATTCGAAAGGGAATTTCATAATCTAGGTCCGTTTTTTTCGAATTTTCGTTTAAATAAGTAATACATTTGTTTTAGCCTATTCCTTTTTGGTCCCATAACGGCCCACGCAATTTCAGTGCCTAGCAACCGTGGAACTTCCACTTCCATGGAAAAGACAGACCCGTTTCTAGGGGAATGTCGTCTGCTTGCTTGTTGACATACACATAAATCTCGGATGAACTAATATTTAAATTTGTTTGGGTTCCCACGACTTTCAATTTAATTATCGCACAGCGATCATTGATTCGTGCAAGTTTAGCCGTTGTTTTTGCATTCACGACCACGAATACTAGTGATGAGGCTACAATAAGCCCAAAGAATAATAGATATGTCAAAATTGCTTCACGTCCACGAATGCTCGTCATCAGGCAATATAAAAGCCTACATAGTATTAGTCAGTCTTATTTCTTTATTTGCCACACAAACAGGAGACAGATAATTGTATTTTAATTCATTTATAGTCTCTTTATGGGAAATAATACAGAAATAGGCCTACAGAACAACCCTCATCAAAACAATCACTTCCCAATTCCATTCAATTCAATCGAAATCCTTCACGTCTTATTAAGATTAATTCAGGCGAAGCGTGAATTATACTATTAACCGCGAGCAGAAAAGCTCGCTTTACTATCTTAAAGCTTAAAGCATTTTTTAATGTTCCAGAATTCGTTTATTTTTGTACGTGTACATTTCATTACTAGTTTAAAACGTGCTAAGAAAAAATTAAACATCTACACTGACCATTTTTTCACATAAAATTAAGTTTCGAATATTTTGTTGGTTTCTTCCTTTTTTCTTATCAAGAAGTGTTAGAAGTGATTAAAATAAATCAATAATCATAATAACGAACCGTTATTCCTATCCCCCGCCGCATAATCAGTATATCGCATTCTTATTCTACAAACTAGTATACACGCATTTTCGACTTCGCCATATTGTTGAAAAATTAATTGATTAATAAGAGATATATTCGATGCGAAACTGAATACAATAAACAGAACATTCTGGGACATGTTTCGAATAATATTAAAAGTTCAATGGCATGTATTATATCAATATATAGGAAGTATAATGACGAGCATTCTTGCAGTTGCTCATGCAATTCAAACCATGTTTTACGACTGTATATTTTTAAAGCTAATTAATACAGTTTAAAATTTATTTACCAGAAGAGACACCTGGATTAACGAACTGATAACCTTTAAAAATCTCCAAAAACTTTCAGTTATATACGGTAGCTCAACTTTTTACAACAAGGTACAGAATGTAGCCTCTTTCAGAAACAGAAGGGTGCCAAAAATATGCCTTCTTTTCAAACAAAAAAAAAAACGCATCAGTGCATACAATAGTTTAAAAGTATTGTTTTATTGTTCCAGAGATTATTGATCTATGTAAGTAATACCTATCCTAGAAAATCAAATATTCTCGTAACAATATAATTAAATAATAGAAAAGTATGAGTACAGTACAGCATTATACATATAGCTGGTGACCATCTGATATAAACTATAGGGAAAAAGATTCAAGCATCGCTTAAATAGAAATCATAACTGGGAAGAAAGCAATGCAAAACTCCTTTGACGACGCTAAATAACCACAATATCTGGGTAATTAAGTTATCTCTTCAATCCTTCGATTCAATTTCAAATCCTTTGTTGGTTTCTCCATTTTCCTTGATTTCTTTCTGATTCACCTCCTAATTTAAAGTGTTGTCGAAACAAAATAAATTTGAAACATGTTATAAAAACAATCTAACTAATACCATAATAATGCTATTAGTCCTCTTTTTCCCGATCCAACGCCGCATAAAACGGAATACCAATTTAGGGTCCAGTTGATCAATATCCTGCGGGCCGGTTACAAAACTTGTAACCGTACCAACTAAAACGCTAATCAAAGCTCCGATTAAACCGTACCACATAAATGATACACTTAGTATATTAAAGCTTCCATCATTCCTATATAATAAAATAATAGAAACTTAATAATCAAACTTAATATCAAATTACATTTTTTTTATATTTTGTCGCACTCAGTCTGCTGCTGATGAGTATAATTTCCTCGTCCGTACAAGTCTTGTAAATAATCAGTTGTATTCAAGTGGACACAGTTTTCAATGCTCCTTGGTTTCAACTGCTTATTGGGAAAATTTCCCTTGGCTCTAGCTGTTTGAGTACAAATTCCGAGCGTAATCATTAAACCATAACTGACCAAAGTTCCTACAATTGCCCCCTAAACAATATAAAATGATATTTTTTTAAATATTATAAATACAGCGATTAGATTTGGTTAAAAGTGAGATAAATCTTATTACGATGGTATTAGCCCAAGGAACAAGCAAACCTAACAGGAAAAGACCAATCGACATCCCTGCGAAAGCTCCTCCTATACTCCAACCCGTCTAAGTAAAAATATATATAGGTAAAATGTGTAAAATATGTATGAGGTAATTATGTATAGATAATTAATTACTTCCAATATGGTTTCAGCATTGGATACCAGAAAAACCATGGCGAAAGCGATGACACCCATACTAAAGGAAATTAGTTTGGAAATCTTTGTGGAACTTAAATCCGTCAAATTGGGATAAAACGGACGCACGAAATCTTCTAAAATGTTGAGAGCGAGGCCATTTAAGACAGTAGATAAAGTGCTAAATTCAATGATAAAATAAGTAATAAGTAAAAATTTGTAAAAAAAAAAAGTTGAGAGTTTACTTTTGTTACCTGAGAGATGCGCTAAAGAGACCGGCGACAAACAGACCCGACATGCCCGGGATATTCCCTAGAGTGTCCATCAAAAAGTAGGGTAGAATTTGATCCGCTTTAGAAATGATCTTTATAGGATAGTAAATATTTCATACAATACATTTTTAATTGAAACAAATCAATTTACATACCTTGGCTTTGATAGGATCACAATCATAATATTTGGCAAATGCTAATAGTCCGGTAAAGCAGCAAAGACTTATAAAGACGTCGATTACTATTATACTAATGAACAGAGCCCTTGAAGTATATAAACACGTACAATATTAGGTTGTTTATGATATACAATATACAGTTGACATAATGGTCAATTGACATACTTTTGTGCACTACGTCGTGTAGAAACAGCTAGAAATCGCTGATAGATTCCCTGTCTGGGAACAACCCAGCCCACACATGAACCCAGTAACATAGACCAGATCTTTTAAAAATATACATATATGTTGTATATATAAAGTATATAAAAGTAAACAATTGCTAATCCCAACTATTATTTACGTACCGTTTTATGAACAGTAGGGTCGAGACTTACACTAGAATTGAACGTTGAAAACTTAATAATGTTTCAACTTGATTTGGAAACGTATCTAGTATTTATCATTCTTACTTGAAGAATTCAATTCTTCCTGAATTGACGTTACGTGCCCAAACATTATTTACTCCGATGTCCATCAATCCTTTTATTACGAGGGCGGAAACTGAGCCTAGCATCAGAAATATTTGGAGAGTATCCGACCAAACAACCGCTTTCATTCCTCCCTGAAATTAGCAATAATTATAAAGCGCGGATGCTCTCTTGTAATCATTAACCGGTAAAATATTCTTACGATAGTGGTATAGAATGTAACCACAACGAACGTAATGGTGCAGCAGATGTAAACATGCAAACCGGTAACTAAGAAGCGTTATGTACGATAAAAATGTACATTGATAATTCATTTTATCGAACTAATTTATGTACTATATTTAGACCTTGAGATAATGCCAAAGATGGAGAGTACGTTAACATCGATAAGAAAAAAAGCTGAAAACAAATATATTATTTAAAACATTTCAACATATTCTTTATAAAATGCTAATATGCGATGAAAAATTACACAATCGAATATACTCAACACGGAATATATTCGTCGAATTATTCGATGAAAGCGCATCTCCAAGTACTATAAAAACGTATAAATTAACATTAACATCGCTAATGAGAGAAAATTTGCTAAGTTCTAAAACGAAATAGAAATGTATTTGCCTTAGTGACGGAGAGGATCTCAAGATCTTGTAGAAGTGGAAAGAGAACATAGGCAGAAAGTGGGGTCTCTATAGCTATTGCAATTGGCATCCAAAACATCATAGATCCGGTGAGGTAAACATCCGTCGGCATCCCCAGCATCGTATTCGTAGAAACGGTACTGTATATTTCCAAATGGGATTTTTGTTTTACTTGCCTTTCGTTTATGTTTTTAATGCATTTCTAAAATACCTGGATGAAAGTGACATTGCGATCGGAAAGATGGCCATCATTTTACCCCCGAGAAGATAATTGGTGGTAGAACTTCCAGCTCCTTTATAAGCATGATAAATACCGATGAGCAATGATGCTATCAAAGTCAAAGAAAAGATCAGGTAATCCCCCCATGCGAAATGAATGGACGATTCTTCTGTATCCGTCATTATTATTAATTATTTCTGCAAAATTTTGTGGTCCTGATTGTATCTGCCGTGGAAAAACTGACAGTACCGGTAGCTTCGCAAGGGCTTTTATACAAGGAATCAAATGAAAATTATACGCCATGGAGCCCACGGGTAGACTGTAACAAGTGTTCTTTTATCACAATAATAATTAAAATTTTATACATAAAATATATGTAGCATCTGTTATAACGCTATTGAATTGAAATATGTTTATTTTATGTAAGACAAAATTCAGAGCCGTGGTTTGAATAGTAAAAAAGGGATAAATTAACACATACCAAAAAGTAAATGATAAGCATTTCTTAGAAGCTAGCAACCCAGCTTATTACACGATTTCTATAAGAATTGTTTAAGTATAATACATTATTTTCGAAGCTCGAAAAAACCATATGCTTGCTTCTGTTTCTGCCATTTCTATACCCTTTAGACACACAAAAAGATAGCATATACATCGAAATCTGGATGTAGACCCTTATTTTTGCTGCATATTAATAAAGTTAGCTTAAAAGTTCACTGCTATCTGAATCATTGGTTCAACCAAAAAAATAAGAGAATCCTAATACAAAATTGAACATTAAACCAGTACAAATATGTGCGCCAGACAAGACAATAATTTTAACTCTGGCGTATACTGTCAACTTAAATGTTCTTGTTTTTTTTTTAACTAGAATGGTCGCAAATAAACACCATTAAGGAATTGCTCAACAAAGGTCAAAACTAGCGTTTGTAATAATAATTTTAAAAAATACGTCGTATTTATCCCCTCCCCCCCCCCCAAAAAAAAAAAAACAAAAAAACAATATTCGTTGATTAATATGTATTCATTTGAAATTATTTTTTGTGTTGTAGAAATTTTAGCAAAATCAGCGAACCTACGGTACGGTTATAAATGAAACGCTAGAATAAAGTACGGTAGAGTAATTTTGGCTTAATGTTGAAAACCTATGTTGGTTCTTCCCTCATCAGTCATTTGATGCACCTCCTAAGACATGATGAACCAGGTTTTAAATATTAACACGCATATTAAACTAAAATATTTAAAGTAGCAACCATGTTAGTTGTCCGCTTCTTTCCAATCCAACGCCGCAAAAAATTATAACAGAGCTTGGGATCCAGTTTATCAGGATCCTGTCGACCAGTGAGCAAGCTAACCAGCGTTCCTACGATAATCACAATGAAGGTACCGATCATGGGGTACCACAGGTAGGAAATTTTAAGCAAAATGAATACCACCCCTTCTCTATAAGAGAAAATATTCTTATAAAAAATAGTAATGATGATTAAATTTGGACAGACTTCTCAGTAATATTATGCTGCGCCGACGTTTCAACAGTTGAATTTAAGGTCGAATTCCAGACAGGGCAATGCTCAATGGTTGTAAGTTTCATTTGCTTATTGATAAGAGTCCCTTGGGATCTTGCCGCTTGTGTGAAAATGCCGAGCAAAATCACAGCAAAATAACTTATTATCATTCCTACAGTTGCACCCTTTACAAATTTAGTACTTATGATATTAAATTATTGTTACCAAAAAAATCATATGAAACTCACAATGGAATTAGCCCATGGAACCAGCATACCCAAGGTAAACATTCCGAGGCTCATTCCAATTCCAGCTCCACTAACACTAAGGCCAGTCTAATAAAATTAAAGATTATATTTTATCATATAATAGTTTACCGCTTTTCTTTTCTTTTTTTTAATCTAAAGAATGATAACAATCTTTATTACTTCCAAGATTGTTTTCACGTTCGATACGACGAAGACTAGAACATAGCTAATAAGACCAAATCCGAATGAAACAAATTTGGAGATCTTAGTGGCTGTTCCGTCAGTTAAATTTGGGTTGAATGGTCGGATGAAATCTTCCAAAATAGTAAGGGAAATGCCATTAAAAGCCGTAGATAGTGTACTGAATTGTCGAATCAAAGATTTTGTGATTGCTAACACAATAGACACAAATGTAAATAATGAAAATTTTTCATACCTTAGGGATGCACTAAAGACGCCGGCGACAAAAAGACCAGACAAACCAGGGATGCTCCCTAATGTACCCATCACAAAATAAGGAACGATTTGGTCTGCTTTTGTTACAAACTTAAGAAATGAATAGTTTTATTTTATACCTATTTTGAAAATAAATAGGAAAGAATGTGCATAATACCTTTGCTTTGATGGGATCACAATCAAAATATTTAGAATAGATAACTAAACCGGCTGAACAGCACAGATCAAGGAATATACCAACAACGAAAATACTCAGTATAATAGCTCTATAATAATAAAAATAAATAATTTAAAAAATTTATATTTAAAAAAATATTTTATACTTACATTTGACCAAGGCGACGTGTAGGAACAGCGAGGAACCGTTGGAAATTCCCTTGGTTTGTACCGTACCATCCTACCCATAAGAAACCAGATCCAATCAACATGGACCAAACCTTAAAAAGCACAGGTCATCGGTACGAGTAACATGATGATGTGAAAACATTGTGGGCTAATGATATATAAAGTCATTACCGTTTTTTGAGCACTAGGGTTAGGATCTATACTGAATTCGATCGAAGATAATTCAATAAAAGGTACCGTACGGTACTTATGTTACCACTCCGTATTTAAGACATTTTAGTAAAAATATTTAATAAATAACTCACTTGAAGAATTCGAGTCGACCCGAGTTTAGATTACGTTCCCACACATTTTCAATTCCGACGTCGACAACTCCTTTAATCACCAATACGCCCATAGAGACCAACATTAGAATTATTTGAATGGTATCTGACCAAACGACAGCTTTCATGCCTCCCTGTCAATTATTATTGTATGATTGATTCTTGCTTTGCATATTTTCACTTTATTTTTAAAAAAATGTTTTATTTATATAATACAATGGTCGTATAGAAAGTGCAGACGGCGAAGGTAATGGTTGCTGAAATGTAGACGTTCAATCCGGTCACTAAAAACAAGTTAGTCAACATGTTTAAATAGCTAGAGAGACTTTATTTAAAAATATAATTCCACCTTGTGATAGAGCAAGTGACGGACCGTAAGTAACAATCGACAAGTAGAAGAGCTAATAAACCATAATATGGTAATTCCACAACGAAATTACATTAAAATGATTTATAGCTAGAGACTTACGTTTCCGAATATGTTTATTCCCGAAAACAATCTTCGAACTAGACGATGAAAGCGTAATTCCAGGTACTTAATTTGAGATGGGTTTACATATTATGAATCCCATGGGTCAATGAAGTGATATAATATGATTAACCTGATTGTTAGAAAGAACTCCGAGGTCTTGAAAGAGCGGTAAGTAAGCATATGAGGCAATAAGGACACCAATAGCAATGGACACAGGCCACCATAACATCATCGCTCCAGTGAGGTAAACGTCCGTCGGTAATCCCAACATGGATTGAGAAGAAACCGAACTTTTTCCGCGCATAAAAGGCACACAATAAAACACTCATTGCATCAAATCAACAAAAGGTATAATGCTATTTTAATAACTGGTACCTGGCAGCAAATGACATTGCGATAGGGAAGATGCCCATTGATTTACCACCCAACAGATATTCACTGGTGGAACTCGCAGCTCCTCTCCACGCATGATAGACGCCGATCAACAATGAGAGCACCAAAGTTAGAGAGAAGATGAGGTAATCCGCCCATCCGAAATGAAGAGATGGGTCTTCCATCATAATTTCTAACGAACGTTAGTCACTGAAGTAGTGTGCAGTTAAAAGGGTTACTACAAACTATATTGCTGAATACCTTCCAAAATATACGAATACAAGTAATAAATGTTTTATTTTGCATGGCAACAATTGTATTCTTTTTTATACATGCATTATGCACGCGGTCATGGATTAATCTAGTAGTATTATTGTGTGTGTTATGAGTTTTTAAAATTAAATGCAATAAACAATAGTAAGATTAGGAAACGAGTACTTACCCTTTCAATAAAGAGCGCACTTTTGTAAACAAATAGTTTCAAAGAACCACTTGAGCTGCTCCAACAGGTGCGGACATCACCGCTGCCGATCGCTGCTTAGTGTACAAATGTTACAGAATAACGGGAGAAAGTGGCGGAGTAAGCAGTAGCGGACGCTACTCCGTGTAAGGTATGTAGTATCAGGTAAACCCAAGGTAACTAGGCTGGTATCGTTCGGCCTTGGTTCAAAAGTTATTTATATACTGGATGCGCGTACTCTCCATTCTCCACTCTCTTTTTCTTGACCCAAGTGAAATATCTATTATTGCGAGCCCGAAGGGCTCGCAGAAGACGATAAAAAAAATTGACAAAAGAGTCTTCTGCGACCCGAAAGGGAGAGCTTCTAAATGAGTTAGCAGTAAAAAATTCCGCGCGTCTCTGTCTGTCTGTCTGTCTGTCTGTCTGTCACTATATTTATGGCAAGCGATAACTCAAGTTTTACGCAACCGAATGTGACAATCTTGGTCTTAAAAGAAAGGTAATATTCTACAGATGCTCCCGTTTAATTTTGGTTAAAAAATATTGAGTTTAAGATAATTAAATCATTTAAAATGTAATTAAAACATTTAATTAAATAGTGATATTGCACTAAAATTGACAAATTAGGGCTCAAAAGATGCACAATTTTTTTCTCTTTCTATTTGTTGTAATCCGGTAAAAAAATATTGAGTTAAAGTTAATGAAACCAACTAAAATGTAATTAAAACTGGCGATGGCGCTAGTGTCAACGTAGTCTTATGGGGATAAACAGTTGCAAATGAACTAAAATTGATCATATACATATATGGCGATCGAAATAGCCAATTTGCCGGCTCTTTACCGACCATTTTGCCGGCCGCAGGCCCGTTTGAACAGCTAAATTTACCGATTGCTTAACTGACCATTTTGCCGATTGAAACGTTAAAGCCATCGGTTCCCACACCAACTTATTTGCCGGCCGCAGGCCCTGTCAAAACGACCAGTTTTCCGGCCCGTTTACCGCACAATTTTATCTCTAATTTGACGGCCGTTTTGCAAATAATTTTCCTTTTGTTACAACGAGATTGGCTTTGTTTTAAAGCTGATTCAGTGGAGCTGAATTACTCTTATCCTCACGGCGAGCCACAAAGCGCGCTTTGCTATCTTAATTCCACATGCGATAACAAATTTAATTGTGGCAATTTTTTCTCAGAAAGCAGAAAGTGAATCTGAATTGTATAGGCACTAATGCACTATATTAAAATCGATGTTAGGTGTTGGGAACAGAAAATAGTATTAATGACATGCCATACTTAACAAGAACATCAGTAACCAATAGATAGTGTTGATGGGCATTCTTATTTTACTTGTCGCTCTATATGGGATATTCCATAAATTAAGCCAAATAAGATAGTAAAGCGAGCTTTTCTGCTCGCGGTTAATAGTATAATTCACGCTTCGCCTGAATTAATCTTAATGAGTCGTGAAGGATTTCGATTGAATTGAATGGGAATAGGGAAGTGATTGTTATGATGAGGGTTGTTCTTTAGGCATATTGTTTGATTATTTCCAATAAACAAACTATAAATGAATTGATATATAATAATTTGTTTGTGTGGCTGATTGATATTAATAAACATAAAAGCTTAAGTGGTATGACACGAATGCATGATCGCTGTGCGATTATTAAATTGAAAGTCTTGCAGACGCCATCCCCCCTAGAAACGGGTGTCTTTTCCATGGAAAAGGAAGTTCTACGGTTGCTAGGCACTGAAATTGCGTGGGCCGTTATGGGACTAAAAAGGAATCGGCTATTACAAATGTATTACTTATTTTAACGAAAATTCCCGAAAAACGTATCTAGAAAATGGAATTCCCTTTCGAATGAACTATAGATTAGTAAAAAGAAAAACCCCAGAAAGGCTAAAATAATGGGGATACACATACACGCCTCAGGGGTTCAGAAAATTCTGAGAGGACTACTATAGGATACAAATACCCTGAATAGAAGAAGAAATAACTTATTAGGCTCGCTACGCTCGCAATTATATTCATTCTAAAATCTTAGTCAAGAGTCAACGGATTAAATTGATAAAAGGAAATTTCAATTACGAAAAAATATTAACTATACAAAATGAGTTTTAGAGTGAGTAAAAAAATCGACGATAATCCACCAATCCTTGGTATATATGTATATATAGTCCCTGATAAATAATCCCGAATTTTTGTTTTAAATTTCAGGAAAATTACTTCTATATTACAACAAATAAATTTGCATGCGCTAGCGCGTTTATACTAAAGAACATCTCTCGACAGAAACTCTGTTGTTATATTTTTTATTTGTTTTTTCCATTTTTCAGCCATTTGATGCACTTCCTGAAATACACGAAACCATTGTACAATAAAAATTATAAATACAAAATTATAAAAATTGAAACCGTATTAGTTGTCCACTTTTTTCCAACCAAACGCCTCAAAAAGCGAAAACAGAGTTTGAGATTAAGTTTATCAGGATCCTGTCGACCGGTAAGAAAGCTAACCAACGTTCCCAGAATAAGCACAATAAAAGTGCCGATCATGGCGTACCAAAAATAAGAAATCTGAAGCAAAACGAAGGCCTCTTTTCTATGAAGTAGCAAATGGATTTTAAATAACCTTTCCTTTGAAAAAATTAACGATTTATACTTTTCTTCACAGTGTGTAAACGCTTCAAAAGTCGAATTCGAAGTCGAATTCCCAACAGGGCAATTTTCAATGGTTGTTGGTTTCATTTGTCTATTAGGTAGAGTGCCTTGGGATCTTGCCGCTTGTGTGAAAATCCCGAGTAAAAGGACAGCAAAGTAACTCACAACCATTTCTAACGATGCTCCCTAAAAACCAGTATAATACAAATTAATTGAGTTTGATTATTTAAAAAAATAATTCTCACAATGGAATTCGCCCATGGAATCAACATGCCCAAAGTAAACATTCCAAAGCTCATTCCAATTCCAGCTCCACCAACACTGAGTCCGGTCTAACATATTTAGAATATACAAAATCGTCTCCTTTTAAGCACAACATTTTTTCAAGATAAACTTGGTATAAACTAACTTTGAATACATAAAAATACTTTACACAAAAATACAAATAATAATGATTTTTATTAGAAACTGTAAGCAATGTTATGGTGTTTTTTTTAAGTCCGAAGTGCTGATGAGATGGCAGGGCTTGTTGAGTTGTTTTAAGTTCACAAACATATAAAACATTGTGTAGCCTATAGAAAGTTACGAGGTTTGACGGATCGGTTTATTCGGATCAAAAGGCAACAACTGGCAAGAAAAGAACAAACATCGTGGACTTCAAACGCAAAATTTTTCGTATGACGTTCCACTATTTCAGTCTTCTCCTTCCTTCTCCAACGGACCAAGGTAGCTTTTGCTACAGAAGGATGAAGTGCAATCGTGCATCAGTAGATTGCTGGACTAGCTGAGATGTTATTGTTCGTTGGTTCAAATCTCACCGCGTGTAACTTCCTGTATGTTACTTATTGCAATGTGGCAATCTCGCCCACCTCCTCCTCCCCTTCTTGTTGTAGGAGTTGAGATGCGAGCAGGGGGAGGAGGGGAGAAATCAGTCATTGTCGTTTTCTACTCGAAAAAGGGTAACAACTTGTTGCTCCCGAATTTGAACTCATTTTTTCTCTTTTTTGAACTTTCGGGCTCGTGCTAGAGCAATCTTTTTGGGCTCGCGCCAGAGCAAAGTGTCCTTATAAAAGTGTATTTGCGTCCGTCTGTGTGTGTGTGCTCGCGCCAGAGCGTGTTATCAATACAGTGTGTGTTTTCTCCCGCAACTCGTGTGCCATCATTTACTCGGTCAATTCTATCGCTCGGCCACATCGGCCGGAACACATGGTGCCGAAACCCGGGACTTTGTCCCAATAAATTGAGTATTATTTCTCTTTTCATACTGTTATTTTGTGTGCAACATTGTTGGCTCGTCACTGTTTCATAACTATTGGCGGAAGTTGACACAGCCGAATTTCGCTCTGTGTCTCAACGACGAAACTGGCTCGTTACATCAGAACCCAGTCTGAGCGGCCAAGAGACGAGTGGGGCGCGAGCCGAAGAGTCATCACCGACGACCCTCCTTATAAAGAAGGTCGTGCTCGCTCCTTCATCTTTGACCGGCTAGCCCCTGCGTCCAGCCCTCTCACGTTGACCTCAACCTCCGTCACTGAAGCAGTGCCACCAACGCTACGAACTAGTACGCCATCTTGTCTTGCCGCGTCGGTCACAACGACAACTACCACCTGCGTGACGTCATTGCCGCCAGCGAGCGCCTCATCCAATCGCATTGTTAAGACATTGTCGTCTGTTGTGGTGGTTCCCGCCGGCTCCTTGTTATCGCCCATCGTCACGACAAGTGCAGCCAGTAATTCAAATACCTCGATTGCCGATACATTCTCTATTCCTCCTCGTTCATCAGTCAAACCGAGAGGAGCTCATATAAAGGTATTTATTGTAAAGGATCTTGATAAAGGTATAATTCCTGCTCCCCTAGAAAACGATCACGAGAGCACGGAAGTACGTACACAGTTCTCGGAGAGATTTATAAATAACCTGCGAGCCAGCAGGGGTCCTGAGAGTGCTGTTGAGTCCACTACCTTTGAGGTTCGACTACCGGAAGATAGCCAATCGATCCCGACCAAACAAAGCAACCGGAATGATGGCGGCTTCTGCGAGCAGAACCAGCGGTACAGGAGACGCGGAGGAACTTATTAACGACCCTCCTCTTCAGTTCCGGCCCGTCGATGAACCCGATTTTATCAAGCGCCACCGAACCACCCTTCTTATGATCCACACAAAGGTGGGATCGAGGATCCGCAGGGCTATTTCGAATTCTGTCAACCCAGAGAGCATAAAAGTCGACTTGACGAAGCTGGCGGTAACGTACGAAAGGGCAATACAGACTAATGATACTTTATCAGCAGCTATACACCTCCGAGACCCCTCAAGTACGAGCATTACGAAAGCTGAAAGATGGGGAGAAGATCTCCGGGAGGAGCATCAGAGGCTGCAGAACGAGCTGGCTGCCTTTATCGCCCGTACGACTCACCCAGCGGCCGCCAGTACATCAGCTGCAGATCCAGTCAGCACGGAGGCGCCATCCAATACCTCTCAGCCGTTGCAGACGCTCTCGGTGCCCAGCTCTTGGCAACCGTCAACTAGCGCGCCCTCTCATCTCGGTTCACCCTTCAGGAGCCCTGTTAATATGGACAGTACGGTTACGATGCGATCACCACCTTCTCTTTCGGTCACATCCGTGATAAATCAGCCTCGCCTAGCGCTTCATGCCCTTCCTTTTCACGGATTTAATGCGAATCATCAGTCAAACACGATGGTGAGTCGGGCACCGAACCAGTTGCCCAGTGTCTCTCAGCATCAACCGCTTCCCTCTGTAACCGGTCAGCAACAAGTAGCGCACCAGCTACTCAATCATCCGTCTGCCCCGGTCCAGCAGGGCGCTTCAGTCAACGTGATGCAGCAGACACCGACTCAGCCACTCAATGTCCCCCACTGGATCGCTCAGCAGCAAGCAGCGCACCAGCTATCCAATCATTCGACTACTTCGGTCCAGCAGGGCGCTTCAGTCAACGTGATGCAGCAGGCACCGACGCAGCTGCCCACTGTCTCTCAACATCAACCGCCGCTATCTGGTATTGGCCAGCAGCAAGTAACGCACCAGTTACTAAGTCTTTCGTCTGCTTCTACCCAGCAGGGCAATCCATTGTGATGCAGCAGGTACCGAACCAGTTGCTCAATGTCTCTCAACATCAACTACCTTCTTCTGCTGCTGCTGTCCAACAGGGTGCTTCTTCCTTTGTGATGCAACAGGCACCGAGGCAACTGCCTAGTGTCTCCCAGTATCAACCACCTTCTTCTGGGTTCACTCAGCAGCATGTAGCGAATCAGCCACTTAATCTTTCGGTCTCTTCTGTTCGGAAGGGCGGTTCATCTAGTGTGGTGCAGCAGGCACCGAACCAGTTGCCAAGTGTCTCTCAGCATCAACCGCCACACTCTGCTATCGGTCCGCAGCAGGTAGCGCATCAACTACTAAATCTTTTGGTCTCTTCTGTTCAGCAGGGAGGTTTACCTAGTGTGATGCAGCAGGCAATGAACCAGTTGCCCAGTGGCCCTCAGCATCAACCGCCGCTCTCGGTCCAGCAGGTATATCCGGCTATTACGATGCAACAGTCACTAAACCAAGTGCTCAATGTTGCCCAGCACCAATCACTTCCGATTAATACCACTCAGCAGCTTGTGACGTATCAGCCACTTACTTCTTCAGCTGCTATCGGTCAACAATCTGCAGGTCATGTGTTGATGCAACAAGTACCGCACCAGGTGCTAAATGCTCCTCAGTATCAACCGCCTTCATCCGGCTCGGCTCATTCTCAAGTGGCGTACCAACTACTTGATCCGTCGGTTGCTCATGGCCATCAGGTGGTCCCTTCTAATCCGGTGCATCAAGCACACCACCAGGTGCCTAATGCTGCTCAATATCAACCCAACTTCTTCCGGTACTATTCAGCAGCAAGTCACGTACCAACCACCCACTTCTTCAACTGCTCTTAGTCAGCAATCGGCAGTGAATGCGCTGATGCAACAAGCACCGCACCAGGTGTCTAATGCTGCTCAATATCAACCCTCTTCTGGTACGGCGTATTCGCAGGTAGTGCATCAACAACCTTATTCCGTAACGGCTCCTGGTCATCAAATGGCTCCAAGTATATCAGCACAGCAGAATGTGCACCAGCTTCCTTATGTTGCTCGGTACCAGGTGCCTCATCTCAGCACATCTCAGCACCATATGCCTCCGCTTCATGTTCCCGCGTCGTCGACTGCTTACGCACCAACATCTTGGCAAGGCATGCAGCAACTGGGATCGTATCAGCCTCCTATCACCGCCGCTGTTGCTGGGCAACAACAGTTCACAGTGCCCCAGTGGTCTACGTCAACAGCAGCACCAACGTCGTCGATGTACACACCGTCCGTAACTATACATCAAACGGGATCCATGATGTTATCTCTCTGTCCAGCTACAATGTACCAGCAGATGGCACCGAGTCAGGCTGCTCCCTCGTCAACTGGGCATCAGACCATAGCGTACGGTTTGATATACCAGCCGCCTAACTCGCATCAGACCGGTGCGTACCAGCTACCCGGGTCGATGCCGACTTCGTATCACGGGCAATATACAGCGTTGTCTTATTTGCCTCCGTCCTGTACATCATCATCACAGAGTGTAAACGGGGCCGGATTTAACATAAGTTATCCCACCCAGATGATGCCGCAACCAGGTCAGCAGGGATGGATCCCACCAACGGATCAGTCAGGCCGTTGGAGTTCATCAGCCGCTCGTTTCTCCAACATAAGAGTGGAACCATTTGACGGAGATTCTCTTAAATGGCCCATGTTCCTAAGCAACTTCAAGACGCTGATGGCAGATGAGCTGCCTAAGGGGCTACGAATACGCTGCCGCAGCCCTAGGAACGCAACCACCTCCACCACCTCCACCTGCATCGGCTCATAAGTTGAAAAAGAAAACGTTTACTCCTACTATCAACGCTATATCGGATGGTGCTAGTGGTGGTGGTGAAATTTCGGAAGATCTTCATCGGAAAGAACCTATTCGTGTTTTTGCTGCAAAATTTCTCCACCGCACAAAATTGAGAGCTGCTCCGCCTTTCTTGCATTGACTCCGACGAAGAGAGCGGAATTGGTGAGGAAAGAGAATCGTTGCCTTCGGTGCGTGATTGGGAAGCACTTTTCCTGCCGCTGTCCATCTAAAATTACGTGCGCCGTTGAAGGATGTGGCCAGAGGCATCATCAGCTTCTGCATGGTGCAGAGCGAGTCAACCCGAAGCCAGCGGCAGTGGAACAGCGATCTTCAACGTCGGGAACTATCAACGCTGTGCGCGAGGAAGCAAATTTACCCGGCTATGTTCATCGGCAAATTGTCTCGGTTGTCGTAAGGGCGCCAAACGGAAAGAAAATCCCGACTCTAGGATTCCTGGACAACGGCTGCTCGGTTGTACTCATTCAGCAGGACCTTGCAGACGAACTGGAATTACAGGGACCCACGGCTGAAAGATCCTTTCGTCTATTTAATGGAGAGCAAGTGCGGGTACCGAGTAGACTCGTAGACTTCATGCTGTGCTCAACGGATGGAACCACATCCTTTCGAGTACCAATGGGCTACACGACACCTAAAGTGGAGGTAGCAGAGCGAAGCACCCGTTGGCCGGAGGTCAAGATGAAATATCCCCAACTGATGGACTTGGATCTGCCGGATGTCGACCCGCGAAACATTAAACTACTCATCGGCAACAATATTTTTGGCGCTCATGTTCAACTGGAAGTAAGGTATCCGGATGAAAGAGCTGGTGGACCAGGCGCCATCCGAACTCCTTTCGGCTGGTGTGTATCCGGTCCAGTGCTTTCCGCTTCAGTGCATCACACAGAAAGTCCCTACGTCAACCACATTGGCTTAGAAAACCAGTGGAATCAGTGGAGCGGTTTTGGATTACCGACAGTGCCGGCACCCATCCACCTGAAGCACTCGTTCTCTCAAAGAACGACAAAAGGGCGAACGAAATCATGGAATCGGATATGAAGCTGGTTGATGGTCACCTTGAAATGGGTCTCCTATGGAAAGGAGAAAGGCCTCATCTTCAAGACAGTCGCCCCACCGCACTCTATCGTCTTCAAGGGCGAGAGCGAAGATTCCGTCGTGATCCGAAGTATGAGGCGGACTACATCAAGGGCATGGCCGACTACATTGATCGTGGATTTGCTAGGCTCACAACGAAGAATGAATTGGAGAACTCGCCGCCCTGGACGGCTTACATCCCTCATCATGGAGTCTGCCATCCAAGAAAACCAGGAAAGTTCAGGATTGTATTCGATATGTCCTCAAAATCGAACGGCGTGTCACTAAATGACTGCCTCATGAAGGGACCTGACTTCCTTACTAGTCTCTTGGGCGTCCTTCTTCGCTTCCGGTTGGGTTGCATCTCCATCATCGCCGATATTGAAAAGATGTTTCACCAAGTGCGTGTGCGGGAAGAGGATCAAGCGGCGATGCGGTTCCTGTGGCGTAATCCTGGCGACCGAACACCTCCTATGACGTACCAAATGACGGTATTTTTATTTGGATCCGTTTGCTCCCCATCAGTATGCTCGTTTGCCCTAAGAAAAACAGCTAGAGACAGCAGTATCAGAGTACCCGAGTGTAGTTGGCTTAGTTACCGATAACTTTTACGTCGATAACTACCTCGGCTCGGTCGATACGGCTCAAGAAGGAAAACAGATCGTGAAGGAGCTGACAACGGTGCTGAAAAGGGGTGGATTCCGGCTGACAGGGTGGTTCTCTTCATCTCGAGAGATCATGGCGTCGGTGGAGAAAGAAGAGCGCGCAGATTCAAAGTGGAACCACACTTTCGATCCCCTTCCCACTGATCATGCTTTGGGCGTGCTTTATTCAAGTCAAGAACATGCCTTTCTCTTCAAACCTGTACCAAGGTTGGAAGCAAGGACACATCGAGCTGTCCTCAGCGTCATAATGTCCATCTTCGATCCTCTAGGAGTACTAGCGCCGGTGGAAATCGATGCAAAGTGCATCCTTCAGGAAATCGTCCGTCGGAAGCTGGGGATGGATGATGAGCTACCGGAGGATATATTACGGCGCTGGCAATCATGGAACCACAAGATCAAGGCACTCGAACAGTTCCATCTCAATCGCTGCTTCCGTTCCAGACCTGACGTACCAGTCCATCAGGAGCTTCATGTATGTACGGACGCCTCTGAGAAGGCGTACGTAGCGTCTGCATATCTTCGTCTTACCTTTGCAAATGGAGATGTCGAAGTATCATTCGTCATGAGAAAGGCGAGAGTTGCTTCGCTTACCCAGCTCTCTATTCCACGACTTGAGTTGGAAGGAGCCGTACTCGGTCATCGTCTTGCCACCACCATCTGTGAAGAATTGCGGTTACCTCTTAAAGAGGTAACATTCTGGACCGACTCACGAACGGCGCTATGCTGGATCCACGGCTCACGTCGATACAAGGCGTTCGTTGCTCATCGAGTCGGTGAGATCCGAACTACTACCCGAGCAGATCAATGGCGTCATATTCCCGGCGTGATGAACCCTGCCGATTATGTCTCAAGAGGAGTGGACCCGGAAGAGTTTACTTCATGTCATCCTTACATTACGGGGCCGGAGTTCCTCCGGCGGAATCAGGACGATCATCCAGCGGCCATCATCATTCCGGAACCGGACGATGGAGACCCGGAAGTGTCTACACGTCAGTGGGTAAACAGTATCGTCATCGCGTTGCATGGATGACACGACAGACCGGATGGATGGTCGACACGGAGACCTTCATGATGGCCTTCCAACGGTTTGTTGACCTGCGTGGTGTGCCATCCGTACTCCTCAGCTATAATGGTACTAATTTCGTCGGGGCCAGAAAAGAACTAGCAGAAGAAGCAGCGCGTCTAGAAGATGAAGTAGGAGTGCGTGAAGAGCTCACCAAACGAAGGATCGAGTGGCGGTTTAATCCACCGTACAGCCCGAACTTTGGTGGTATATGGGAGCGAGCCGTACGAACTGCTAAAACCGCTCTAAAGGTGGTGCTTGGAAGCAGGTCGGTCAACGAGGAAGTCTTCCGGACGGTATTAGGAGGAGTCGCTGCGCTCATGAACTCTCGTCCTTTGACCCATGTTAGTCCGAGCCCGGACGAGTTGGAGCCGCTGACCCCGAACCATTTTTTGCTGGGAAGAGCGAATCCTCATCTACCGCTGATCACAGTCAATGAAAAGGAAATTCTGTTGCGCCGTCACTTCCGTGCGGCACAGGCGCTGCTCGATTGCTATTGGAAGAGGTGGACCACCGAGTATTTACCTACACTCAACGAGCGGAAGAAGTGGTGGAGCGAGCAGCCCGAGATACGCCGCAACGACTTTGTGCTGGTGATGGAACCAAACACACAGCGGGGTCAATGGAATATCGGTCGTATAGAAGAATCCATCCCAGGTCAAGACCAAGTCAAGCGTGTTGTGCGTGTGAAAACAGCCGGAAAGACTTACACACGCTCTGTTCACAATCTCGTATTCCTGTGCCGACCGGAAGGATTGGAGGAGCCGCAGCAGCCCAAAGCTGCTCTCGTTTCTAAGTACTGTCTCCAAATTATGTAATTCCCGCACTTGTCAGTATCTTTAAGAATCTTTGATCCAAATCCTTTTTTCGCACTGCGCAGTACACATATAAAGAAAAGTCGACGGTTCTGTACTACTTGTGTTATACTTTCGTCGCTATAATTTTTTTAAACTCATGGGTTTATTGGTCACGCCAGCAACAATGCTGAGAATAGTTCAAGGCTATTTGTTTTTAAAATATATACTTTTTTACCAGTAAATCATCAATTGTTGATAAATAATGTAAATGAAATTACTTTAAAGTTAATTTTGGTTCCGATATCAGAGAAGCAACTATCAAAAACAAATTATTGTAAGTACGATTACAAAAAACATCTCTTTGGTTTCTTGATTCATCTTCTTGGTTTAATTTTCAAATCCTTTGTTGGTTCTCCCCCTTTCTGCCATTTGATACACCTCCTGGTCCTAAAATATGTATAAACGTATAAAAACAATTTTAAAATATGAATTTAAATACACGACCATATTAATTGTTCTCTTTTTTCCAATCCAACGACGTAAAAAATGGTAACAGAGTTTAGGGTCCAGTTGATCAGGATCCTGTCGACCAGTAAGCAAGCTAACCAGCGTACCCACAATAATCACAATAAAAGTACCAATCATGGTGTACCAAAAATAGGAAATCTCAAGCAAAAAGAAGGCTCCTTCTCTAGAAGAAAAAAAAATGATTAAATAACAAATGATGACGATGAAAATTATACTGACTTCTCAGTATTTTGTTGCTTTGTTTCAAAAGTGGAATTCCAAGTGGAATTCCAAGCAGGGCAATTTTCAATGGTTGTTGGTTTCATTTGCTTATTTGGTAAAGTTCCTTGTGATCTTGCTGCTTGTGTGAAAATGCCTAACAAAATCACAGCCAAGTAACTCACTAACATTCCTATAGTAGCTCCCTTTACCAACATAGCACGTATGATTTAAATTAGTTTTTAAGAAATCAAAGTAATAATAGAAAAAAAAATAAATTTCACTATCGAATTAGCCCATGGAACCAACATTCCCAAGGTAAACATTCCGAGGTTCATTCCAATTCCAGCTCCACTGACACTAAGGCCAGTCTAATAATAAAAAAAATAATAGCATATCTTTTCTCTTTGTAAAAAAAATCGAATTCTTACTTCCAATATAGTTTTGACGTTCGATACGAGGAAAACAAGAGCATAGCTTATAAGACCAAATCCGAATGAGATCAATTTTGATATCTTCGTTGCGGCCCCGTCGGTTAAATTTGGAAGGAATGGACGAACGAAATCCTCCAAAATAGTCATCGCAATGCCGTTTAAGACCGTAGATAGTGTACTTATTTAATTATAGAATCAAATATATTGTGGGTATCTATACACGTAAATTACTAAAGTCATAACTTATTAATACCTTAAGGATGCGCTGAAGACGCCGGCGACAAAAAGGCCAGACAAGCCAGGAATGCTCCCCAAAGTGTCCATAACAAAATAAGGAACGATTTGGTCTGACTTTGTTATAAACTAAAAAAAAAAAAAAGTTTTTAGAACTATTTTTTTTTATGGGCGAATGAAATGTTACATACTTTCGCTTTTATAGGGTCGCAATCAAAATATTTTGAATATGCAACTAAACCGGCTGTACAGCACAAAGTAATGAATATTCCAACTACGAATATGTTCACTATAAGGGCCCTATTATGGAAACAGAGAAATGCTGCGCTTTTATTTTTAGACTTTTTATTATTCTATATACTTTTGGGCATGACGACGAGTGGGAACAGCGAGGAACCGTTGAAAGTTTCCTTGATTTTTCCCATACGCACCTGCCCAGAAGAAAGCAGATCCAATCAACATGGACCAAACCTTTGAATCACATTTCATTATAGTAATGATTTTCACATCCAATGTATCCAAATAAATTATATATGCTGGGTAAAAGCATAGAAGGCTAGTTGTACCGTTTTTTGCGTAGTAGGATCAGGATCTATACTGAATTCGTTAAAATGATTATATATCACATAATAGTCTTTATTTTTTAAACAAGTAAAGAATTCCAATTACATATATTATAATCTTACTTGAAAAGTTCTAGTCGACCCGAGTTGAGATTGCGTTCCCAGAAGTTTTCAATGCCGACGTCAACTATTCCTTTGATCACCAATACGGTCATAGAGACCAACATCAGAATAATTTGAATAGTATCTGTCCAAACGACAGCTTTCATCCCTCCCTAATACGATACGTTCTTGCATTACACATTTTCATGTATAACTATTATCTAATGTGGTTTTTGGTGTATTACAATGGTTGTATAGAAAGTACAGACGGCGAAAGTAATGGTTGCTGATAAGTAGACGTTCAATCCGGTCACTAAAAACGAAATGATCAACATGTATAAATACAATAAGAAATTATAAATAACTAATTCTAAAAATAGTTCTACCTTGTGATAGAGCAAGGGATGGTCCGTACGTAACAATCGACAAGTAGAAGAGCTAAGTAAATAATAATAGGATCATACCATAGAGCTATTGTATTAAAATTATTAGTGGAACAATATCATTGTATAAGACTTACGCTTCCAAATATGTTTATTCCTGAAAACAGTCTTCGAACCAGACGGTGAAAGCGTAATTCCAGGTACTTAATTTGAGATCAGATTGATATTATGAGCTATACATCTATGGCCCATATAATTCCATCAATATAGTTATATAATATGATATTAACCTGATTAATGGAAAGAATTCCAAGGTCTTGAAAGAGCGGTAAGTAAGCATATGAGGCAATAAGGACGCCGATAGCAAGAGCCAGAGGCCACCATAGCATCATGGCTCCAGTGAGGTAAACGTCCGTCGGTAGTCCTAACATGGATTGAGAAGAAACCGAACTTTTCCCGGAAAAATTAAGGAAAATATTCATTTCATCCAATCAATAAAAAGTATATTGGTATCATATTAACTATAGTACCTAGCAGCAAATGACATTGCGATAGGGAAAATGCCCATGGATTTACCACCCAGCAGGTATTCACTGGTGGAACTTGCAGCTCCTCTCCACGCAAAATAAACGCCGATCAACAATGAGAGCACCAAAGTTAGAGTGAAGATGAGGTAATCCACCCATCCGAAATGAAAAGATGCTTTGTCCAGCATAGTTTTAAAAGAACGTTCGTCACTGAAGTAGTATGCAGTTCAACTGCTTCCAGCAAACTGCATTCCTGCGAACACCTTCATGTCTAAATATATATAATATACGCATGTGGTACAAGTAACGAAAGGCTTATTTTGCATGACAGGATGTCATTTCTTTTCCCGAAATGACATGGCATATAATAGGGCCGAACTGTGCAATGAATACATGAATACGAAACGTGTATTCGACCATGAATTATATGAATACATACGCTAGTATACATTATAAGAAATACAGTGTGCAACCATAATGATAAAATTCACACAGAGAGCAGTTGGTATTGATATATTACGGTATCCTTTTGATAAAGGACGCGCTTTTCTATAAAACAGTTGCAAGGAACGGCTGTACCAACAGATGTGGTCACCGCTATTGGGATGTACAAATGTTACCGAATAACGAGAGAAAGTGGCGGATTGGAGGTGGTTCATAGTAGCTAGCGTTCACTACTCCATATGAGGTAAGCAAACATCAGATAGCCCGAAGGTAAGCTAGCATCTCTATTCTCTTGGCCTTGATTTGAATTTTATTTTCATACTGGATGTCGGCTCTACACTCGCTTTTTCTGGGCCCAAAGATTTATGTACCGATACTTTACATTTCAAATACATCGGTGGAATTAAGACGGCATTATAGTCTAATGTTTAGGGCCCTAAGTTTTGAACAAGACACTAAGATAGTTATTGACTGAAAGATTCTTTTTGAAAATTGTTTTACAACTTTCGTAAATTCATTATTGTCTATTGTTTTCTATTCAACCACGACCGTACTATTTTAAAGTAGTTGAAAAAGTCACGTCCAATAAGCACACTATTGGATGATTTATTTCAACTTCAATAAAATCAAAATTTTCAGCTTAAAATGTTCTAGGATATTTCTCTTGGTCGCTAAACGATAATAAGGTAGCGATCTAGTTGGCTGTGAGTACATTTTTTTTTAGCGTGCTAGCGTCCTTCTAAAAAAACTGTTTTCTATTCAACCACGAAGTTCATGCTTCGGTTTTTTACTTACTTCTGGATACACTTCGTAGTAATACGCATTATAGCTGCATTCGCTATTAAGATATAGAAAGGTTATAGTAGCATGCTACAAGTTAATGAGCCTTCTGTTGAGAAGCCGGGGGTTCTGTTGTTAAGCACCTAATAAAGTAATATTCTGCCAAAAAAAAATCTTGATTTCTTTTTAACTCAAGTGAAGCTATCAATCATCAATTAGCTGGAAATAACTCACTTCAGCTGGACTATCACTTTTAAAATTAATATATTTAACACAATCGAGAATACCAAAAGCCATCCAACGTTTTTTATATATATAATAATCAGTTTCATTTAATTTTGTTCAGAATTTCGGAGAGACAACACCTCGTTGTAAAAAAATACGGTATACATGTAAAAAAATACGGTAAGTGTATGTTTGGTAATAAAGAATATCTCTTAGAAGAGATTTTTGTTCAATTTTCAAATCCTTTATTGGTTCTACCCTTCTCTGCCATTTGATGCATCTCCTGAAATACACAAAACCATTATTTAAAAAAACAAAATAAAAGCAAAATGTAAAAATGGCAACCATATGAATTGTCCGTTTTTTTCCAACCCAACGCCTTAAAAAGCGGTAACAGAGTTTAGGATCCAGTTGATCAGGATCTTGTCGACCAGTGAGCAAGCTAACCAACGTCCCCACAATTAGCACAATAAAAGTACCGATCATGGTGTACCACATATAGGAAATCTGAAGCAAAAAGAAGGCCTCTTCTCTAAGAGATAGAAAAATTAATAATTACAATACTTTTTTTTGTTTTTAAATACCGGTATAATGATTTATACTTCTCTTCAGGTTGCGTAAACGCTTCATAACTCGAAATCGAAGACAAGTTCCCAACAGGGCAATTTTCAATGGTTGTTGGTTTCATCTGCTTATTAGGTAGAGTTCCTTGGGATCTTGCCGCTTGTGTGAAAATGCCTAGCAAAATCACTGCAAAGTAACTCACTACCATTCCTACCGTTGCGCCCTTTCAATTAGAACACATGTTAAATAATTGTTATGATTTAGAGAAAAAAAAAACGATAAAACTCACAATAGAATTTGCCCATGGGATCAACATGCCCAAAGTAAACATTCCAAGGCACATTCCAATTCCAGCTCCACCAACACTAATGCCAGTCTAAAGTATTCAAGGCATATAATAGCTCATAATTGTCTTTCTATTCAATTATCATTTGAATTCTTACTTCTAGAATTGATTTGACGTTCGATAGGAGGAACACTAGAAGATAGCTTATAAGACCAAATCCGAATGAGATCAATTTTGAGATTTTAGTGGCTGTCCCGTCAGTTAAATTTGGGAAGAAAGGGCGAACGAAGTCCTCTAAAATAGTCAGGGCAACGCCGTTTAACACTGTAGATAGTGTACTAAATAATTATCAGATTATAGCGATTACCAATTTTACTGATTCAATTAACTGGAATCAATTAACTTTTAATACCTTAGGGATGCGCTAAAGACGCCGGCGAGAAAGAGGCCAGACAACCCTGGAATACTCCCCAAAGTGTCCATCACAAAATAAGGAACGATTTGATCGGCTTTTGCCACTAACTTCAAAAAGATGTTTACTACTAATCTTGAAATGATTGCATAAATTGTAATATACCTTTGCTTTGATAGGATCGCAATCAAAATATTTTGAATAGGCAATTAAACCGGATGCACAGCAGAGAGGAATTAATATGCCAACCACGAAGATGTTCAGGATAAGAGCTCTGTAGTTTTTTTTAAACGTTCACGTCAGTAAAAAGAGTGAAATTTTCTTTTAATTCATACCTACTTTTGAGCATGGCGACGAGTAGGAACAGCGAGAAAACGTTGGAAGTTTCCTTGATTTATTCCGTACACGCCTGTCCATAAGAAAGCACCTCCAATCACCATGGACCAAACCTTTTAAAAGGGACATAAACCTTATTAATATCGTAAGATAAAATTTAAAAAGTTGGCATCGTTCGTGGTTATAATTTTTTAAAGTTATATAAACCACATATACCGTCTTTTGAGTGGTAGGATCTGGATCTACACTGAATTCGTTAAAATAAAAAATATATGTTACTGGTTATTGAGTTTAAAAAAAGTAAAATTCCAATATATTATTTTACTTGAAGAACTCTAGTCGACCCGATTTTAGATTACGTTCCCAAACGTTTTCGATGCCGACATCGACTACTCCTTTGATAACAAGTGCAGCCATAGATGCTAGCATAAGAAAGATTTGAATAGTATCTGACCAAACGACAGCTTTCATGCCTCCCTATTGCGACAGATTTTCTTTCATTAGATGTTTTCTTTTAAAGATTTTCAGTTATTCATTTTCTTATGTAATACAATGGTCGTGTAGAAATTGCAGACGGCGAAAGTAATGGTTGCCGATAAGTAGACATTCAATCCGGTTACTAAAAAACGATATTGTGAATTTGTAAATAGCAGAATAAATCACGTATAGTTCTTTGTTTTTATTTTTTACCTTGTGATAGAGCAAGGGATGGTCCGTACGTCACAATCGACAAGTAGAAGAGCTATAATTATTGATCCCCAATAATGTTTATATTTTAAAAGTAATTTAGCGGATTGCAATATAAAAAAAAACTTACGGTGATAAATATATTTATTCCTGAAAATAATCTTCGAACGAGGCGATGAAAGCGCAGTTCCAGGTACTTTATTATTCCAGACAATTAAAGTATAAGTTTTATACATAAATTACCCTCAACCATTGAGTCTATGCCAAAGTTATATAATATGATATTAACCTGATTAATGGAAAGAATTCCAAGGTCTTGAAAGAGCGGTAAGAAAACATATGTGGCAATTGGGATACCAATAGCTGCAGCCACAGGCCACCATAACATCATGGCTCCAGTGAGGTAAACGTCCGTTGGTGTTCCCAACATGGCTTGAGTAGAAACGGCACTTTTCCCCCCACACAAATAAGAAAAAAAAACATTCATTTTATAAAATGGCCGAAAGTATGATAATAATATATTTAACTGGTACCTAGCAGCAAATGACATTGCGATAGGGAAAATGCCCATCGATTTACCACCTAATAGGTATTCACTGGTGGAACTTGCAGCTCCTCTCCACGCATGATAGACGCCGATCAGCAATGATAGTACCAAAGTTAGGGTGAAGATGAGATAATCCACCCATCCGAAATAAAGAGATGGGTCTTCCATCATAATTTCTAACGAACGTTTGTCCACGGTTTGTCCCTGAAGCTGTGCACAGTTGAACTGCTTGCTGCAAATATAACTTTGGATGCCTAAGTCCCTTCCTGTTGAAATATACGCATACAAACAATGAAAGGCTTATTTTGCATGACAGGAAGTTGATTCTTCTTTTGTTGAGATGACAAAAAAAAAGAATCTCGCAGTAAATATTACGCAATGCGCACTCGACCATTAATCGATCGGTTTGAAGGAAGAGATTTTAGTTAACTGAAATCAATTTGTAAGTAATTATAAAAGTAGCAGATGGAATTATTTATTTACCTATAATTGAAAAAAATGCCGCACTAGTCTACAAGCAACTGCTAGGAGCGACTGACTGAAACAGTAAGTGAAAGCATACTGTACAAATATTACATAGTAACGGGAGAAAGTTGTGTTAGCACGGCCAAAAAAAAGCTAACGGATTTGTGTGAATAGAGAATTACGAGGTATAGGAATTCTCCACTGCTTTATATGGAGTTGCACACCCAGCAGTAGGTTATTTATACATATTTTGCATTTGACTCCAGTCGACTCCAGTTTCATATTATATCTGGCATTTTACTAAAGTTGAGTGGCATGCCAAATTACACCTGTTATACCTTTTTTCTGTCACGTCATCATGCTAAATATATGGCCCAAGGATAACAAGTACGGGAGTGACTTTTAAAATATTTTAATGAAAGGTGAGAACAATGCGGTATTACGTCCAGAATGGGAAGAAGAACGGAGAATTGGATTTCTTGTCAAGAGCCAGTACTCCCGCGGTATTCCCCTTCTTAGTTGACTATGGATGAAGGTTGGCAAGAAAATACGTTTTGACCTTGATATTATTGTTATGATTATGGCTGTGTGTACTTGATGGGTGGTTTTCACAGTGAAAATACGTAAGATAGCATAGTAGTCACTTTTTGCGCTCATACAGGATGTTAGGGAAAACCTTGGAAAATTGGTTAAAGAACGAAGTAAAAAGTGCTTTTCAATGTTAAACTTTATTAATAACAAGCAAAAAATCATAATGTATATATTGCAATATTCTGCTTGTACAAATTTTTTTTTTCAAAGTGCTACAGTATTTAAATCAGTTTGCTTTTCAACGGCAAAGATCTCTTCTTCGTTTTTCTGGTCGGTTTGAAGAACCTATTACACAGTAATTATTAATTATGAGTTTTAACACTTCATTGACAGAAAAAAATACTTATAGATTTTTGGATTGTTATTTAAAATTTTTTATTGTACCTGTATTCTTCCGGTCCACCGCCGCATAAATCTAAAAACAAGTTTAGAGTTGAGTTGATCAATATCCTGTGGCCCGGTCAGGAAACTAACTATCGAGCCGATAATAATCACGATCAAAGTGCCGATCACTGCGTACCAGAATAAAGATATTCTCAAAAGGTAAAAGGGTTCATCCGTTCTATCAAATTCACATCATAAACAAAGTGTTAAATATTTGTATATATAGTGCCTTTTTATTTCAATATTCATACTCGATAAGCGGATTATTGCTGTAACCTCGGAAAGTTTCATTCAGATTGGAACAGTTTAAAATACTTGTCGGTTTCATTTGCTTGTTGGGTAGCTGTTTAGTTGTGTGTTAGGTGTGGAGTTTTAAGTTACTGTTTGGGGGTGTGGGTAATTAGCGGGCAACGGGCAGCGGACAGCGGGCGGGTAATTAGCGGACTTTTTTAGCGGGCATTCCTTTTTTTGCTGGTGGGTAATTAGAGGGCATGTAAAAAGCGGGCTGGATAATTAGCGGGCTTTTTTTAGCAGGCGACTTTTTTTTTGCGGGCAACTCATTATTTATTTGCTTTACTTCCACATGTATTGCGGGCATAATAAAAATTAGAGGGCAACTTTTTATTTATATTTTGCTGTCACACATCACACATATATTGCGGACATAAAAAAAAATTTTAGCGGGCAACTTTTTTAAATGTGCTTGTATACGGTTGCCGGAACGAAAAAGTAAAAAAAAAATCTTAAACCATTAATATTATTTGCTGACAAGCACACATATTATACAATCATTTTATTTTTTGGGGGGACAATTTTTAAAAAATATGCTTATATGTTTCCGGCAATGACAGAAAGGGCATTTATTTTGGGGACAATATTTAATTTATTTGGTTTCCTCATTTTCGTCCGACGTATCTTTAGACCATGAAAAAGTGCACTTGCTATTTAGCGGGCAAATTTTAACCATTATTTTTTTCTTATATATTTTTTAGGAACATTAAAGAAACGTATATGATTGGCAGGATTTTTTTCGTTTCACATTCTGTTGATATTATTGCGGGCAATTGAATTATGGCTCTTATATTTGCGGCAAATAACTTTTTAGCTGAAAAAACAGGCATATTACTTGAGGAGGGGTGAGGGGTCTCTTTTTTGTTTTGATAAATATGGCATATTTTTGCGGGCGGGATTTTTTGTACAATTTTTTGTTAATGCGCACATATTTTGCGGGGTAAATTATCCATTGTAAAATGCGATATATGTGACAGCAATACATGTGACAGCAAAATATAAATAAAAAGTTGCTCGCTAATTTTTTTAATACCCGCAAAATATGTGAACAAAAGTTGCCCGCTAATTCTTATTAATGTCCGCAATACATGTTCGATGGACAGCAAATAATAATCATGTTGGCAATACCTGTTCGATTTAATAAAATTTTAAAAAAGCTGATACGCTAAATACGTTATTTTGTTATTATTTATTATTTATTTTATATATTATTTTGTTATTTATGCCCGCAATACATGCGATGCGATGCAATACATTTTAAAAAAGCTGATACGCTAAATACGTTATTTTGTTATT
This sequence comes from Chydorus sphaericus, assembly GCA_030141595.1. Taxonomy (NCBI): domain Eukaryota; kingdom Metazoa; phylum Arthropoda; class Branchiopoda; order Diplostraca; family Chydoridae; genus Chydorus; species Chydorus sphaericus. The sequence continues at coordinate 11,094,729 of CM057934.1, read as the reverse complement.
ATTTATTATTTATTTTGTATATTATTTTGTTATTTATGCCCGCAATACATGCGATTTACAGCAAATATAAATATGCCCGCTAAAAACTTTTTTATGTCCGCAATATATGTGTGACAGCACTATATAAAATAAAAAGTTGCCCTCTAATTTTTTTTTATGCCCGCAATATATGTGGAAGGATAGCATACAAAAAAAGTTGCCCGCTAAAAAAGTCCGCTAATTATCCAGCCCGCTTTTTACATGCCCTCTAATTACCCACCAGCAAAAAAAGTAATGCCCGCTAAAAAAGTCCGCTAATTACCCGCCCGCTGCCCGCTGTCCGTTGCCCGCTAATTACCCACACCCACTGTTTGGCGGTTGATATGATAATTTTTACGTGGTGATGCTTTTTAGAGTAATCCTGTAAGAACGGATCATATTTCTGCAAGGAAAACATTTTCCTGTAAGGAGTATAATACCTGACGGGGCTATTCCTAGTAAATTCAAATTTGAATTAAATTACTCAATTTGAATTATTTTAAAGAAGAAATTTGAAGAGATTCATTCAACGAGTGTTACAAATACGAAAATAAAACCTGATTGCTGTCAGTTTTAAAATGGAAGAAGAATAGAAACAGCAGTCAGAGCTGTTTGATTTTGAAAGAAAAAGAAGCATTTTAAGTGTGCAGCAGGTGGGAAGATCGAATCCGAAGAGGATCCAAGGGTCACATATAGACCAGATAGTCAAGTGTAACATCTCTTCGAGGTTTCTTCCGGACTATATCACCTATACCTACACAGGAAGAGGAAAGGACGAGTTCCATTCAACATTTTGCTAGAGAACGACAAATATTCTGTCAGAATTTACACGGACGACATAGATTAACGTCCAACCGTTGAAGTAAAAGAAATTTACATTACTTCAACTTCAATTTGGACTCCGAAGAAAAAGAATAGGAGCAAGATGTAATGGCTCCCCAAATAAAGCCCAAGAACCCAGCAATCTTTGAAGGTGAAGAAGAAGAAGATGCTCTAAGCTGGTTGAAGCGCTACGAGACCATCGGAACTTATAATCGTTGGGGGAATGAAGAGTTAAGAAATAACTTTCAGATGTGCATCGATGAAAATGCACTTAAATGGTACAGATGTACGAATTTACCAGATCTCTGAAGAGATACACCAGCAAACAACGGTGTACCAATGCTACCCGGACTACGGACGCGGTTTCTTGTGGAATTTCTACAAGAAAAGTTCAAGTTTTATCAAGAGGAGAAATTACGAAGCCGAATGCAGGGCATAAATGAGTCAACAACGAGCTACTTTTACGACGTTATAAACCTATGCAGGAGAGTGGATCCGAATATGTCGGAAAATAATAAAGTTGCAGCCCTTTACAGAGGATTGAAACCAAGTATGATGGAGAAAATTTATCCATTAGGCATCCAAACAAGCGCTGAGTTTTTTGGGCAAAAGCTAAAATATTTGCGGAGGCCGAGATATTAATGGCCAATCGTCGGAACTATTCATCAGTAGTATCAAATAGGAAGAGAATTGCAACAATCGATAGTTCAATTACCGAAGATTTAGCATCGATTTTATGCAGTCATTGAGAGTTTGAAGATAGATAGAAATGATATAGAGAACTAGAAGGCTCAATCAAGAAAAAAAAAAAGTTTCGAGATAAAGCCCTTGAGGCTATACTTAAAAATCTGCATCGGCTATGGTGGGGATACCATAGAAAGCGGATGAGAGCGACCCAAAGATAGGGACAGTGAACCATCGCGATGACCGGAATCGACTGATCACCGAAGAAGGACTTTTTGCATAAACTAATGGACATTTGGAGCACCTGAAAAATGACGCAGCAGTGGGCGCACACTACCACTCTAGAGACAGCTAAAATAGTTTTTTTTAGCTGAGAATAAAGCGGATTATGAAAGGAGGGAACAGCACATTACTTCTTCCACGATGGATTTAGTATAAAAATTAACCGGTTAAAATTTATACAAAACTAAATCACCAATTGTTTGGGATACCTGGATCTTCATGTTGACGAACACGGATCTACAAGAATCAACGGAATTATGAAATAGGTATTTCCTACTTATGGATCTACAAGAATCAACGCAGTAGCAGTGAAGTAGGTGTCCCCTACACGAGTCTATTCATAGCGTAGAATATGAATCTACAAGATACGACAGTAGCAGTGAAGTAGGTGTTCCTTACACGAGTTTATTCATGGTGCAGAATGAAATGGATCTACGAGAATCTACATTAGCAGTTATAAGCAGAAAGCGGGCGTTCCTGTCTCTTTAAAGAAGTTAAACAAAAGACTTTTCGTTTCGTCGATATATTCTGATTTGAATTTGATTATGTGTCGTAATGCATGATGACCAACGAGTTTATTGAGAAAGATGAAAGAAAGAATAGCGTTATGTTTGTCAAGTGAAATAACCTTTTCATGTCCTGGATTTATGTTATACTTCATTTATGATTTTGATGAAAGTGTTTTCAAGTTACTACATTTGAGTGTGTTTAATCGTCATTTATGTGATCGATTGCGTAGAATTTTCATCGAAAACTACGTATATTGAAAGTTTGAAACTTTTTTCAAGTGAACGTACTTTGAAAAGTAATTTTTGTATTTACTGAATTGTCTATGATGTCTTTTTTTGTCGAAGTTTACCTTCTATAATTTTCATGTAGTGAAAATTGTTATTTTCCCTTTTTTGTATACTTTATGTTTCCTTAAAGAGATTTGAAATGACTACGATTTATTTTGAGGTACTCTAATGAGTTAATCGGAGGGAAAAAGGTTACTTTTGATTGTTCATACAGTCGGGTCGAATGTCTTTAAGAGAGGGAGTGGTGGTAGACAGTTTTAATTACGTAGAAAATTAGAATTTTTCTATAAAATTTAAGATTCATTTTTGGTTTAGGTTGAATTTTCTTTAATAGGTATGAGGACTTTGGTTTAGGTTGAATTTTCTTTATGGGTATGAGAACACTTGTGCGGTAATAAATAACTGAATTGACATAAAATGATGCCTATGTGGTCACCCTCCTTTAACTGTCTCCCACGTTGATCTCTCTTTATAAAAGCACCCTCCATTTCTTGTACTTTGCGCACTCAGTTTACGAAACTCTACCAATACACTGTGTTGTGTTTCAACTACATCCCCGAGTGCGACAATATCATGAGCTATACATCTATGGCCCATATAATTCCATCAATAAAGTTATATAATATGATATTAACCTGATTAATTGAAAGAATGCCAAGGTCTTGAAAGAGCGGTAAGTAAGCATATGCGGCAATTGGGACACCAATAGCTAGAGCCACAGGCCACCATAACATCATGGCTCCAGTGAGGTAAACGTCCGTCGGTAGTCCTAACATGGATTGAGAAGAAACCGAACTTTTCCCGGAAAAATTAAGGAAAATACTCATTCCACCCAATCAACAAATTATATTGGTATTACATTAACTAGTACCTAGCAGCAAATGACATTGCGCTAGGGAAAATGCCCATCGATTTACCACCCATCTAACAGGTATTCACTGGTGGAACTTGCAGCTCCTCTCCATGCAAAATAAACGCCGATCAGCAATGAGAGCACCAAAGTTAGGGTGAAGATGAGGTAATCCACCCATCCGAAATGAACTGCTTCGTCCAACATAGTTTTTAAAGAACGCTCGCCGCTAAAGCTGTGTGGAGTTCAACTGCTTTCAGCAAACTGCATTCCTGCGAACACCTTCATGTCTAAATATATATAATATACGCATGTAGTACAAGTAATGAATGGTCAACTTTTGCATGACAGGATGTCATTTCTTATTCAGAAATGACATGACATATAATAGGGCCGAACTCTGCAATGAATACATGAATACGAAATGTGTATTCGGCCATGAGTTATGAATAAACACGCTAGTATATATTATAAGAAATAAAGTGCGCAGCTAATGATAAAATTCACACAGCGAGCAGTTGGTATTGATATGTTACCGGTATCTTTTTGATGAAGGGCGCACTTTTGTATGAAACAGTTGCAAGGAACGGCTGTACCAACAGATGCACGCTGTTGGGATGTACAGGCATTCGCAAAAAAATCCCCACTTCCCACCAGATGGTGTACGAAAGTCTGCTTCTTATGGACACCTATAAACTAGGCTTTCCCGCATTGGCAAGAATTTGCGGGTTTGTCGGGGGTGCCATCTAATGTTCATTAAATTTAAACTTACGATTTTTTTAATTAATGCGTAAACTGTTATAAAAGTCTCATTTAAGTATAAACATGATAGTTTGGAATTCGCACAAAGTCCTAAATGTTTTATTCTTCAATTGTTGATCTAAATACGTTGCGTAATTCTAATAGCTTTGCTTTACATGATCAACTGCTGTGTTCAAATGGAAATATTTAAGAACTAGAATATTGTATCTTGATTAAGTTTTGAAATTATGCATTTCCTCTAATTGATGTGTGTTATTTCATATATTTCCTTCACTTAATAGCTTAAATTATTAACTAATCGCTTATTAAGCTCATTCACATAGCACTGACTACGAAAATCACTTTCATTCAGTAAATTCATCTTTTATTTTATAGTTTTAATTTACGCGATTGTCGCATAAGCTGAAATTATACAATTGAATGATGATTGACCAAGTTTGTACAAATAATCCTAGATCAATTATAATGATATTAATAACGTTTTTAATTCATTTCCGCTACATTATTAAAATGCTATCATAGCATATAGTGGTGATATCATGCGGTCAGCTGAGAGGCATTCCGTCGCCGGTGACGGAGCCGTAGACCTTGACAAAAAAAGAAGTAAACATTTCCAGACAGGTGCTGTAGATGCATAGCAGCCTACCCCGGCGACCCTGAAAATTCACTCGCCCACCCACCTTTCAACCCCTCACCCCCTGACAACCGAAAACAGAAAAAGCCTCCCACGCGCTTAAAAAAAGCATCAGCCGCCGGCTTAGTAGCTATACGCCCGCACTACGCTAAGAAAATAGCTTTTAGGCCATGCGTTGAGATGGCCGTTTGAATTCGAGGTCAGGAGGGCTTGGGAGTTTTTTTATGGGGATGCCTGTACAAATGTTACAGAATAACGAAAGAAAGTGGCGGATTGGAGGTTGTTCGAAATAGCCAGCGTACACTACTCCATATGAGGCAAGCAAACATCAGATAGCCCGAAGGTAAGCTAGCATCTCTTGGCCTTGATTAAAATTTTATTTTTATACTGGATGTCGGCTCTACACTCGCTTTTTCTGGGCCCAAAGATTTAGGTACCGGTTCTTTACATTCCAAATACATCGGTGGAATTAAGACGGTCTGATAGTCTAATTTTAGGGCCCTAAGATTTGAACAACAAGGAATATATTGACTGAAAGATTCTTTTTGAAAATCGTTTTTCAAACTTTTGTGATTTCATTATTGTTGTAGAAAATATTGTTTTCTATTCAACCACGAAGTTCATGTTTCGGTTTTTTACTTACTTCTGGATACACTTCGTAGTAAGAAGCATTATAGCTGCTTTCGCTATTAAGATATAGAAAGGTTATAGTAGCATGCTACAAGTTAATGAACCTCCTGGTGAGAAGTCGATGGTTCTGTTGTTAAGCGGGGATCAGGACATAAGGACGAAAATACAGAAGAAGTTTAGGTCACAAGAACTTTTTTTTAAATTTTGGACACAAGTACATTGCGATATAGAGATTCTTTACCATGCGAATAAAATACATGTGAAACGAATTTACATTGGAACTAAAACGTTAAAAAATGTTCCCAAATAGAATGTGACGTTTAAGACAAGTGTGACACAAGAACGAACTAGCTATGTATAGTCAATATAAACTGTTTCAAATAAGTAAATTTGGACATAAGAACTGGTGAACTTATTCGCTCGATTTATTGTGTCGATGAGAAATAAGAACGTTCAACTTGTAAAACATTGAACGTGAAGTAATTATAAATGTTTAAACTGGCACGCGAAGGACATACTTTCATTATTATCGAAATACATATGTACATTTTATATTAAGTCACTTCAACATTTGATGTATTTGGCCAATTGAATTCTGGGACATAAGAACGACGAGATTCATGAACGGAATGAAATTCAGACGAGTAAAAATAAAATAAAATTTGAAATTCCGGTATGAACATTGAGATATAAGTAGAAACCCCCAAAAGAAAAATGGTCATTTGAATTTTGTGTCACAAGGACGTTATTGAAAACGCAAACCAATAATCGATACCTAATATTTCACAGAGTAGGAATGAAAGAGAGGGATCGGATCGTAGATTTTAATCGGTGATGCATGCAGCTCAGCCGCCAGGAGGCGTTCTTATGGTTTTCACACTTTTCAAGGAGCTCGCCATCTAGCGATGAAATTAGAAAACACTTTCCTGCTTTTGATTGTACCTTTCTTTATTAATATTTTATGAAGAATTAATATTAAAATATATTTAAAAATAAAATATATTTGAATTCGTGACGTGATCGTACCTATATTTCTTTATTAATACTTTTTAAAAATTAATTTACTTAAAAAAATAAAATATAAAAAATTCGAATTGTGTATTATTCGGCGGGTATAGTAGAATTTCGTTATCGAGAAAATCGAAGGAGTCGCTGACGTTCCAGACTTGGCCACTCAAGGCATATAATTCCAGCGTGATAAGTTCGGCCTTAATTGATGAAGTTAACAAGGGTCGCATCATGGTCTTGATTGACCCTGCTCGAAGTGTTGATGGATGAAACGATGAAAAGATATAATATACCACAAATCAAATTACCCAATCCGTCGGGATAGGTATGTTGGTGGGTTCCAACAGGTGTATCAACTATCAACTATCAAGATCATAACGAAATCAAGAATATTGGTAGAGCATCAACTCTGATTTCTTACAGAGCTTATAGAGCTTATGAGAGCTACCTGGAGACCTTGACTCTTCCTTTAGCATTTATACCGATGTCTAATCGTTTATATTTTCCCGCTCTTATCACGAGTCTGTCGTTATCAGCACGTATAGTGAAACAAACTAGGCAGCAAATAGCTAGTATCGAAGTATCCTCCATTGAACTTACATCTAAAAAATTTCAATAAAAAGTAATATTCAAGTGTTCCGAATATATTCTTTAATGTTCCCATTTGATTGGTTCCCGTAAGAATTATCAAATTTATAGAAAACCAGCTTAATAATGGTTCAAAAAGACCAAATTCCGCCTTAATTACCTCCGAATCCATCGAACAAGAGCTTTTCGATGGTCCAAGATGAATAGACCCAGCCGGAATAATCTTCAAAACTATCCAATATACAAGAAACCACCTCTTTGATGGTTCAAGAGGATTGTTTAGCATTACGATGGTTGTAAAGGACCAACTCCCGCCATAATTACCTTCATATCCCTCGACAATGAGCTCTTCGATGGTCCAAGATAGTTGGTTCCTGCCAAATCATCAAATGTACAAGAAGGCATATATACGATGGTTTATAAGGCCCAACTCACGCCTTAATCACCTTCATATCTATCGACAATGAGCTCTTCCATGGTCCAAGATAGTTGGTTCCTGCCAAAATCATCAAATGTACAAGAGCCATTTATACGATGGTTTAAAAGGACCAACTCACGCCTTAATCACCTTCATATCCATCGACAATGAGCTATTCGATGGTACAAGATGAATAGACCCAGCCGGAATAATCTTCAAAACTATCCGATTTTCAAGAAACCACCTCTTTTATGGTTCAAGAGGATTGTTTAGCATTACGATGGTTCTATAGGACCAACTCCCGCCATAATTACCTTTATATGCATCGACAATGAGCTCTTCGATGGTCCAAGACAATTGGTTCCTGCCAAAATCTTCAAATGTACAAGGAGTCAGTTATACGATGGTTCAAAGGACCAGCTCACGCCTTAACTCGGTTCACAGCTCCAACCAGCTGCTGATGTGAATTTAACAAGAATTTCATTTTCTCTTCTATGTCTGATGATATTCTATATTGATTGGAAAGATATTTCCTTGTAGATTCCCAAAAAGAGTTGAGAGCAAATAGCATACATATAAACGGCCGCAACGTCGTAAATTTGGGCTAAAGTGGCCACCAGTTTAGCCGCTATTTTTAGGACAGGTACGACACGAACAGGATGATAGAGTATATCAAAATAAAATTCATAAATTCAGTATTCATAATTTCTCAAAAACTGCCGCATCCCTCTCAAATACATCCAAGCAGCCAAAGCAGTTATGTATGCTGAAAGTTTTTCTTTCTTCTTGTAATTTGCGTCTGATGTTATTGCGCACATGATTTTAAAAAAAATTTAAACTTGGTAGAAATCTTTCCAATGAGGATTTTACTATTTTTGCACTATTTTACAAAAAATTATCAAAATTAAAAAATAATTTCTCCCAATTACTTCTTATTTTTTCCGGTGTGCGCCTTTTTTAGGTGGGCGAGCGAGTTGTACAGCCCATAGCCTACGGGCTACGTGTAGTATGTTCCAAGCAGACAACTCACCTAGCTAGTTAACTGCTCTCTGACTGCTTACGTGATTGTTTCCTTCCTAGTACAAAGCGCGTTTTAAATAATAAATTAATAACGATAGAGGGGGAAAAAACCCAGAAATGTGTCCATAATCATGATAATTAAATACACTATAGTGAATACTATTGGGTAAACATTTTTATTCAAGCACATCATCATCATATTATTTAACAAAAAACAAAACATGCATTATGAATTCATAAACTTCATAAGAGTACACCATTTTATAATATAATTTCTTAAACAAGGACGGGCGTGAACGGGAGTTTAATCTTTGATTTACACACTATAGGCTTGGACGACACTTATTATACAAGGCTTGGAGACCTCTTCCCGGCAGGACGGTTGCGGATTAGTTTATGACGACTATAGAACGACCAATTTCCGGTTGAATTTCGCCTAATCTGAACCGGCCTCTTGGACGGCCGGACCGACGGAGTATTGGTAAACATACAGTGCCGGCTCGGTTATGCGGCCACGGTGTGCATGGCCGTAAAAGCAAAATGGCTGTGTAGCCGGATAGCCATCGGAGTAGTATTCGAAAAGCCGTATTGAGTTCGCCTTATTGTATTCGCACGTCACAGAAAATTGTGAGCAACAAGTATATTGTAACTTTTAATTTTAATCCGAAATGATCCTGAAATGAGCATAAGAAGTCATTCTGAACGAAGGGATTTACGAGAGATGGCTTCCTTGTCGCAATCGTTGCCGTCCGAAGAATTTCCATTCAGTTTTTCTTGAATTCGTAAGGATCTGGGAGAAGACTGCAATCTCACCCATGAATAGATGACACCAACCAACCAACAAACTGAAATAACAATAATGTATTAATACAGACAAAAATGTGATAATATCTGACTAAGTGTTTTGTTTACTTTCCAATATTATTTTTATACCAGTGCTTCCAAAAACCTTTAGAGATTGATTTAGCGAGTCTACGTATGTTTAGCAACCCTGGTCGATGGTCGTCAGCGTAATGAAACAATCGTAAATATAGTCTAGATAATTTATAGCTGATGTTTAAAAATGGTTTCTGGATTATGAAGAATACGACGAGGTCGATGGCTATCAAGTGAAAGACTCCGATGTTCATTTGAATGCAGTTTGGCACTTAAATATCTTAATTATTTGTGACAGTAGACTTTAAGTTTTAAAAATACTTAGATGTGGTGACAACATGTCCTAATAAATAACTTTTTTAGTGCAAAAGTTGTATTGGTTCTTTGTAAGTAGCATTTAAGTTTAAAACCAGAAAAACTATCACTTTAAGGTTGGTTCAATATAGGTTTTGCAACTATCGGACCGCTGCCCGATCCGTTCCAATAACCGAACCGATACTGTTGGTAATTACTGTGTTCTTCCACTGCATTCATAGCCCAATGCGAAAAGTTTCAATTGTGCGTAATTATTTGTTTGGGTTGTTTTAAAGATGATTCAGTAGAACCGAATTACTCATATCAACTCGGCGAGCTTCAAAGCGCGCTTTGCTATCTTATTTATGCTAGGCTAACGGTAGATGGCGCCCCGCCAAATTTAGCAGTGGCGCTACATTCTACGTGCTCTTATGGGCCGCGATTCGCCGACTCGTAAGCTGGTTGTAACGTCTACGACGGTGTCCAGAGTCCAGACTGACTAAATTCGTAGTTCTACATGATCCTCTCGTCGATGATGCCCTCTAGTAGTGGTTGTATGAAGTGAAATATATGTTACTACAAGAACACTGCGTATGCCTTCCTTTTTCCATACTTGTTGTGGTATTAATCGATTACAAATGATCGCTAAAGTTTAACTATCGGTTAAAGTCCTTGTGTCCGTCTGTATAAATGGTCAACTGTTTTAATGACCCAAAAAGCTAGTATCGTGCTGTACCATTGGTATTTATTTCGTTTATAGAATCCGATTTAATTATTTTATTATGCACACAGTTACTATTGATAAATTGTCTTATAACTTATTTATTTAATGATACGGGGACTAAAGGAAGTGGCATCTAATAACGCTCGTCCTAGTGTCACAATCACTCGTCCTTGAGTCACACCGTACACACGAAGTTTTATTCTTACACGTGGTAGTCTTATTCACTTGAAATTACAATTTGCTTGGATTCTTTATGGTCTTCGTATTTACCACCCCCGTTCTTGTATCCTATATATCGTATAACACAACGCGCTTATTGTAAATTCGTCTACATTTTTTTTGCCGTTCTTTTGGTTTTCCGTTCTATTGTCCACAGTTCTCATTTACAATTGTAACGAAATTCGAAATTGCTTAAAACAGAAGTACTTGTATCCGCCCGTTCTTGTGACCAACACTTCTTTTAGTCTTTTGAATCACTGACCAGTTCAAAAAAAAAATCGTCCTTCTATCCTATTGTCCAAATGTCTTTTCGTCCTTAACTGACGCACCCGTTAAGCGCTTAACATTCTGTATTTCGCGTAATATTCTGTCATAAATTTCTCAATTTCTTTTTTTACTCAAGTGAGTTATCAATCACCAATTAGACTAACACTTTAAAAATAAATATATTTACACAATCGAGTATACCAAAATCCATCCAACGTTTATATATATATATATTATAATCACTTTCAATTAATTTTGTAAATAATTTCAGAGAGACAACACCTCGTTGTAAAAAAAATACGGTTAAGTGTATGTTTGGTAATTATAAAGAATATCTCTTAGAAGAGATTTTGGTTCAATTTTCAAATCCTTTATTAGTTCTACCCTTTTCTGCCATTTGATGCACCTCCTGAAATGTACAAAACCATTATTTTAAAAATAATGATAATAAAGTATGTAAAAATGGCAACCATGTGAGTTGTCCGCTTTTTTCCAATCCACCGCCTCAAAAAGCGGTAACAGAGTTTAGGATCCAGTTGATCAGGATCTTGTGGACCAGTGAGCAAGCTAACCAACGTCCCCACAATTAGCACAATAAAAGTACCGATCATGGTGTACCACATGTAGGAAATCTGAAGCAAAAAGAAGGCCTCTTCTCTAAGAAGTAGAAAAATTAATAATTACAATACTTACTTTTGTTTTTCAATATCATGATTTATACTTCTCCTCAGGTTGCGTAAACGCTTCAAAAATCGAAGTCGAATTCCCAACAGGGCAGTTTTCAATGGTTGTTGGTTTAATTTGCTTATTTGGTAGAGTTCCTTGGGATCTTGCCGCTTGTGTGAAAATGCCGAGCAAAATCACAGCAAAGTAACTCACTACCATTCCAACAGTTGCGCCCTTTTAAACAGAACACACGTTAAATAAGTGTTAAGATTTAGAGAGAGAGAGAGAAAAAAAAACTCACGATGGAATTCGCCCATGGGATCAACATGCCCAAAGTAAACATTCCAAGGCACATTCCAATTGCAGCTCCACCAACACTAAGGCCAGTCTAAAGTATTCAAGGTATATAATAGCTCATAATTGTCTTTCTATTCAATTATCATTTGAATTCTTACTTCTAGAATCGTTTTGACGTTTGATACGAGGAACACTAGAAGATAGCTTATAAGACCAAATCCGAATGAGATCAGTTTTGAGACTTTAGTGGCTGTTCCGTCAGTTAAATTTGGGAAGAAAGGGCGAACGAAGTCCTCTAAAATAGTCAGGGCAACGCCGTTTAACACTGTAGATAGTGTACTAAATAAATAACAGATTATAGCGATTACCAACTGTTACTGATTTAATCAATTAACTTTTAATACCTTAGGGATGCGCTAAAGACACCGGCGACAAAGAGGCCAGATAACCCTGGAATACTCCCCAAAGTGTCCATCACAAAATAAGGAACGATTTGATCGGCTTTTGCCACTAACTTCAAAATGATGTTTACTACTTATCTTGAAATGATTGCATAAATTGTAATATACCTTTGCTTTGATAGGATCGCAATCAAAATATTTTGAATAGGCAATTAAACCGGATGCACAGCAGAGAGCAATGAATATGCCAACCACGAAGATGTTCAGGATAAGAGCTCTTTAATTTTTTTTAAACGTTCACGTCAGTAAAAAGAGTGAAATTTTCTTTAAATTCAGACCTACTTTTGAGCATGACGACGAGTAGGAACAGCGAGAAAACGTTGAAAGTTTCCTTGATTTTTTCCGTACACGCCTGCCCAAAAGAAAGCACCTCCAATCACCATGGACCAAACCTTTTAAAAGGGACATAAACCTCATTAATATCGTAAGATAAAATTTAAAAAGTTGACATCGTTCGTGGTTATAATTTTTTAAAGTTATATAAACCACATATACCGTCTTTTGAGTAGTAGGATCTGGATCTACACTGAATTCGTTAAAATAAAAATATATGTTACTGGTTATTGAGTTTAAAAAAAGTGAAATTCCAATGTATTATTTTACTTGAAGAATTCTAGTCGACCCGATTTTAGATTACGTTCCCAAACGTTTTCGATGCCGACATCGACTACTCCTTTGATAACAAGTGCAGCCATAGATGCTAGCATAAGAAAAATTTGAATAGTATCTGACCAAACGACAGCTTTCATGCCTCCCTATTGCGACAGATTTTCTTTCATTAGATGTTTTCTTTTAAAGATTTTCAGTTATTCATTTTCTTATGTAATACAATGGTCGTGTAGAAAGTGCAGACGGCGAAAGTAATGGTTGCCGATAAGTAGACATTCAATCCGGTTACTAAAAAACGAGATTGTGAATTTGTAAATAGCAGAATAAATTATATATAGTACAAAGGTTTTTATATTTTTTTTTACCTTGTGATAGAGCAAGAGATGGCCCGTACGTCACAATCGACAAGTAGAAGAGCTATAATTATCGATCCCCAAAAATGGTTATATTATTATATTTTAAAAGTAATTTAGCGGATTGAAATAAAATAACTTACGGTTCCAAATATATTTATTCCTGAAAACAATCTTCGAACGAGGCGATGAAAGCGCAGTTCCAGGTACTTTATTATTCCAGACAATTCAAGTATAAGTTTTATACATAAAACCCCCTCGACCATCTGGTCAATGCCATTTAAAAATTTAAATACCTGGTTAAGAGACAAAACTCCAAGGTCTTGAAAGAGCGGTAAGTAAACATATGCGGCAATTGGGACACCAATAGCAAGAGCCACAGGCCACCATAACATCATGGCTCCAGTGAGGTAAACGTCCGTTGGTGTTCCCAACATAGCTTGAGTAGAAACGGCACTTTTCCCCCCACACAAATAAGAAAAAAAAACATTCATTTTTATAAAATGGCCGAAAGTATGATAATAATATATTTAACTGGTACCTAGCAGCAAATGACATTGCGATAGGGAAAATGCCCATCGATTTACCACCTAATAGGTATTCACTGGTGGAACTTGCAGCTCCTCTCCACGCATGATAGACGCCGATCAGCAATGATAGTACCAAAGTTAGGGTGAAGATGAGATAATCCACCCATCCGAAATAAAGAGATGGGTCTTCCATCATAATTTCTAACGAACGTTTGTCCACGGTTTGTCCCTGAAGCTGTGCAGAGTTGAACTGCTTGCTGCAAATATAACTTTGGATGCCTAAGTCCCTTCCTGTTGAAATATACGCATACAAACAATGAAAGGCTTATTTTGCATGACAGGAAGTTGATTCTTCTTTTGTTGAGATGACAAAAAAAAAGAATCTCGCAGTAAATATTACGCAATGCGCACTCGACCATGAACCGATCGGTTTGAAGCAAGAGATTTTAGTGAACTAAAATCAATTGTAAGTAATTATAAAAGTAACAGATGGAATTCTTTATTTACCTTTAATTGAAAAAAATGCCGCACTGGTCTACAAGCAACTGCTAGGAGCGACTGACGAAACAGTAAGTGGAAGCACACTGTACAAATATTACATAATAACGGGAGAAAGTTGTGTTAGCGCAGCCAAAAAAAAACTAACGGATTTGTGTCAATAGAGAATTGCGAGGTATAAGAATTCCCCACTGCTTTATATGGAGTTGCACACCCAGCAGTAGGTTATTTATATATTTTTTGCATTTGACTCCAGTCGACTCCAGTTTCGTATTATAGCTGGCATTTTACTAAAGTTGAGTGGCATGCCAAATTACACCTGTTTTACCTTTTTTCTGTCACGTCATCATGCTAAATATATGGCCCAAGGATAACAAGTACGGGAGTGACTTTTAAAATATTTTAATGAAAGGTGAGAACAATGCGGTATTACGTCCAGAATGGGAAGAAGAACGGAGAATTGGATTTCTTGAAAAGAGCCAGTACTCCCGCGGTATTCCCCTTCTTAATTGACTATGAAGGTTGGCAAGAAATTACGTTTTGACCTTGATATTATTGTTATGATTATGGCTGTGTGTACTTGTCAGGTGGTTTTCACAGTGAAAATACGTAAGATTGCATAGTAAACCGCTGTAGGACATTCAAAGTCATTTTTTTGCGCTCATACAGGATGTTAGGGGAAAACCTTAGAAAATTGGTCAAAGAACGAAGTAAAAAGTGTTTTCAATGTTAAACTTTATTAAATTAACAAGCAAAAAATCATAATGTATATGTTACAATATTCTGCTTGTACAATATTTTTTTTTCAAAGTGCTACAGTATTTAAATCAGTTTGCTTTTCAACGGCAAAGATCTCTTCTTCGTTTTTCTGGTCGGTTTGAAGAACCTATTACACAGTAATTATTGATATAAGAGTTTTAACACTTCATTGAAAGAAAAAACTTATAGATTTTATGGATTGTTATTAATTTTTATTGTACCTGTTTTCTTCTGGTCCACCGCCGCATAAATCTAAAAACAAGTTTAGAGTTGAGTTGATCAATATCCTGTGGGCCGGTCAGGAAACTAACTATCGTGCCGACAATAAACACGATCAAAGTGCCGATCAATGCGTACCAGAATAAAGATATTCTCAAAAGGTAAAAGGGTTCATCCGTCCTATTAAATTCACATCATAAACAAAGTGTTAAATATTTGTATATATAGTGCCTTTTTATTTCAATATTCATACTCGATAAGCGGATTATTGCTGTAACCTCGGAAAGTTTCATTCAGATTAGAACAGTTTAAAATACTAGTCGGTTTCATTTGCTTGTTGGGTAGCAATCCTTTGGATCTCGCAGCTTGGGTGAATATCCCAAGTGATAGAACAGAAGTGTAGCTCACAACCATCCCAACCATAGCTCCCTATGTATTTAAATAAGCAATTGAGCATACACACAGCTTACCAATTAGTAGTTTTTTTTAGGAAATATACTTACAATCCAATTACACCATGGATTTAAAAGACCTAAGGTAAAGATGCCCATAGTCATTCCTAATGAGGCTGCACTAAAACTATAACCAATCTAGAAACACATAAATAGAATACCCTAACTTTATTTAAAGAAGAAATCACTATTCAGGGCCCACGTAGGTATAGGTACATTAAAGAAAAATTGTGTTGCTTTGTTACGCACCTCGAAAATGGTTTTCACGTTTGAAATTAAAAACACTAAGAAGTAACCAATGAGGCCGATACTAAAAGAAATGCCTTTGGAGATCTTAGCAGCAGCTTTATCGCTCAGATTCGGATGAAACGGGCGCACGAAATCTTCCAAAATGGTAAGAGCCGTCCCATTCATACACGAGGATAGAGTACTAGAACAAAATGTCTGCAATCATTATTAGGTCAAACAATTTAGTAAAAAAAAATTACCTGAGGGAAGCGCTAAAAATGCCAGCGACAAAGAGACCGGGGAGGCCCGGAATGCTTCCTAATGTATCCATCACAAAATAAGGAACGATTTGGTCGGCTTTTTCAATTAACTGTCACACATTTAAAATAAATCACACATTACACCGACAAAGATGAGAGGCTATCTAGTGCTAACATGTATACCTTTCCTCTGAAAGGGTCGCAATCGAAATACTTGGAATAAATTACTAGTCCGGTTAAACAGCACAGGATGAAAAAACAACTTATCACTAGAATATTTAGCATAAGGGCCCTGTTATTATAATAAGACAACCTATTAAAAAGTGCGCGTAATTAATTTATTATTTGAATACTGTTGTCCTTTTCGACGCGTTGGTAGTGAAGAAAACCATTGAAATGTTCCCTGGTTTGTACCGTAAGCGGGAAGCCAAAAGAAAAAAGCTCCAAATACTAAAGACCAAACCTGAATTCGCATCAGTAGCATTTAAGATTTTGAAGGAAAAAAATATTGACACCTACTTTATTATTAACTGATTTTAACTCTAAAAACAGATGTCTACACCTTTAAATGAATTACCATAATATTTCATCAACTTGACAATAAATGCTGAAATATGGATATTAATAAAATATGTTACCAATAATTATAAAATTGGGCAAACCGTTTTATTAGTAGTCGGATCAGGATCAGTGCTAAAATAAATAGTAAAAAAAGCTAACATAAGTAGTACATTATAAAACAATAGATATTCTCATACTCACATAAAGAAATCAAGTCTACCCGAGTTGAGGTTTCGTTCCCAGACGTTTTCTATACCGATATCCAGCACACCTTTGATGACCAAGGTAGCCATAGAACCAATCATTAGTATAATTTGAATTGTATCCGACAAAACGACAGCTTTCATCCCTCCCTAATTAAGTTAATCAGTTGAGGGTTAAAGTTCTCGCCTAGAATAAAAAGGGTAATTTTTATACTATTGTTGTGTAAAACGTTCCGACAGCAAACGTAATGGTTGCTGATACATAAACATGCAGTCCTGTCACTAAATGTTCAGAATATAAGGAAGAAAAAAGTCACGAATAAATTACCGTAATTAATCTACAACTTATAAATGCAGTAATGTTTTTCTTCTGTTTCTATAAATAAAGATTTTTTTTTAATTTCATACGGATCCAATTGTTATTATTAATATTATTATTTTTTCCCCCGACCTTGTGATAGAGCGAGAGATGGTCCGTAGGTTACTATCGATAAGTAAAGCAGCTGAAATAGAAATAAGCAGTTTTATTAGATATTTTTTATTTCGCAAGTACATCCACATATTTAATAATTATTTGATAATGCTATTGGTATCAATATAATATAAAATATTACGATTGCAAAGGCGCTCAACCCGGATGACATCCGTCTAACAAAACGATGAAAGCGCAGCTCCAAATACTATTTTTCGCATTTATATCATGTAAAAAAAATTATGAAAGCAATTGTACTAAAGATATTATTTGCATGAATATTGCCTGGTTGATGGAAAGAATCCCAAGATCTTGAAAGAGAGGCAGGTAAACATATGCAGCAATAGGAACGACGATTGCTATAGTCACCGGTGTCCACAGCAGCATAGCTCCAGTGAGGTAAACTTCAGTCGGTACACCAATCATAGCTTGAGTTGACATCATACTTAAATTTTTTAATAAATACGCAAAAATTATGGTTTTAAACGAAATTTGTTATTTAATTATTAAATATACGTGGCTGCTAAAGACATCGCGACCGGGAAGATACCCATCGATTTTCCACCCAGCAAATAATTTGCAGTTGAGCTCCCAGCTCCTTTCCATGCTTGATAAATTCCGATCAGCGATGAGAGAACCAAAGCCAGGCCAAAGATGATGTAATCAATCCAACCAAAATGACGAGATGTTGCCTCTTCCATTTATGAATTATAGATAAATTCTAGCTGAACAAAGTTAAAACATTACAGGGTTATTACATTAAGTTAAATTGCTTGAAATGCTGCAAATATTTTACCAATGATTTATTTTTTCAACCTGTTCTTGTAACTATTACTTATACTCCAAAGTTCAAACTGGTGTATGAAACTAAAGTAACTAAATGAAACTAAAGCAGTCATATAGAAAAAGTCAACGGTTACTGTAATCTTATCCAATGATTCACCTCTTCTCATAAATGTTTACTGTAAACAGGTGAATGAACCGATAATATATACATGCTATATGGCTTTGAATGGAATATAAGTTATTCCCCAGCACAGTACTCATCTAAATACATTCAATGAGAAAGAGAATATTTGAAAATTATATTTGTTAAACAAGACTGAAATACTATACCTTTATCTATCATCTACATAATTAGCTATGCGCGTTTAAAGCCACTTGATCATTGGTTCCATGTTATTACTCTATTAGGCCTATTACTTGACACAAATAAAGAGAGACACTTTATTGCTAGTTGCAATAGCAAGTCAGTTAGTCAGTTTTTTTTCAGCTTGTTCGAAAGGGGCGTTTAACAGACTGCGGGCTATTACTCTACAAAACATGTTGCAAAAACGCTGACGTGTCATGAAAATTCCATATGTTTCTAATACAACTGTATTTGAAAAGGACATATTATCGTTTAAGATACATAAAGGTAGCACTCAAAACATATATAAATGTGTTGAACGTCCTTTATTTATTCATAATCAATTGCACAAAGTAAAAAGGTGAATTTTATATTTTTTTGTGCAAATTTGATAGTACATTATTATTTAAATGACTTCTTAATATGCGTAATAATGAACGGTTATGTCCATTTTTTCTATTGTAAACTTTGACATCCGGTACGGGAAGGCGAGGCTATAGACATAAACTTCACGCTTTAAGCTCATCAAGATCTTCACCCTCTTCGTCGCCGTTAGTTCGTCAAGCTCTTCATCGAACTCACTAAGTTCGTCTGAATCGGAATCAGGGTCATCTCGTCCGCTCCCCCATTTCCATGTTCATGTCCATGTCCGATTGTCCTCTAACGAAAAGGCCCAAGAAGAATCAAGTTAAACCATGTCCCGAGATGTGCACGCGGTCATATCTGGGAATACGTCACCGTGCTCCCGTTCAAGCATTATGGATTTATGGAATGTCTCTCAATTCCCCGGAACTGGACGACGAGTATTTTGTAAAATCTGACGCGGTGGTCGTTCCGCCGACAGATCCTAAGCCCCCAACTTCCCAGTTAAGTAATCCAACTGCTATCCCGATACCCGCAGGTTTCTCACCGGGACAGTTACGCAGTCAACCCAAAACGAAACTTCTGTCGCTCGCAAGTAAAACTGGACTTACCAAGACAGTTGGGGGTGGTGAAATAAATAGATATATTGATGATGATGAGTTCACGATATTTACACAACCATGCAGTTCTGATTTACAAGAGAATAAAGAAGGAAATGTCCCGCCAATAAGGTGGAAGTCTACCCGGAGGTCTACCACTCAAGACAGAAGGTCAAAAGAGTTACAAAAAAGAAAATGAACTGACAGAGTCAACCTCTCTTTGGGGCTTAGGGTGATTTGGGTACAGCTTTTTGGGTACAGTTGAGGAGCGCAGCGGCGCCCTCTTGTCAGTGACGTCATCGTCCGTTTCTCCATATCCCTGTTGGAATAGTTCCAACATATTTGCCGTTGCAAGAAAAGAAGAGAGCCATGCTAATAAGTCGAATATCGATTTGAAGGAAGCAATAAGGTCGAATGAGATATAAGAACTAGGAGAAAAATTAACTAGGTGTAAATAAATTACCTAGTGTTAACATAGTATACATTTCGTTTTGTCTCATAGTTCTGGTAAGAGGTGTGACACTTTGAATCTCGTATTCCCCCCTTCAATCTTCCCTCTTTTCAGCCAAATAACTCGCTCTTTTGAGTTTTCTTCTAATACGCAGTTTTAATCGAATCCCCGCCGAGAGAACGTTGCTCTCTTTTCTTCCGTTTTTCGTGTCATCTTCCCTTCGTACTAACAGTCGTTCCCTTCGTTTTAATACTCAAGTGCCTCGTTCTTGCCATTTGTCGTTCATATCGCAGATTTTGCCATATATCGCAGATATTGCCATTTTTGCCCTTCATAGTGTAAACGCTGTAGGATATTCGTAGTCACCTCTTTGTGCATATAAAGATTGTTAGTATAAACCCTTGGAAAATTGGGTGAAGAAAAACTATGTAAAACTAATTCGTGCTATATATATTTTAATGCTTGACTTTGTTTATATTTAAAAGAAATGATGGTAAATGTTTTACAGTATTTTGCTTATTGTACAAAAACAAGGAATCTTTGTTTAGTGCTGCAGATTTAACTCCATTGGTTTTTCACCTGTTAAGACTAGTTCTTCTTCGTCCTTTTTGTCTGTTTGAGAAACCGAGAGGAAAAAAGTGATATTGTACTTTGTTTCTTCCGGTCCACCGCCGCATAAATCTAAAAACAAGTTTAGAGTTGAGTTGATCAATATCCTGTGGGCCGGTCAGGAAATTAACTATCGTGCCGACAATAATCACGATCAAAGTGCCGATCAATGCGTACCAGAATAAAGATATTCTCAAAAGGTAAAAGGGTTCATCCGTTCTATTAAATTCAATCATAAACAAAGTGATAGAACAGAAGTGTAGCTCGCAACCATCCCAACCATAGCTCCCTATGTACCGGCATTGGAATTGGCAATTGAGTCTGCATACAGTATGCGAATGAGTAAATTTTCGGAAAAATACTTACAATCCAGTTACACCATGGATTTAAAAGGCCTAAGGTAAAGATGCCCATACTCATTCCCAATTCGGCTGCAGCAAAACTATAACCAGTCTGTAAACACATTAATAGAATAACCCCAACTATATTATAAGTAACATATTATTACTCAGAGAGATTTGTTACGCACCTCAAAAATAGTTTTCACGTTTGAAATTAAAAACACTAAGAGATACCGGTAACCAATGAGGCCGATACTAAAAGAAATGCCTTTGGAGATCTTAGCAGCAGCTTTATCGCTCAGATTCGGATGAAACGGGCGCACAAAATCTTCCAAAATGGCGAGAGCCGAACCATTCATACACGAGGATAGAGTACTAGATGATAATGTCTGCCATAAATATTAAATTAGTTAATACGGGTTTTTTAATACCTGAGGGAAGCGCTAAAGATTCCCGCAACAAAGAGACCGGGGAGGCCAGGAATGCTTCCTAATGTATCCATCACAAAATAAGGAACGATTTGGTCGGCTTTTTCAATCAGCTACCACGCATTTTAAAATGAAAAAAAAAACATGTTATTTAAGCGGTGAAACCGACAAAGATGAGAGGTTAGCTATCGCTGTTATTTATACATTTCCTCTGAAAGGGTCGCAATCGTAATACTTTGAATATACGACTAGTCCGGTTAAGCAACATGGGATGAAAAAACAAGCAATCACTAGAATATTCAGCATAAGGGCCCTGTGATTATAATAAGACAATATATTAAAAATCAGCGTAGTTAATTTATTTTTTGAATACTGTTGTCCTTTTCGGCGAGTTGGTAGTGAAGAAAACCATTGAAATGTTCCCTGGTTTGTGGCGTACGAAGGAAGCCAAAAGAAACAAGCTCCAAGTACCAAGGACCACACCTGTATTCGTAGTAACATTCAAGGGGAAAAAAGATTGAAACCAACATTTTTGTAAACTTATTTCAACTCTCAGCAAAAGAAAAATCAACTATATTTATTATTAATTATAAAACTGGGAACCGTTTTATTGGTGGTCGGATCAGGATCAGTGCTAGAAAAAAAACATTATTACGTGATGTATGGAAGTATATTTAAATCATTATTCGATATTCTCATGCTCACATAAGGAATTCAAGTCTACTCGAGTTGAGGTTTCGATCCCAGACGTTTTCTATACCGATATCCAGCACACCTTTGATGACCAAGGTAGCCATAGAACCAATCATT
This sequence comes from Chydorus sphaericus, assembly GCA_030141595.1. NCBI lineage: Eukaryota > Metazoa > Arthropoda > Branchiopoda > Diplostraca > Chydoridae > Chydorus > Chydorus sphaericus. Next base: position 11,072,538 of record CM057934.1, on the reverse strand, counting down.
AGTATAATTTGAATTGTATCCGAAAAAACGACAGCTTTCATCCCTCCCTAATTAAGTTAATCAGTTGAGGGTTAAAGTTCTCGCCTAGAATAAAAAGGGTAATTTTTATACTATTATTGTGTAAAACGTTCCGACAGCAAACGTAATGGTTGCTGATACATAAACATGCAGTCCAGTCACTAAAGGTACCGTACCAAATAAGAATTTTTTTTCAAATTCATGAATAAATTAACTTAGCTGTAACTTTATAACTACCGGAAGTTAAATTACTCAAAGATATAATGGGTATCAAGTTTTTTAAGTTACACATTTTTTTACTAAACCTTGTGATAGAGCCAGAGATGGTCCGTAGATTACTATCGATAAGTATACTAGCTGAAAAATGAATACAATTTTGTAAGTCGCAATAGTTCATAGATAAATGGAATAAATCTACATAATATTTATTTTGAGCAAGGATTTTAAAAAATATTACATTTCCAAAGGTGCTCAATCCAGAGAACATCCGCCTAACAAAACGATGAAAGCGCAGTTCCAAATACTATTTTGGAAATTTAAATTTAAAAAAATGAAAGATATCGCACTTCAGATACTATTTGCATGAATATTACCTGATGGATGGAAAGAATCCCAAGATCATGAAAGAGAGGCAGGTAGACATATGCAGCAATAGGAACGGTGATTGCTATAGTCACCGGTGTCCACAGCAGCATAGCTCCAGTGAAGTAAACTTCAGTCGGCACACCAATCATAGCTTGAGTTGACATCATACTTAATTAATTTTAAATAAACGCGCAATAAATAATGGTTTTAAACTATTTTTTTAATCATTAAATATACGTTGCTGCTAAAGACATCGCGACCGGAAAGATACCCATCGATTTTCCACCCAGCAAATAATTTGCAGTTGAGCTCCCAGCTCCTTTCCATGCTTGATAAATTCCGATCAGCGATGAGAGAACCAAAGCCAGGCCAAAGATGATGTAATCAATCCAACCAAAATGGCGAGATGTTGCCTCATCCATTTATGAACTATATTAGGTAAACCCTAGTTGAAAAAATCAAAACATCACACGCAAAACTAGCAAAACATTACACGCACTAAAATTTATTGTAGTGCCATAAATATTATTTTACTGTTTTGTAAGAGCAATGATAATTTCTTCCACCCGTTGTTCCTATTCTTAATACTTCAAAGTTCAAACTGGTGTATGGAACAAAAGTAGACTGCAGCCATGTAGTAGACAATTCGCGACGTTAACTGTAATCTAATACAATGATCCACCTTACAGCCGCGAAAAATTTGGCTTTCAGTACCGGTTTGATCCTGAACGTCCGGAAGATACTTAAAACCGGTACTGAAAGTGACTTTCTACTTACTCCAGAGTGACTTCTTTAACTACTTGATCATTGGTTTCATGTTATTATTTGACACAAATTTATTGGGTCATTGAACCAGTTATTCTTACAGCAGTAAAAGTCCCCCCCCCCCCCCTTTTTAACAACATTTAATAGACTGCGGGCTATTAATCTACAAGAAAAAAAAATGTTGCATAATCGTGTCATCAAGAAAATCTCATGTTTCTCATACGTCTATGCTTGGGTTTGCTATACAACTCAAAACTTAAAACATATATAAATGAAAAAAAATGAACAAAAACATAAAAAATATACATTTCTTTAGATGACCTTATAATATGGGCTGTTATTAACGGTTCTATATTCTTTTTTTTTCTATTTTTATCTAATTGGCAATTTAGTATAATATGTCAACAATTTTAGTTTTCCGATCCTTTGTTAACCATTATGACCTCGTCATCATTTCCATCTGGTTGAGATTCCTATAAAATCAAATCATTAAAATGAATAAAGGCATAAAATGCATATATATATTTTATATATTACTCTTTTTCTTCCGATCCATCGCCGCAAAAATGGGAAAACAAGTTTAGGATCGATTTTTTCAGGATCCTGCGGGCCGGTCAAGATACTAACCAGCGTGCCCACAATTAACACGATCAAAGTACCAATTAGTGTGTACCAGAAAAAGGATATTTTCAATAAGTAAAAGGTTTCGTTTCTACTCAATTATGAGTAATTAAAAAACGTCAGGCGAAATATTCAAATATAGAGTCTGAATTTCTTTTACTTGATAAGTGGATATGTTATTGATTGACTGTAATCTTGGAAAGTTTCATTCATTAGATTGGTGCAGTTTGAAATGCTCGTCGGTTTCATTTGTTTATTAGGTAGGAGACCTTGGGATCGTGCAGTTTGTGTGAAAATTCCAAGTGCGAGAACAGATACGTAACTCGCAACCATTCCTGTCAAGGCTCCCTTTATAAAATAAGTTTTCAAATAATAAAAAAGGAAAAATATGTAATATTTTTTTAATGAATAAACCCACAATCCAATTACACCATGGATTTATCAAGGCTAAAGTAAAGGTGCCCATATTCATTCCCAACCCAGCGCCGCTCACACTAAAACCAGTCTGTTAGATAAATATAAAAATATTATTACAACAATTTCCTAAGTAATTTATAGAGAAGTATTTAATACACACACCTCGAAGATGGTTTTGACGTTAGAAATAAGAAAAACGAGTAGGTAGCTAAGGAGACCGATACCGAAAGAAATGAATTTGGAGATCTTAGTGGCCGTTTCATCGGACAAATTAGGGTAAAATGGACGAACAAAATCCTCTAATATGGTAAGAGAAGTGCCGGACAAAAATGTGGATAATGTGCTTTATGTAAATATATTAAATAATTTATTAATAATAATATAGGATTAGTAAACAAATATATTTATGCTTAATATAATCTTATTAATATTAACTTTATCTTGAAGCTACCTAAGGGAAGCGCTAAAGATGCCAGCAACAAAGAGGCCAGGTAGACCAGGTATGGCTCCTAAAGTATCCATCACAAAATAGGGAACGATTTGGTCGGCCTTTTCAATCAGCTTTTGCGCATAAAATAAAATGAATAAAATATAATTTTGAAGTTTTCGAATATGGGGATTACCTTTCCTTCAATGGGATCGCAATCAGCATACTTTGAATAAGCAACTAATCCAGTAAAACAACACAGGAAATAAAAACACGCAATCACTGCAACACTCAACATCAGTGCCCTAAATTAAAAATGAATATTCTACATATAAGTAAACAATGTTTCATTGAGTGTTTTCAATGTAACGTATTTTAATTCTTATGTATACTTTTGGCCATGTCTGCGAGTAGGAACCGCTAGAAACCATTGATATGTCCCTTGGTTTGTACTGAAGGCAGAAGTCATGAAGAAAAAAGATCCAAATACTAAACTCCAAATCTGAATGTCCGAGATAACGCAACAAGAGAAGTGAAGTATAACAATTCAACAAATAAAAGTATACAGTACTGTTTTTTGAGTTGTTGGATCAGGGTCTATGCTGCAAAATTAAAATATGTTATTAAAAATTTGCTTAGTGTGTGTGTACCGGTATGTATTTTTCCTCACTTAAAAAATTCAAATCGACCTGAGTCGAGGTTCCGTTTCCAAAAGTTTTCAATGCCGACATCTATAATACCTTTGAGGACTAATGTAGCCATAGAACCAATCATTAAAAAGATTTGAATGGTATCCGACCAAACGACAGCCTTGATCCCTCCCTGTAAATAGTCAATAATAGTTGTAGTATATCTTTTAAAAACATAGTCCTTAGGGCTATGCTCATGAATTGAAAATCATTACAATAGTCGAATAAAAGGTGCCAACAGCGAACGTAATGGTTGCTGATACGTAAACATGTAGCCCTGTCACTATTAATAATAAAAACAAGATAAATCCATTATTTTTTACTCCAAAAATGTTATGTGGTTAACATAAAGATGACCTTTATAATTCCAATTAGTGAAAATAAACTATATTAAACCTTGTGAGAGAGCAAGGGAAGGTCCGTAGGTTACCATCGACAAGTATAACAGCTGAAATATTATATTATTTCATTTTAATAAGCATTATATATATTCGCTAAGATTGAAAACAGCTTCAAGTAAGCTTAGATATTCATAGTTTACAATTCCAAAAGTGTTTATTCCGGAGAACAGGCTCCTAACAAGACGGTTAAATCGAAGTTCCAAGTACTGTCGAAGAACAACTTTATATAATAAAAATGAATTGCATTTTTTTCAAATCTCAAAATTTTACCTGATTGATTGAAAGAATTTCAAGATCTTGAAACAAGGGTAGGAAAATAAAGGCTGCAACAGGAATGGCAATAGCCATCGTGACAGGTGTCCATAGCATCATGACACCAGTGAGATAAACTTCTGTCGGCACACCAATCATGGCTTGAGTTGACATGGCGCTTAATTTAAAATGTGTATATATTGAAAAAGAATGGCATTTTTAATTTTTAAAATCTATTACCTTGCTGCAAAAGACATGGCAATCGGAAAGATGCGCATGGATTTACCTCCCAGTAAGTAATTTTTGGTTGAACTCGCAGCTCCTTTCCATGCTTGATGAATACCAATCAAAAGCGATAGAATCAAAGTCAGGGCAAATATTAGGTAATCAGCCCATCCAAAATGGCGAAACGGTGACTCTTCCATGATACACTGTTGTACATATAATACGCAAGCTGGTGTACGAATAAGTGAGATACTATCAGGAATATAGCGGTTACATCATGATTCACGTGTTCATATTAGACTCTCCATTAAGAATTGTTTAAATGGTAAGTAAACTATTTTAATCCAGCGTTCAATCATGTATTAACTATTCCCAAGCACGCAGCTTATTAAAATGAGATATTGAACAATGGGATTTTTTAATATAACGAAGTGGAATAAAATATATGAGAGGTCGTAACTAGTAAGTTTTTCTCCAACTGGCCCACAAAAGGGAAGAATAGTTATTGACATCCAAAAAAATAACATACTATTGCAAGTAGCTTTAGGCATAGCACATATGTATGTTTAACTTTGAATTTATTGGGAACCGAGAACGTATTAAAATAATGCTATCATGCGTTTCCTCTTGAAAAGTACAAGCTATTTTCTTGATGAGTTTAATAAATGAAAAAATTGTGAATTCAAATCTTGGAACACTAATTGTATATATCTCTTTTTAAAATGTATAATGACAGATCATAGAGCTTCTTTCTCGGGTTTAATTTTCAAATCCTTTGTTGATTTTCCCATTGTTATCGATTTCTTGATGCAGTATTTTCAACATCTACAATACAACAAGACCAATTTGAATCAATAGGGAAAAAGAGTATAAATATAACGTTTAAAAGTGACCATTGTAGGAGCTCTCTTTTTTCCTATCCAACGCCGCATGAAGGGATATACGAGCTTAGGATCGAGTTGATCGGGATCCTGCGGACCACTTAGGAAACTGACTATAGTACCCACGACAAGAACAATTAATGCGCCAATCAAGGTATACCAAATGTAGGAAATCTTTAACAGATAAAATGCTTCCTCCCTAGAAAATGAACAAATTTATCATTAGATATACCGTATAACAATGTTATAAGAAAATATTGAGATTTTTTTCAAAACTGAATTGGTTGATGGGTGGTGTTGGAGTAGAATCCATTAGTAAAGTTCAAATTTTCACAATTTTCAATGCTCGTTGACTTAATCTGCCTGTTTCTTAGAGTTCCTTGGGAACTAGCCATTTGAGTGAAAACACCTAACAAGATAACTGCTGTGTAACTCACGACCATCCCAACAGTAGCTCCCTAAAGCGAAAGCGTTAATAGTACACTTTAAAAAAATTAATTTAATATTTTGAGTAGGAATAAAAACTTACAATTGTATTAGACCACGGTATTAACATACCCAAAGTGAACATTCCGAGGCTCATTCCAACATCAGCTCCGCCTATACTCAGACCGGCCTTTTTAAAGAAAAATGTTCCGCCAGTTAGAGAAACATTGTTCATTTCCATCGTATTAACCTACTATTAACTTGCTCTTACTTCTAAAATTGAGTTCACGTTTAATATGAGAAAGACCATAATGTAGCCGATTAGGCCGAATGTGAATGAAATACTTTTAGATATTCTTGTGGCTGACTTGTCAGTCAAATGCGGGGAAAAAGGGCGCACGAAATCTTCCAAAATTGTTAGGGCGCAACCGTTTAAAACTGTCGACATCGTACTAATAATGAATCAAAGACGAATCCAGTTCACTAATACATGATTAATAAAATATTAGGTTGAAAAAAATATTAACTTTACCTCAAGGATGCGCTAAAACAACCAGCAACGAAGAGACCAGGTAGGCCAGGTATTCTTCCGAGAGTGTCCATCATAAAATAAGGAACGATTTGATCACCTTTTTCAATTAACTTTATAAAATAAAAAGCACATGTTATTGTTTGTAAGAGAATGCAATAAAACATCAAGTTACTTTTGCTTTGATGGGATCGCAGTCAAAATACTTAGCATAGACAACTAGCCCACTGGAACAACAAAAAGCATAAAATAACGCGACGACGAAAATGTTTAGGATCACCGCTCTGTAGATTGTTTGAATTTAAAATAATTATTTAATTTTGTTTCTATGGTAAGAACCATTCCACGTACTTCTGAGCATGATTATTGGAGGGAACAGCAAGGAATCGCTGGAAATTTCCTTGGCTGCAAGATACGCCAATCCAAAACAAACCAAATCCAATCACCATGGACCAAACCTAAACAAGAAATCCGGTAATTGCGTAATACCAACTATATGTAATTAGTGGTTCATTGGAATTATTGTATTTCATACCGTTTTCTGAGTCGTAGGATCAGGATCAATGCTGAATTCGGAAAATGAAACATTTATAATGAAAATATTCTTGTACAAGAAACTTAGTTTTAATATAAAGAGAACTCACTTGAAGAGTTCCAGCCGACTTGAGTTGAGATTACGTTCCCATACGTTACTTATCCCGACATCCATAACTCCCTTTATGACTAGGATTGCCATTGAGCCAAACATTAGAAATATTTGAATAGTATCCGACCAAACAACAGCTTTCATTCCTCCCTGAGCATACGAAAAACGTGTTTCATTCTTATATTATTTCAAATTTTAAATACTAAAGAAGAAGTTACTATAGTAGTGTAAAATGTACAAACGGCGAACGTTATGGTAGCCGATAAGTAAACATGCAGTCCCGTCACTATTGAAGAGAAACAAATTTAGCTAGGATAATTTTTTTTTAACTAAAAAAGAAAGTTTCACCTTGAGATAGCGCCAATGATGGTCCATAGGTTAAAATGGACAGCCAAAAGAGCTAATATCATCAAGTAAAGGAAATGGCAGAATTTGATTGAGGAAAATTGTGTAAACAAAAAATGTATAGCTTACGGTTCCAAAGATATTGATCCCTGAGAACCATCGCCTTATATAACGATGATAGCGCATTTCCAGATACTGTAAAGATTTACGATATAGTAAGTACATATAAATAAAATAAAGTTGTATGAATTGGGCATTTCTTAAATCACAAAACTGATACCTCATTTATTGAAAGAACCCCAAGTTCTTGAAAAAGTGGGAGGAAAACATATGCTCCGACAAGCGCGCCAATAGTAAATGCAACCGGCATCCAAAACATCATTGCCCCTGTGAAATAAACATCGGCTGGGGTGCCCAGCATATTTTGGGTAGACACGGTACTGTTTCCCAATTAATAAACAAATCAAACGATGATGCGAAAGGACATTTCATGGCGATTAATAAATATTAGCCTACCTTGCTGCAAAAGACATTGCAATGGGAAAGATGCCCATCGTTTTACCTCCTAAAAGATATTCCATGGTCGAATTAGCAGATCCTTTCCATGCGTGATAAATACCAATCAAAAGAGAAATTGTCAAAGTCAGAGTGAAGATTAGGTAGTCCACCCATCCGAAATGAAGAGCAGATTCGTCCGGCATGTTTATTCAAGAATACTCGGAGGGTTTGTATGCTTAGAGAGCGGTATCAGCACATGGAAAAAGGTTGCTCCAGGCAAACAAAAAAATATATACTGACTGGAGATGAAGAATGAGTTGCACTTTTATTCTAATGTAAGCGAAAGATGCAACAAGAAAAATCAGCAAAAGGAAAAAAAATCCCCTATGTATTAAACCGGAATTACGGGTTTAGCACAGCATTCCATATTGTTAAATAAATAAATAAATGAGTTTCAGGTTTTTCCCATGTCTCATCGAATGCAACGGCGACCTTGTGATAGTGAAGATTGTGTAATGAATTGGTGTTTGTAACTACTGAATCCCGCCTATATTTTCAGAAGTCTGAAGGTCAGCTACAAACAGCTCTTTCTACTTTAGCTACAACAGTGCAGCTTTAGTTTTCTTGACCTTGATGGTTCACGAATACCTTGCGGGTTAATATTCAAAAGAGCGATGGCAGGTCGTTTCTCTTCGCGTGACGATGAAAGAACATATACAAAAAAAAAAACTTGTACGTGACTTAAAAATAGCGCGCTTTCTTCGCTCACTTACAAATCTGTGAAAAGACGTAAAATAATGTAATATAATAACAAAAGCGGTACCGGTATGGGCTAAAATCATAACGAAAGTCTGTATATCCGTTAAATCATACATTAAAAGAAATAAAATATTATGCAAATAATAATGAATATAATCATAAATCGCTCCTTAAAAGTAGAACAGGGCATGAAGTTCAATTTTCGAATCCCTTGTTGATTTTTCCATTGTTATCGATTTCTCCAGGCCTTGCATACAGTTCTACCTGCTAAGTTTAACAACAAAAATCGCTTTAATAAAACTTTAAATAGGTAAAATAAAAAAAATTAGAAGAAACCATTGTAGGAACTATCTTTTTTCCTATCCACCGCCGCATGAAGGGATAAACGAGTTTGGGATCGAGTTGGTCAAGATCCTGCGGACCAGTTATGAAACTGACTACGGTTCCCACAACAAGTATAATCAGTACACCAATTAAGGTATACCACATATAAGAAATTTTTAGTAAGGAAAATGCTTCTTCACTGAAAAGAAAACGAAAACAGTTGACACAGTGGTTTTAAAATTGAACAAAAATTAGAGCTTAATTATCCTAACCGAATCGTAGTTTGGTTGCTGTTAGTGTAGAATCCAATAATAGTTGCATTTAAATTAGGACAATTTTCAATGCTCGTAGGTTTGATCTGTCTGATGGCTAGATTTCCTTGGGAAATAGCCATTTGGGTGAAGACGCCTAGCAAAATCACTGCTGTGTAACTCACAACCATCCCCACGATCGCTCCCTACATAGAAAGTAGTCGAATAGTGCGTAAAAAGGAATCAATCAAAATACATAAATTGAAATGAAAACTTACGATTGAATTAGACCACGGGATTAGCATGCCTAAGGTGAAAACCCCAAGGGTCATTCCAACATTAGCCCCAGCAATACTTAGGCCGGCCTGTTGTAAGATTAGTTATCCATCAGCGGCCCAATCAGTTATTTATAGTAATAGCATTATGGTGTCTACCTCTAAAATTGAATGGACGTTCGATATGAGAAATACCATGATGTAGCTAATTAAACCCAATGCAAAAGAAATGGTTTTGGAAATTTTTGTGGCCGATTTATCCGTCAAATTTGGGAAGAAGGGACGGACGAAATCTTCTAAAACCGTCAAGGCGCAGCCATTCAAAACAGTTGACATCGTGCTAATGTGTATTATGAATAGAATGATGATTATTAGTATAGCTTTGAAATAATGCTATTCGTTTACCCAAAGATTTACCTCAAAGATGCGCTGAAACAGCCAGCAACAAATAGACCTGGCAAGCCTGGGAAGCTTCCGACTGTGTCCATCATAAAATAAGGGACAATTTGGTCCTCTTTTTTCACCAACTTTAGTGCAATAGTATATAATTGTACCCAATTGAAGACAGGATTAGAATTAAGAAAACTGTTACTTTTGCTTTGATTGGATCGCAGTCAAAATATTTGGCATAGGCAATAAGGCCGCTGGAACAACAAAACCAATAAAATATTGCAACTACGAAAATATTGAGAATCACAGCTCTGTAGAATAGTAAAATGAATAATATTAAATTTGAGTTTTAAAAAGCGATGAAAAGAAGGGTTGTACTTCTGAGCATGGCGGTTTGAAGGAACAGCAAGAAAGCGCTGGAAATTTCCTTGGCTTGCAGAAACACCGATAGCAAATAAACCAAATCCAATTATCATAGACCAAACCTGAATAAATAATTCGAAATGTTTTCCTATTTCGCATTACAAGTATTTTATTCAAACGATTTCTAATCTTCGTACCGTTTTCTGTGTCGTAGGATTCGGATCTATACTGAGTTAGTAAATAGATACATATTATTAATAGTCTTATACAACCAAGAATTAATCATCTTCGAGGAGAACCTACTTGAATAATTCAAGACGACTTGTATTCAAGTTGCGTTCCCATACGTTATTGACTCCGACATCCACTAATCCTTTAATGACCAAGACAACAATTGAGCCGAACATGAGAAAGATTTGAATGGTATCCGACCAGACGACAGCTTTCATTCCTCCCTTTGCGTTGAAACATAAGGAAAATCTAGTTTCTTTCTTTATTAGTATTATAAAAAAAAAGAACCTCACTATGGTTGTGTAGAATGTACAAACAGCGAAAGTTATGGTTGCTGAAAGATAAACATGCAGTCCCGTCACTATACAGAAGATTTTTAAAAACGACTATTTCTCAATTCTGGTGTACTAGTATTATATATTTTTCGAAAAAAAATCACCTTGAGATAAAGCCAAAGATGGTCCGTAAGTTAAAATGGACAGCCAAAAAAGCTAAATAAATAATTACACATCATTGCATAATTTGTTTGCTTAATGAAGGCGCTAATGAAAATATATTGTTTACACTTCCTAAGATGTTGATTCCTGAAAACCATCGCCTTAGGAAACGGTGATAGCGCAATTCCAAATACTGAATAATTTAACAGTAATAATAAATATATCTTCCACAACTAACCTCTATGAATCAAGATTCAACTGTTCATAAATATAAATGTCATATATGCAGTGTTCTTAAAATTCAAATTTTATTTGAATCGATTCAAAATTCAAATTCATTTTTTATTTTTATTTTTAATTGTGTAATTGAGATTCATGAATCTGAATTTTTAATCGAAATTCAACTCAAAAAGATTCAAAAATAATTCAATTTCTTAGCCTATAACTTAAGCATATTTTTATGGTTAAGCCAAGTATCGGTTGATAGATCTGAGCAGTGAACGTCAAATGAAAGATTCAGTGAATGTTTTGACTCTTTCATGATTAAACATCAGTATAAATATGTTGTAAAAGTAGTTTTCGATATTATTTATGATGCCTAAAGGGAAAATATCCATCCGTTACCATGGTAACGCATTGAATTAATTCATTTGAGAACATTTGAATCGATTAAAAATTCAGATTCACCTTTTTCAAAAATAAATCAATTAGATTCAGATTCATCATTTTTTTAAATTAATTCATGAATTAATTCAAATTGAATTAATTCAACATTGAATTTTAAGAACACTGCATATATGTACTATGATACCTCATTTACTGAGAGAACTCCAAGTTCTTGAAACAATGGTAGAAAAACATACGCTCCAAAAAGTGCACCAATTGCATATGCTACAGGTACCCAAAACAACATTGCTCCTGTTAAATAAACATCGGGGGGGGGTACCCAACATATTTTGGGTAGACAATGTACTTTAATTTTAAAAAAATATAAATTGATATAATTACAAATATAAAGAATATTGATAAGAAAGTGTGGCCTACCTAGCTGCAAATGACATGGCAATCGGGAAAATCCCCATCGTTTTGCCACCCCAAAGATATTCCGTGATTGAATTAGCGGATCCTTTCCAAGCGTGGTAAATTCCAATCAAAAGGGACATGCCCAAAGTCACTGTGAAGATGAGGTAGTCTACCCATCCAAAATGAAGAGACGTTCCGTCCGGCATGTTTATCCAAGTGAAGACTGGACCTTAGTGAAGACCCGAATCAACAGAACGTGAATGAAGGCTGTCCCGTCTCGCAGATATTAACAAATAGACCGGCGGCGAAGAATGAGTTGCACGTTTTAATTCGTTACGCCAGGGTTACGCTAAGGGGGAGAGAGTTATATAATATCCAGGGGAATATGAAACCTGCTCGTTACACCTAACTAGAAATACAAGTTTTTTTTTTCTAATATCCCCCCTCCCCCTTTTTATTACTAAAAAACGAATGCATCCGGTTTTAACAGTCTTTGATTCTCTTTGAATGTGATAATGACCTTGTAATGAACATGGATCGTTTTTTTTCAAGAATTATATGTATACAGTACAAATACAGGAAAAAAAACTCTTCTGCATATCATTTGAAGGTCATCTAAACCAGTAGCCTATATTACTCTTATTCTTTGGGAATGGCTTTGTATGCAATGGCCTTGGTGATTTCCAGAAGCCATATCTTCCAAGTGCGTGTTTAAAACATGACACGCTGTTTATATTAGATACAACTAGTAATAACTATAATTTTAGCTAATAACAAACATTTATTTAGGTATTTTGAGATCCAAAAACGGTAAAATTATAGAATGTAACTACGATTTTTCGTTAAAACTTAAATACTTAAAATTATGAAAATACTTAATTTAATTTAATATAAATATAATATATATATATGTGTATGTAAGATACATGATTTACTAGCTAATAAATTGTTGGATTTTCGTCGTACTAGGCTCATGAGAGCAAGATGTTAGGTTCGATTCTCGGTGGATTCTGGGGTTAATATAGTCAAATCGCTTAATTTACTTAAATACTCAATTATAATTTTAGTTTTTTAAAGATTTTTTTTCTAAGTCCATTCGGGATAACATTCTATTCCATTAATTGACGGAATTGAAGTAATTTAAATGTTTTAAAGAAATTAAGCTATTTAAATGATTGAAATTAATTAAGTACGGTATCTCCTATACAAAACCCCATGTTTTTCCAATTACGAGATTTAAGTGATTTGATTAAACTAATTGACGAAAAAGCGTAGTCGCATTCTATAGTTTAGCCTTATAGGAATATACTTGACGCTTGATTTGTAAATTTTACTTTGATGCTGCCTTCGAATAGCTCATATAGAAATAGAGATGTTTATATAGCTAAAACCTGACAATGTTGAACGGTTCAAAAATGGATAAAGCTTTTACGATTCACGGCCGGTGTGACAGAACGGATTTTTCGATGGTAAAGAAGGCGCAATCCGACTAGAAAGGGAATCTGCCCACAAATATATATATTATAACCCACAACAACACTTGAATAAGCTTGCCGCTTAGTAGAGGAGAACAGAATAATCGGCGGACGCAGACCGCGGACGTGGACCGCCTATTCGGCGGACTTTTCGATAGAAACCGCGGACTTTTATACTGCTGAAAAAAGCGAGGGGTTGGCCACTCCAAAAATTCTTCGTACACCCCTAAAATTCCATGCCAAAATTCCAAAAAATTCCAAAAATTCCAAAAATTCCGAAATTCAAAAAATTCCAAAAATTCCAAAATTTTGAGGGAAAATCTTGAAAATCCCTCCAAATATGTGTGATGATTTTATAAATTTTAAACATTTTTATAGTTTTTATGTGGTGTATATTCAATTGGGGCGCCTATATATATATGGGTTATTTACTCGGTTTTAATTTTATGCACATAAGGGGAAACAAATCACTTAAAAAGATGAATATTTCCAATGTTAAAATATTGAGAAGATATACACACTAACGATGATTTTTCTGATTACTGGACAGAATTGAATTAATGATTTAAAAATATTTTTGAATTAGATTGTATTAGTAACGGAACCATAGCAAAAAATATTGTTATCCAGTGATTCTCAGCTTAAGCCGATTATATTATAAAGTAATAGAAACAATAGAACCAGCTATTTAAACCATCAGCGCACACAATACCAAACGGGAAAATGAAACTAATGTCATAGTGTTTAGCTCAAGCAGTACACACTACACCGGTCATAAACTTAAAGTATATAGTTGACAGCAATAATATATACAGAAAATTATCTAAAAAGAATTGATATAGGTAGTCTCCAAAAAGAAAAAAACCACATTTCTAATGATTCGTTAATTTAACTTGGTTTTTCGAATACCGCATTCATATTGTTATTTGAATATGTTAGATTTTATTCATTCTAGGGAAATTTAAAAAAATTACAAAAAAGTATGATCGCTCTACAACCAAATGAACTAATTCCCCATTTGTAATATAAATGTACTTAAGTAGTTAAAAAAAAACAGTGCAATTAGAGTTGTTGCACAAGTAACATTCCATTGTTATAATTTCTGTATCAATGTTATCGTGAATAAATTCACACGCAAAAGACAAGGGTTGGGCTATGGGGGAACTAGAAGCAGTATTTGCGGAATTGTTTAAAGTTCTGATAAACTCTTACTATTAGGCATATTGGTTTTAATTTATAATGAAATTATTCGTCGAAATATACGAATAACTTATATCTCAAGTTCAAAGTTAAGTATACTTAGATGAAGGGGCTTTGAAATCAACGTTAAATTATCGAGTAGATAATAGATTGCTGAATTTGAGTTGAATGGGAGTAAATAGTCTTTCTTCTTTGAGCAGAATTCAAAAACTTACCTCTGACCATTTAAAAAATGCTTTAAATTTGATACACCCTATATTTATCTATTATTATTTTCTTTACTTAATATAAACAAAACCCCCAAATCACTTTTACAAAACATACACAACATGTAAGCATCGATATGGGATGGAAGTATAGCAATAGAAACTATAATAACTATTTTCTAGTTACCAGTTCCACACTAACATTACAATACTTGAAGAACATATGGCTGGACAATATAGGTTTCACTATATCATGTTCAACTACAAATAACCTATGCCATCATGTTCTACATATTACTATTCTATAAGTATCTACAATCGGCACATTTCTTCTTATTTAAGCTCTGATGGCAAAAATAAATAAAAATCTGGGAATCAAAACGAAAAAATCCAGAAAAAAATCCAGAAAAATTCCAAAAATTCCAGAAAATTCCAAAAATTCCGGAAAAAATTCAAAAAATTCCAAAATTCAAAAAATTCCAGAAATTCTGAAAAATTCCAAAAATTCCAAAAAATTCCATTGGAATTTTGGCATCGTACACCCAAATGATGAGTGGTCAACCCCTCGGAAAAAAGACTTGATGCCTCCTACTAGATAAAGGCTCGATTCTTCCCGTAAAAATATAGCCGGCTAATTGACCGGTTACGCAGCCAGAAAACTGGTTGATTTGATCGGATCTGCGGCTTGTCAAATTTTCCGGGGCAAATGTTTTAATATCTAAATAGTTAGAAATAAACAAGTTGACGACGATGACACGTACTGTTGTCATCGCTAGGTTTAAATCTACTTCGATTCAATAATGTTAAAATAAATATTGTTTCCTCAAATTTCAAACCATAGAAATAGATTATATTTCTGCATCTTTTACTTACTAGTATTTGGATATCACTATGGTAGAATAAAGTTAATGGGATAAAATAAAAATACAAACTTTAAAAAAATGTATTCGTAAAAATGGATTGACATAATTTGATATACCTTTATTCTGTTTTAATTTCTAGAAACAAATAAGAAATGGATTTCAATTAAAATCATTTGCTTCCTTAGGTTCAGACTCAGCGCCTACACCAAAATTGAATTTAATTTAAAATAACATTATTTCCTATGAATGTGCAAAATTTTAAGGTCATGGCTCATGAGTTACCCAATATTACTCTCTTTCTTCCGACCCACCGTCGCAGGAAAGGAAAAACAAGTTTAGGATCCAGATGATCAGGGTCTTGCCTACCGGAAATAAAACTAACAAATGTCCCCACGGTGAAAACAATTGCCATTCCAATCAACGTATACCACATAAATGAAATTCTGAGCAAATAAAACGCTTCCTCTCTATTATGACAAAACAATTTTATCTTTGTTAAATTGAAAAAAAGTATAAAATCAATTTTCTTATACTTTGATTGATAATTATTAGACACTCCGTCCGCCTCAAAACTCATATTTAAGTTAGCGCAATTTTCAATGCTAGTTGGTTTCATCTGATGATTGAAAACCTGTCCTTGGGCTTTTGCTGCTTGTGTATAAATTCCAAGTACAATAACAGCCACATAGCTTGCTACCATTCCTACGGTGGATCCCTAGAGAATAAATAAATAATGATGTCCTGTAATTTTTTTATTATCAAACTAAACCAACTCACAATCGCATTAGCCCATGGTACCAACATGCCTAAGGAGAAGACCCCAAAACTCATTCCAATCCAAGCCCCATTTATGCTGAGGCCCGTCTATAAGAATTGTGCATCAATTGGCAAATTTTTAATATTAAAAAATGAAAGTTGTTCATAGCGGCCTTACTTCTAGAATTGTTTTAACATTCGATATGAGAAAAACCATTAGGTAGCTGATGAGGCCAAAACCAAATGATATGCCTTTGGAAACTCTCGTGGCCGTTTCATCCGTCATATTTGGAAAAAATGGTCGGATAAAATCCTCCAAAATAGTAAGGGCACCGCCATTCATGAAAGTGGATAATGTACTTAAAATTAAAAAAAAAATGTTTCAACATTACTTATAGAAAACATAAACTAAATTTCAATTAGCTACCTAAGGGCTGCGCTAAAAATTCCAGCCACGAAGAGACCAGAAAGACCAGGAATGCTCCCTAAAGTATCCATTACAAAATAGGGGACGATTTGATCCGCTTTTGCGATTAACTTTGTAAGATAATTTCTCCATTATTTACGAAAAACATAATGAAGGAAAGACAAGAATTAGCTTTCTCAAATTATTTACTTTTCCTTTAATTGGGTCGCAATCAAAATATTTTGAGTATGCCACCAAACCGGCAGAACAGCACAAAGCGAGGAACAGACCAATTGGTAGAATGTTTATAATCAAGGCCCTAAGAAATTTTTAAATATTGGTTTATCAGTTCATGTGGAATATCAACACACATTACAAGAATCTGTTATTATATATGCATGTAAAGTATCGTAACATATTAAGTCCATATTGATGGAAATATATACAGTTATTGTGCGTGAACGCCTCGAATAGTTTATAGAACTGGTAATTATTGAAATTTGTAAGTTTATAAAAAAGATTAGATACAATCGGCACGCTTAATGCCTTAATATCTTTAGTTTATATAATGAAGCAATGATATCATTATAATATTATTATTTGTTAATTATGTTTTCAGATCCCGAATCATATTTTTTTCTTATATGTAATAAACTCACTTTATGAGGTACAATTTTCATTATTGGCAACCGTTTAAATGATCATACACTGAAATCGTTAATAGTTACTTTTGGGCATCACCACGTGTAGGAACGGCTAGAAAGCGCTGATAAATTCCTTGGCAAATGCCTAATCCACCTGCCCAGAACAAGCCAGCTCCAATCACAAAAGACCAAACCTAATAAAACAATGTTTCTTTTTATGTCAAGAAAAAAATCGTCTTTAAAATCGTACATATTTTCAAATATTATATAGTTTTTTTTTTTACGAGACTTGATGAAGATGCTTAATTTATATAAAATAATGTGCGTTTTACCGTCTTTTGAGTGGTTGGATCAGGGTCGAAGCTATAAAACAAACAAATGTATACGAAATATTATATTTCCACAATTGAAACATTTTTTATTAGTGTTTTGATGATGTTTTAAGAACTTGCTTGAAGAATTCAAGTCGTCCAGAATCAAGATTCCGTTCCCAAACGTTCCCGATTCCGACGTCTACCGCTCCTTTAATAACTAGCACAGCCAAAGAGAAAATCATCAAACAGATTTGCACTGCATCAGACCAAACGACAGCTTTCATTCCTCCCTGAAGGAATTAAAAAAAAAATTAATTTAATTGCAACAAGAATTGTTATAAAAGGCACAATAATACAACATATAGTAACTTACTATTGTTGTATAAAAAGTGCAAACGGCAAATGTAATCGTTGCACATACATAAAGATTCAATCCAGTTACTGGAAAAATGCTAAGTGAATATTTAATAAGAAATAACTTATTTTGAATAATTGTATACCTTGTGAAAGAGTGAGAGAAGGTCCATAAGTGACTACCGATAAGTAAAACAGCTGAAATTTCGTACAATGTGTATTTAAATTAAATAAATTTACTTGGGATTAATTAGTCGCAAATACGTTACAAATTAGTATAATTAAAAGAGAATCAAACGCAGCAAATAATCCTACCGATCCAAATGTGATAATTCCAGAAAATAACCGGCGAACGAAGCGATGAAAGCGTAATTCAAGGTACTAAGATTAAAAAAAATTGTCGATAATGTCATATAATAAAGATTAGAAGATTCTAACAACGTGAAAAGTTTGCGCTCTCTTTTACCTGGTTAATGGACACAAGCTCGAGGTCTTGAAATAGAGGTAGGTAAACATATGCCGCAACTGGCACACCAATCGCAACAGAAACGATCCACCAAAACATCATTGCACCAGTGAGATAGACATCTGTTGGGACGCCCACCATTGCTTGTGATGAAACAGCACTATTTAAAAAGACGATTTTAAAATACTACATAAGTATGGAGTTAGTTAATCTTTACCTTGCTGCCAAGGATAATGCGATTGGGAGCATTCCCATCACTTTACCACCAAACAAATATTCATTTGTCGAATTGCCTGCTCCTCTCCAGGCATGATATACGCCAATGAATATTGACAGCACCAAAGTAATAGCGAAGATAAGATAATCCACCAAACCAAAATGATTAGTAGACGATTCGTCCATGGCGAATAAATGTATCGTCTAAAAGAATTATTAAGCGATTTTTTCTACATTATTATTTTTCCGAAACTAAACAGAAAACTGCGCGTGGACTAGATTCTGTAATAATTTTTATAATTTCCTTACAGAGAATTGGTATTAATAGATCTAATTAGATCATCAATCAACAAATGCAAATTACCTCAAATATTAATTATGTTCATTCGTCGTAATGATTTGAAGTTAAAATCTTTCAATCCAGTCCCTTTTTTCTTGGTTGGATCAATTATGCTTCTCACGTCTAATTTAACTAAATTTCTTACGTTAAAACAATAACTCCCGCACTCTTAACCATTTAAACAAGGTTTGGTATAGCCTGTTCCCATAATATTATATCACTCTATTTAGAACCCTATTATCTTAGGCTCACGTTTCTGAAGAAATCGAGGAAGAAACCGTTCCGGCGTTATACAAGAGTCCAATCCTTGTACAGATAAAGTTATGTGTTTTAAAAATTATACTTCTGATCACGATCCTGCATTTTAAGTTTTATTAGTATCAATAAAATATTCTAGTCAGGGATCAAGAATGAGCTATTTTCAATTCGTACACACAAAACTCTTTCGGTACCGTATTTATCAAATGTCAGGTAAGACGTGCTTACACCCCGCGTATTCCTTATTTCCATTCGGTATTGTCGTATTGACTTCAATACTCAATTTAAATTTTATATGATAGAATTTTTTTTTGTCTATCACGTTCAACATAATTATTGTTAAGAAATGTCATTCTCTCTTTTTGAATCTTTCGTTCGGCCACATCGGTCGAATACAATAATTACCCAATTTTTTAAAAAGAAAAAAAGAACAAAAACTAAACGTCGGCAACGATAGAAAACAAACCGAATCCAATTACCATAGACCAAACCTAAACAAATAATCCGAAAATTTAATTTATCTCATCAACAGATTTTTCTAAATACTTCATCCAAATGATTCCTGAATTTCATAGGTTACCGTTTGATGTGTCGAAGGATCGAAATCTATACTGATTAGGAAATAAATGTACAATAAAATATCCATACAAATTCAACAACCAGAATAAACTATTAGGGATAACATACTTGAATAACTCAAGACGACTTGTATTCATGTTACGTTCCCATATGTTATTTAGTCCAACATCCACTATTCCTTTAAATACTAAGACAAAAACTGAGCCAAACATGAGAAAGATTTGAATGGTATCCGACCAAACAGCAGCCTTCATTCCTCCCTGTGCATTGGAACATGAAGAAAATGTACAGAACTTCATTCTTTAATCTAAAAGCTTACTTTACTTGAAAAAAAGGAATTCAAGAACTCACTATTGTCGTGTAGAATGTACAAACAGCGAAAGTAATTGCTGCTGAGACATAGACATTCAATCCCGTCACTATATGGAAGAGAAAAAAAAAGCGCATACAAATTTCTAAATTATTTGAGCTGGAATGAAAATTTTTGGTACAGAATATTCGGCGGACTTTTCGATGGAAACCGCGGGCCTTATTTTTACAGCTGAAAAAAGACTAGATGCTGCGAAAAATTTATACGATTAAAAATTTAATAACCTATAACATTCGACGTGGAATTCAAAGCTTAATTTAATGGTGAAAATTACAAGTTAACAAAACTTGCAGGTTAAGAGGTAATTGCCATTAACTGATGAGACTTTGGAAGAAAACGGTCTATCACAGGTGTCTCATCATCCATAAGAGTTGCGAACTTATACTTTGCACATTCGATTTGTCTCTGAATTCTGCGTCGAATGATGTACCCAGTATTTATTTACTTTATTTCTATTCCTTTATTTCTATGCCTAGAGAAAAGTCCGACCGACCGACCGACCGACGAATAAGGGGTCAGCTACCGCGGATCGCGCCCGTCGATTATTCTGTACCGATATTTTTTAAAGTTTCTAATTCTAAAATTTTGTCTCAGTCGGAACTCGAGATCATCATCATATATATCCAGTATACGTTCGACGTTTTTTCTCCGCTGTTTCGTTCCGGTTCGAATACTACGCTGGATCGGCAGCTGATTGGATGCGGTAAGGCGTTGACCAGGGTACTTAAGCGAGTACTTTCACGAGTAAATAATACATTGGTAAGGCAAAAAAAATGTTCCAAGGCACATTTAAAAAAATATATAATGAATGAAGAGCATAATGAACTGTAAAGTGGTCATACATCCCAGGAGAGTATCTTTAATTCTCTATTTTCCTTATATCGATTTCTTCATCAAACAATCTTCCTTGAATTTCTTTATATTTTGATCATCATTAAAAAAGGAGTATATCACACCAATAAGAAATCAAATTAATAAAATGATTTTAACCAAGCCTCGAGATTAATATTTCTCATGAAATGTATTATCTTCAGCCAAACAATTATACATAAATTGTACGTGGAATGGTAGAATGATGCGGTAAGAAAGCGCATCTAAATAACAACAAAACGTTTAAAAGTGAATGGATAGTATCATTTCTTATTTGAGTAAAAAAATATTCTATCTTATGAATATTATCTTACGACAATATAAGAATATTGCCCACCTATAATGTGGTGTGGAAAACCCTTAGATAAATCCCCATATTATCATCAAAGAAATTTAAATCCGGGAGAACTTTTCAAACAATTTCACGGAAATATTTATTAGTATTATAGTATTAATCGCTTATTGAATCGAATCTTGAATGCATGTTCAAATATTTGAACCATAGATTTTCATTGTAACATACAAATTGATTGTTGAGTATAAACTAGTTTTAATCACCCTTTTTATTAGATACTTCAACTAGTTTATTTTTTAATTAGAACATGGAAGCGTCTGGCTCGCCGTTTTTCCTTTTGTTTTCCATTTCCACCAATTGCTGCAATTGAAATTATGATTTAAAAAAAATACATTATTAATTAATTAATATAATTTAAGGCATTAATAATAGAGGAAAGATGAATTACTTGCTGAACGACGGTGCTTACTCGTTTCCTTCCAACTCGGTTTCGAAGAAAGCGGAATACAAGTTTTGGATCAAGTTGATCAGGATCCTGTGGCTTTGTTAAGAAACTAACCAAAGTTCCAATGATAAGAACGATGAACGTGCCACTCAGTGCGTACCATAAGTACGATACCCTTAGAAGGTAAAAGGCTTCCTCCCTGATAAGTGATTCGATCAATAACTAGCATATAGAAGAGTACATAGCGTGTAAAGCTCAAACTCACTGATGGCCTCCGTTGTCCTGCTGTTGAAGGGCTTCAATAGTTGCATTCAAATGAGGACAGTTCTCAATACTCGTCGGTTTTATTTGGCTGTTGGTAATCATTCCTTGAGCTCTTGCTGTTTGTGCGAGTGCCCCAACCGACACTACAGCTGCGTAACTTAAAACCATCCCCACGGAAACTCCCTTGATAAAAGAAATGGGTAATTAGAGTTATTGTTACAGCTCTACAGAGGAAAAGTTTACATCACGTAAAAGTTTTATACTTACAATCCAATTAGACCATGGTACCAGCATGCCTAAAGTAAACATCCCAAGGCTCATTCCGAATACAGCAGCGTCTATGCTAAGACCAGTCTAAATAAATATTTTTAAAAAAGGTATAAATCTGAATCCTTTTATAAATTTAATCTGATTACTATAGTACCTCAAAAATGGTCTTCACGTTGGAAACGAGAAACACTAAAGCGTAGCTTATGAGGCCGAATCCAACAGAGATTCCTTGGGAGACTTTTGTAGCTGTTGAATCGTTTAAATTCGGCATAAATGGAAGGACGAAATCCTCCAAAATTGTGAGGGCCACCCCGTTTAATACAGTAGATAGAGTACTAAATAGATGCGCCGTTGATTTAAGCAGTTAATCTAATTTTAAAATGTGTTATGTCACCTGAGGGACGCGCTAAAGATGCCAGCAACAAAAAGACCTGGAAGACCTGGGATACTTCCTAATGTATCCATCACAAAATAGGGAACGATCTGATCTGCTTTACTAACAAACTTTAAAAGGAAGATGTGTAAGTTAGATTTATTATAGAAATTTAAATGTTTAAATATACTTTTGCTTTGATAGGATCACAATCGAAATACTTGGAATAGGCCACTAAACCGGAAGTATAGCAAAATCCAAAGAAGACGGCGACTAGGAAGATATGGAGTATGATGGCTCTTTTGAAAAACAAAAATCATGTTCATAAAAAAAACTTTCTTAAAAGTTGTCTATATAAATCGTACTTTTGTGCGTGGCGACGAGTTGGGACTGCTAAGAACCTCTGGAAGTACCCTTGGTTTCTGGTATATCCGCCTGTCCAAAAGAAACCACCTCCTATCATCATTGACCAAACCTTTACAGTTCAAATTCAGAAAAGAAAACATAACTCTTCGGCCTACACGGTATGTAGGAGATAATTTATATTATTCGAAATCAATCGATGGTTTATAAATCATAAGTGTTAGCCATGGTATTTACAGTTTTTTGAGTAGTCAAATCAGGATCGAAGCTGCATTCAGGAAAAAATAAGAGAAACAAATATTAAAATGACTTCTTCACTAATTAAATTTTTTAAGACTTACTTGAAGAATTCAAGTCGGCTTGAGTTGTAATTACGTTCCCACACGTTTTCAATACCGACATCCATCGTTCCTTTGATCACCAAGGCAACCATTGAACCGAACATCAAAAAGATTTGAATGGTGTCCGACCAGACGACGGCTTTCAATCCTCCCTTGGCAAAATAACAAAAAGAAAAAGAATTCAATTCGATTAGAAAGTTGATGGATATTTATTATTGAATTTAAAAGTAGCGCCTACTATGGTCGTGTAGAAAGTGCAAACTCCGAACGTTATGGTGGCTGCAATGTAAACATTCAACCCTGTCACTGAAGAGAAAGAGAGATTATAGAAGAGGAAGGCGTTAGATTTTTTGAATTTAAAAGAGGAGAAATTCATTTTCTCTATAGGACTATACCTTGGGAAAGAGCCAGAGAAGGCCCATACGTTAATATCGACAAGTAGAAAAGCTAATAAATCAAAAGAGAAAAGTTAATCAATCATTTTCAAAAAGTGTCGACATAAATTCAAAAGTACTCACAGTCCCAAAGAGACTGATTCCGGAGAATATCCTTCTGACGGTACTGTTGTAGCGCAGTTCAAAGTACTGCGCGCACGATGAGAATTCGCAGAAATATAAAAGTATGAACAATCGAGTTATGCAACTGTAATAAATATCACATACTTGACTGATAGAAAGAATGCCAAGGTCTTGGAGTAAGGGTAGGTACACGTATGCGGCAATGAGGGAGCCAATTGCTAAAGCAAGAGGCATCCAAAACATCATAGCCCCCATGATATACACATCTGTTGGAGTACCCAACATGGCTTGAGTGGAAAGCGCACTTTTACCGCACACAGAGTTAAATAAAATATCGACAATGATAAGACATTATTTAAATAATGGGTTGATAAATTACCTAGCTGCGAAAGACATGGCAATTGGGAAGATACCCATCGTTTTACCTCCCAACAGGTAATCGGTTGTTGAATTTCCAACTCCTTTCCAAGCATAATAAATGCCGATCACCAACGATATTGTCAAAGTCACGGCGAAGATGAGGTAATCCACCCATCCGAAATAAAGAGACGATTCGTCGAGCATATTTTTTTGTTCAACTTCACTGAAACCATGTGTAGCAAAAAGACAGACAATTTTTCCCGGCAATTGAAAGACGACTCCTTCTAAAAAGCAGGAAAAAAATAAATAAATAGACAGGAAAAAAAATGTGGGACGACACGCGCGTCATCACATGACTTTATTGCTCTAATCAATGAAACTTACGTGCTGCAGCTTTGCGTGATTATTTATGTATAAACGGAAGGCAGGATATGTGTATGTAAAAAGCACAATATAACAATCGATGAAACCTGGTCCTGAAAAAATGTAAAGAAAAGGAGATTTAACAAAAAAATCCGAGAGGAGCACTACTTTACAACCCCCCACTTGTTCTTCCACTTTCAACTGCTCCAGGCGAAAGCTTGCAGTTCAGTAAACAAATAAACAGAATATGACATGGAATATGAAGAGAGGAAGCCGGGGGAGAGAGCAGAAAATCGTGCCGTGGAACCTTTATCGCGTATGGATATGTGATATCCCTACACGATCCTACTTCTTTCTTTCGTTCTTTCTCTATACGACTGCCTTTCCTGGAGCTAAACCACTGTCTGAAACTTAAGTATGCCAGTCGTATCCGAAAGAAAAACGCGCGTCTTTTTCTCGATAGAATGAGAGTAAAACTGATAAGCGCTTTCTGTGTTATAACATTAGATCAGGGTCGTCAAGGTCGCTTGTATTCACTTGATGAATGGAAACGTCTATTTCAACCGAATTCCCTTTTTTAACAACATGACAGCCGGGCAAATTTATGCAGTATTTCCGTTGAATAGTTTGGAGACATAAAAATTTATAGTTTATAATGTGTATTCTTATTTCCTCTAACAAAAAAAAAACGCACATCCTGTTTATTTAAAATTTGCATATACCTTTAGTTTTACTGCTAAGTTAACTTGTGTGATGAATATCCAGCTGTTGCCATGAATAACAGCTCTATCAACGAAGTTCTTTTTGAATACTGTGTGTGTTGTGCGCGAGCAGAGCACGAGCAGAACAGCACTTATGTAAAGCAATATACAGCACTATAGAGCACAGTTTAGAACATGTTGCAGGAGCACCGCTACAAAAGAGACTAGGGGCTTTGTAACGTGAACTGCACAGCTAGAGTGAGAGCTGCCGACTCCTCTGCGGCTTATATAACCCAGGCGCCGACAACTTGCAAATATATTGATCGCTTCAGGGGTGCGGGGTATAGGGGAGGAATGACCGTGCGTGACCGGCAGCAGCATCATCACATGTATGAATATAGACGATAAGATAAAAAAAAAATCTATATAATAATAGGTACAATAGATGAGTGATTCTCCTAATGAAGGACTTCGTTATAGCTCCTCCTAGCTCTTGAGTCTTTGAAAAAATATGACAATGATATCGGAAAGAGGGATCGTTATATTATATTCATGCGCAGTGAAAAGATTATTTAGCGCGCATATGGAGTCTATCTGATTGAAAGCATCTTTATAGTATACCGACGATGTGGAGCAACTCCCCCCTCAGAATACCACACACAGATGTACAGCAACACTTTATATGATAACGTATATGCTTATGGTTTGCTCTGCTTCTGAAGCGGTGGGAATAGTACAATGGAACGCTTACAAAGCTCGTATCTAAACTTAATTCGATACGGAACGAAACTTTCTCAAATCTTAAATATTACATTTAATTATTATCTTTTAGTTATTATATTTTTTTAAAAGTTATTATCTTTTTTTATTTAAAATAAAACAAATACCTCTGAATAATTTTCTGCTTGATGCACAATAAATAAATGTAAGCTGCCTAATCTTAATTGAAACTATAAATATTCGACTGCCTACAATATCCTTGTGCGTATACATGATACGATGACTGAATGTGTAATACTACACCAACTACAAGGGATGGAGTAAAAAAGTAATCTAGAGAGCAATTATAAAAAAAGGGAACATAATGCAATGATCGATAAGACAGCTAGGGTGTGCATAGGCCTACACTTGAACGACGTGGCTACTACGCTGGTTCCCTCCGGATCCGATGACGCATGAACTGGAAAAAATAACGAGTTCAGGATCGAGTTACTGATCACCAGGATCCTTATAGAACCAGTCAAGAAGTGTTCTCAAGGGTTGTATACTACTTTCTCCGCTATGATAAGTGAAGAGAAAGTATAAAGTTTTACGAGATTTTGAAAAAAAAAGTGTGCTTCCACCATCAAACTTAAGCTTCTCATCGCTGCAGAGTGCTGCGTGTGGGATTCGGTAAACATTTACAGTCTTATGTTTCTCTTAGACCAGCAGTCTAAGGAAAACAGTCTGAGCATAATATATCATTCAAAGTTCCCGCTCATTTCAAATGCACTTTAACCTCCGAAGAAAAAGAAAAAAAAATGGTTTGGAAATTCGACACCAGCCTTGTTTTTGTATAGTGAGACCCAATTCAAAAAGAAATAATAATGCTTATACATTGAAAGACTCTCGTCTCGTGACCTAGCACTCAAATCTCAAATGCGGGGGACGGGGGGAGACCAAACTTACACATTCCCCAAGATAATTGTTAGAGGGGCACGCTATGATTTATTTATTTATTTATTTTAGCCTTGGTTTTCTGGCTCGTGGCTATTATCTTATAAATTATCGATTTAAGCAATCACAGTTAGGCTTCTTGATAATTTATTTGAAAGTTATCATAGTCATGCGATTTTCTTTTTGCTTCGCTTTCTTATGAATTATCAATCAAAGCTATGTTCAGATACAGAGTAGCGTAATTACGTAATATTAATTAAAGATGCTTCTTCTATGTATCATGTTTTATATACGTATTAAATTTGATTTAATGCTAGAACTAAGCTGTGTAGGATAAAGGAAGCAATAAAAATCTATGCTCAGCTCCTGTACGGCTGTATAATCCTCAAAAGTTATTGATTCATTCCGTGGAGAAAGTAAATAACGACTACTGCTGTATAGTGCTACGCTTCTGAGAGACGATGCCGGAAGCACGTATACGACATATATAAAATAATAGGCTCTACTTTCCTATAAATTAAATTTGAGAAAGGTTCAATTCCTTTTTGTCACGCTCTAGGCATAATTTATTCGAGTGGAAAGTCAATACATGTCGATTGTATAAACATTATAAACCAGCACGACGGTAGCTGCGAGAGCGCTTTTCATTTATTGAGTGGAAGCTGAGCGCCGCTTTGTTTATCTGACAGCATCACATCAATAACTTGATATTGAAACGGAGTGCATTAGAATGATTATATTATATAAACTCTTGATTAGATGAGTTTGTGTGTATTCAATACATTAAACATGAATTTAAGTGAATACCATCATGCATTATTGTGACGGATAAACATGTATGAGTGACGCGCGCACTCACACCTTCTTTTCTGTATAGTAACATTGGCTTCGCTCGTGCGGAAAATGAGATTCCAAAATTTTGCATATCAAATGAGGACGAAGAGAGGAGAGAGAAAGTTTCGAAAAATAAAAAGGCGTTTTTTCCTGACAGGTAAAGAGTGTCTTGTGCCAAACGAGAACTACAGTGCCGCTGATGCGCTCAATCCTTTGATGGAGCTCACCACCAGCAGCAGCAAGCATCAGGTTCTCAGAACTGATGCTATGCTGTCAAATGAAGCTTAGCTATATAACTACTCTGCTGCTGATCGCATATCCTTGATAATAACTAATAGCGTGTTGCGCAATAACGAAAAAAACTGCATCCACCAGCAGCATCACATTTTAATTATGCAAGTATACTGAGCTAGCCCACTTTCCTAATTTGGGTCGTCGAGATAAAAAAGGATTTGATTATGTGTCCTATGTAAATTGTATATAAGTAGAGTATCAAGTCTTCTTCTTCTTCTTCCTTATTCGTAATATTATGCATATTTGCGAAAGATCAGCAGTCAGCTCAGCAACGAGATTTTGCGCATTCGACCTTGACTTCTACAAGTGCGTAATGCATAATGTTGAATATGTAATACAGTATTAATGCGGGTTGTCTGTTGCACGTTTGTTTGGGCTTCTGACACACGCCCAAAAGTGGAATTTGGGGCCGCGCTCGCTTTCATAAATAATTGTAACCGATGCCGATGTGTATTTTGTAAAACATGTATGATCGTAACATTATATATCTAGCATAGCATTTTTTTAGAAGGTTCGCTTCACACACTATCTTGATATAGACAAAGGTTTTATGCACAACTTTCAGATGATGCGACATTTCTTGTTTTGTCCTTCATATTAAGTAGCTCTTCCTGGAAAGCGAAATATTTTATTTTAATGGGAACATTGCTTTAAAAGAATTATATGCATACTCTTTTCTTTCCAATCCAACGTCGCAAAAAGCGGAACACTAATTTGGGATCCAGTTTATCAGGATTCTGCGGACCAGCCAGGTAACTAGCTAACGATCCGATGGTAATAACGGTTAAGCTACCGATCAATGTATACCACAGAAATGATATTCTCAATAGATAAAAAGGTTCTTCCCTTTTAAGCATACATACATAATAAAAATCAATAAAAGTAGAGCAACTTCATTATTACAGTGTGAGCTGATTTTTATATACTCAAACTGGGTTATTGTGATGTTGGCAGGTTTATAATAGTATGCAGATTGGAAAGTTCCATTGAAGTTGGGACAATTCTCAATGCTCGTCGATTTCAACTGTTTATTAGGCAATAAACCTTTGGATCTGGCTGTCTGTGTGAAAATTCCGAGCAGAAGAACCGCCGCATAACTTAGGACCATTCCTAGAATGGCTCCCTTCGAGAAATAATTGCGCATAACTGGAGTTATTGGAATAGCGTGCCAGGCATCACAATTGAATATTTAATAAACCCCGCACGTGATGCCTTGTATAACCTTTGGGTACTTGCAATTTATATAATAGAATACTTACTATTGTATTAGACCAAGGATTTAAAAGGCCTAAGGTAAATATACCCAAACTCATTCCCACTCCAGCTCCGCTTATACTATGCCCTGTCTAGAATTGAAAATGCATATTATTATCCTCACATCGTAGACTATTACATTACAACTATTTTTTTATATATACATATCAAATATCACTTCTTCGTGCTTATATTGAGAGTAATGTATACAATAACCTAGTAGAACTGCTATGATGAATCTATGGTAATATACCTCAAAAAGAGTTTTGACATTGGATACCAAAAACACTAAAGCGTAACTGATGAAACCGAATGCGCACGAAATTATTTTGGAGATCCTGGTGGCGGTCCCGTCGCTCAAATTTGGATGAAATGGACGAATAAAGTCCTCCAAAATTGTAAGTGCAATTCCATTCAAGTGGGTAGATAGCGTACTATATATATTAATATTTTTTGAAGATATATGTAGCATTGTAGTCTATTTGTCTATGGGTACATTTTAAAAATTCAAATCAACCTCAATGAAGCGCTAAAAAGCCCTGCCACGAATAGTCCCGGCATGCCAGGTATGCTTCCTAAAGTGTCCATAACAAAATATGGAACGATTTGATCCGCTTTTTCAACGAGCTGTTCATAAATAAATAACTATTTAAAATCAAATGAAAAAGTTATTTAATAGTAAAACCTTCGCTTTGATGGGATCGCAATCAAAATATTTTGAATATGCCACCAGTCCGGTAAGACAACAAAGAGAAACGAAGACTACAACCACGAAAATATTCAGAAGCATCGCACTAAGCAAGACAAATCAAATGTGCGCGATAATATAACATGGAAGAAACTTAAATGATATGTCGTCATAGAGTCTTACAATTGGCTTCGACGTCGTGAAGAAGTGGCTTGGAATCTCTGATACGCTCCTTGACCTACGCCATATACACCAATCCAGAATAAACTTCCACCACCAACTACAGACCAAATCTACAAATATGTTGCAAAGAAAATGGTATAGTATATGCTTGAGTATATGTAAAGAAAGAGTATTATTGTTTTGCAAGTGGCACCGTTTTCTGCGTAGTTGGATTAGGATCAATACTGTGAAATCCATAGGGACTGGCTATTTGGCGGACTTAGTCCGCGGACTTGGACTTTCTAAACGGCGGACTTTGGGGGGAAACAGCGGACTTTTGAGGGGCAAAGTCCGCCGAATAGTCTCTCTTATTTTATTCGAATTTAATTCTTAAAAGATTTCGAAGTTCGAAAAAGGATAAATCAATGGAAAAGAGTTAGGTTGGAGAGTAGGAGATTACCATGGTCGAACGCCCCAACTCCGTAATTTTATTTTATTATTTATATAGATTTTATAAGTTCACTCATTATGGCTATCCAATCCGACTGGTACTCCAACATATCCGAATGGGCTTTCTTGAAACCAATATTTTACAAATTGCTACAACCGACTACCGAGGCTACGACAGAACGACTTTACAATGAGCCACGGCGTCACAATGATTCCGTACGACACAAAGCTGTCCGTAATTCACTACGCTTACCGGCTTCCGACGATCAGCCCTACTTTGATCATTAAAAGTCCAATTAAAATTTTTATAAATACCTGTAACATCATTTTCACCGGCTTCCGACAATCAAGCCCATTTTGCCCATCAAAAGTCCGTTCACAACCCAACGGGACGTACGCCGGCTCTGGTCTATCAAACCCCATTTGGGACCTCAAGGTCCGTTTGTTATCTGCGCACTTCTACCTGGCGGGTTCTACAGACACTCGCGGGCTCGGGCACTTTTCACCCCGCCAACTTATATCAGTATACCATTAGGTGTTCTTCTCCTTCTTAGTGAGATCCTCCGACCGTAAGATGAAGAATACGAAGGAATGGTGCTTTCGTTTACGTTAGAGGCGAATGGGTAAATCCTTCGAAGAGTGACATATAATAAATAAGGATTTTTTTCTTCGTGAACTTTGTATCTAAAAAATACAACAAAACTTAGCATTTGTCTTCCGTTGACAAACACCGGTTCGCACAAAGCGGACTTAATCCCGAATTTCCGAGTTCCATAATTACTTTTATTAACTTAAGCGGTAAAATACTTTTTTCAAAGTCCGCCAAGTAAGTCCGCCAAATAGGCATTTTTTTTATATAGTCCGCCGTTTTCGACTGACGAAAAAGTCCGCCGTTTCCCCCCAAAGTCCGCCGTTTAGAAAGTCCAAGTCCGCGGACTAAGTCCGCCAATTAGCCAGTCCCAAATCCATACAAGTAATGGTGTAGATATAACAGTAAGAATAGAAATGGAGGATGACTATTAGTTTTAAAATAATAAATTATACAACGCATTTATTAGGGTATACTTAAAGAATTCAAGACGATTTGAGTTGATGTTACGTTCCCGAACATTTTCCAACCCAACATCCATCAATCCTTTGATCATTAAGGCGGATACTGAGCCAATCATTACAAATATTTGAATAGTATCTGACCAAACAACAGCTTTGAGTCCTCCCTATAAAATAAAATCATATTTCTTTATGGTATCCTATTATTATTTAAATCAATGTGTGGACTGCGGACTATAAAGATTTATACTATCGTTGTGTAAAAGGTGCAAACAGCAAATGTGATGGTTGCAGAAATGTAAACATTTAATCCTGTAACTGTTAACAGAAATAGACTGTACGGTATTAATTACGATTATAATTTTTATAACAGTAGAATTTAGAGATTAAATCTTACCTTGGGCTAAAGCGAGCGAAGGACCATAAGTAACCATCGACAATAAAAACAACTAAAATGATTATTGATACATTACTTTTTGTTTTATTACGAAAATTAATTAGTTATTTTTACAAGGCTGAAAATGTTTATTATTGAGTAAATCCGTCTAACAATGTTGTGGAAGCGCATTTCAAGATACTGTTGAAACAATAAGATTTAAAAAATGAAATTGTTAAGTTCTAATGCAATTATACTTGATTGATTGATAGAATCCCGAGGTCTTGAAATAGTGGAAGATAGACATATGCTGCAAATGACGCGCCGATTGATATTGCGACCACTTGCCATAGAATCATGGCTCCAGTTAAGTAAACTTCTGTAGGTAACCCAAGCATGGATTGAGTAGAAACGACACTTCCCCCGCATAAAATAAATCATTTATTTGATTGATAAAACAACAGTAAGAATTCTATTAATATTTACACCTTGCTGCGAACGACATGGCGATAGGAAAGATTTCCATCGATTTTCCTCCAAACAAATAGTCATTGGTGGAATTAGCTGATCCTTTCCATGCATGATGAATGCCGATGAACAGCGAGAGGACCAAAGTCAAGGCGAATATGAGGTAATCAATCCAACCGAAATGATTAGAGGACTGGTCCGTGGTGAAAGGCATCATCACCTCCAACATCATTGTGACCAAAGGAAACAGTTCATAAAATGGGATGTAATCATGTCATATAATTTAGTACGGTATATATTAGATATTACTTTTAAAATATAATTTTACCTCGGTTCCCGCAAAGGAAATTAAACTTTATTCACTATACTATACCCAAATATTTGATACGCTTGACTCTCTATCGTATTTGAGCTTGAACTAACTGCTACCTGTCCGTCTATTCTATTCTATCAAGGAAAACATTAAAGGATTTGCGAAAACCAGAAACTTTTTTGTACACCTCTGCGCATACACATTTTATAAAAAATAATGATAGGCTAACGCTTGCGATATTACTTACCGCATAAATAATGTATTTCAAGAAAGGCACAATCGCTTTTTATTTCGATTGTTAGTTATTTTTGTAAAGTGCGAAAAATTGCACAAGTTAAAGCGACTCGCTGAACGCTTATATCCGTGAACGTTTGAATCAGCGTTGAATCAACGTCTGAATCAATCCGTGAACGTTTAAACATAATCGGCTCATTTATTGAAGCGGGAAAACGGAAACTAAATTAATAAAAGAAGTAAGATACCGTAGGACATTTATATTTTGAAAACATCCTCCTGAATAAAGTGATTCTTATTGATTAATTCAAAATACACGACTCAGATCGACGAATCCCGAATGAGTTTGCTATAAATCCAATGAATTATTTCAATTTATTTGTCAAACCTATATTGACTGCCCCTTAGTTGAACTAATCACATCAAATTTCAATTCGGTTTATTTCTACAGATTTCGGGACGATATTGTGGTTATTCCCTGCATTTTTCCGTTTCTCCTGAAATTAAAGCAAAAACATGTATATCTAACATGAACGCCAGCTCAAATAATTGTGCGGATAATAATAACAAAGTAACTGAATTAAGTTAGTGAATCATGAGATACCGTACCAAAATATTCGAGCGCTTCCTTCCGATCCACCGTCGCACGAATCGGAAAACTAATTTGGGATTCAATTCATCAGGGTTCTGTAGGCCGGTTAGCAAACTGACCAGTGTCCCCAAGACAATTACGATCAATGCTCCAATTAATGTATACCATAGATAGGAAATTCTCAGTAAGTAGAACGCTTCGTCTCTAATATAAAACAATAGAAATTTTAGAATACGATGAATATTTTTTAAATCTTGTTTCATCATCCTACTGCTTGAGGGGTCCATAGTTATCTCGGAATTGGTATTCTTGAAGAGATTCATTAAAATTAGAACAATTCTGAATACTCATCGGTTTCATTTGGTTGTTCGAAATCGTCCCTAGAGCTTTTGCTGCTTCTGCGTAAACTCCGAGTGATATAACAGCTGCGTAACTCGTCATCATTCCTGCAATCGCTCCCTTGAGAAAAACTATTAAATTGAATAATCTAGTCTTTAATTTATTACTTAAAGGTCTTAAAACGTTAAGCTTACAGTCGTATTAGCCCATGGTACTAGCATGCCTAAAGAAAAAACTCCAAGGCTCATACCAAGTACTGCACTATCTATACTCAACCCAGTCTATAAAATAAATTTTTTAATTAATTGTAAAGTTTTCAGTTATTATAAATATAGCTTATTGGGTGGCATACTTCTACAATTGTTTTAATGTTTGAAAGCAGAAACACCAAAAGATAGCTCGAGAAACCGATTCCGAAAGAAATCCATTTTGAAATAGTAGTGGCTTTGCCGTCAGTCAGATTTGGAAAACATGGCCTTACAAAATCCTCCAAAACAGTAAGGGCAGATCCGTTCAGAACAGTTGATAAAGTACTAGTACATTATATAGTAAATGTATAACATTATTTTGTGCCACCAGAAAAGCAAATTTCACCTTAATGAAGCACTAAACATTCCAGCGACGAAGAGACCGGATAATCCTGGGATACTTCCAATAGTGTCCATGACAAAATAAGGAACGATCTGATCCGCTCTCGAAATCAACTTTGCAAAAAAAAAAATACAGTAATGTATACCGTAGATTATATCAGGCCTTGTATAAGGCTCACAAATACTTTTGCACTGATGGGGTCGCAATCAAAATATTTCGAGTAAGCTACCAGTCCTAC
The DNA here is from genome assembly GCA_030141595.1 of Chydorus sphaericus. Classification (NCBI taxonomy): domain Eukaryota; kingdom Metazoa; phylum Arthropoda; class Branchiopoda; order Diplostraca; family Chydoridae; genus Chydorus; species Chydorus sphaericus. The sequence goes on along the minus strand of CM057934.1, from coordinate 11,037,611 downwards.
GCTGTAGCATACAAACAGGAAAACGGCAATTAAGAGAACGTGGATCATCAGCGCTCTTGGATGGATGGAAAAATAATAGTCTATAATAAAATTTAAATGTGAATTATGAGTTAATTAATTTTACTTTTGCGCATGGCGACGAGTAGGAACTGCTAGAAATCTTTGGTAAGTTCCTTGGGCTTTGTTAAACACAGCAGACCAAAAGACACCACCACCAATCACCATGGACCAAACCTAAAAATTTAAAAAGAAAAAAAAAAAAACTTTTTGATTTCGAATCTTTTTTTATTTTATTTTGTTGTCTAACTTTAACTTATTAAACTTTACCGTTTTTTGTGTTGTCGGATCAAAATCGGTGCTGAATTATATAAAAGATAATAAAATAATGTAGCGTAGATAGACAATAAGATTTCAATTGATTTCTTTCTTTAGTGTACTTAAGAAACTCGAGGCGTCCCGATTTAAGGTTTCGTTCCCATACATTAATTACACCGACATCCATTAAACCTTTTATTACCAATGCTAGCATAGAACCCACCATTAAAAATATTTGAAGAGTATCCGACCAAACGACAGCTTTCATTCCACCCTATCCATGATAACATATAATTAACAAATAAAATTGCAATGTTAATATAAATTATAAAATTTTACTATAGTGGTGTAGAAAGTGCAAACAGCAAACGTAATAGTAGCTGATATGTAAACATTCACACCAGTCACTAAACGGTGCAATGATAGAAAAATTATTTAGACAGCCAGACTCTTTAAATAGGTAATTGCTTTTGTATTTAGAGTTAAGTTTTACCTTGGGAAAGAACGAGTGACGGTCCGTAAATTACCATCGATAAGTAGAAAATCTAAATGAAAAGGCTTTGCAATAGCATTAAATTTTTCTCGTTGAAAAACTATGATAACTTACAGTAGCAAAGATGTTAACTCCTGAGAACATCATACGGACGATGCGATGGAAACGCAATTCTAGATACTAATAAGATACAAAAGGCAATAATGGCAGCAAATAATGGAATAAGTTCTTTAAAACACGATTATTTAGTACGGTACTTGATTGATTGAGAGAACGCCAAGTTCTTGAAATAATGGCATGTACACAAATGTCCCCACCAAGGCACCAATGGTATAAGCTATTATCATCCAAAACATCATAGCCCCTGTAAGGTAAACATCAGTTGGCATTCCCAACATAGAAGTGGTAGAAACGGCACTATACATACATACACATGAATATTAATATGTAAAACAATAAGAATGATGTAATTCAATGTATAAATGTTAAGTAATCGGTTGATGATCTAGTGAGTAGTATCTTCCTGATTAATAGCTATCAATATAGTGGCCACATATACCTAGCTGCAAGAGACATGGCGATTGGGAAGATCCCCATCGTTTTTCCTCCCAGCAGGTAATCTGCGGTGGAACTTGCTGATCCTTTCCAAGCATGATATATGCCGATGAATAAAGAGAGCGCCAACGTAGCGGCAAATATGAGATAGTCAACCCAGCCAAAGTGGCGCGACGAGGATCCATCCATGGTTCGTATCTAGTATGATGAGCCGGCAATAATCACCAAGATGACTTAATTTTTTTTTCTTAGTGCAGTTGTTACGTATCTTTTTAAAACTTTGTATTACAATAAGAAGCTTGATGAAATTGTCAAATTGTTATTATTTTGAAAACTATCTGAGGATTATAGTACTCCTATATCACTATATGCACAAATCTTAAGACAACAACTGAAACAGAAAAAAAATTAGCGAACATTGAGATGGATGCTATAATTAAAAGCGATTTGTACCTTGAGTTTTTACGGTATTGCATCAGGAGAGGCTACTCGTCACTACGGTAGTTGTTTAACAATAATCTTCTTACAATTCCGAATTTACAAATTATGGTTATAAGTAATAGGTAAGAGTAATTCTACCTGCACCAAGTTGTAAAGAATCGATCTTTTCAATCAAAATGATTCCAAGCCCAAAGTTTTATTTTAATTTTGACCTTGGGTAACTCGAACAATGCGAACATTATCGTGCAGTGCGTGTTTTAAAATAATAAATTACAATTGAACATTTTTCAATAAGTGCTTAGTACAATATTTTTTTAATGTGCTTTGGATCATTATATTTCCTCCCTTTAGATCATGTAAGATTATCCCTGAGGGTTAAGATTTACGTAGTAAATTACCGAAAGGTAGTTAATATTGGTATCCCTAGAGGGCGTCAGCCAGGGAGAGGCTTCGGGATGTTTAATGGAAAAAAAGTTAGAAACTTTCAGCGAGGCTGACGTAAAAACTACTGAGAGCTAAGATCTTTATTATATATCAAAATTAATCTAAAAATATGCTAGGTGGCGTAGGGGGGGTCTGGTAGCAATCAATTGCAATAATAAATTGGCATTAAAAAGATGCGTCGGCTGTGTTATTTAAATGTTTTAGGACCACTTCAAATTCTTGAAGTACTATGTAAACATTGCTGATGACACTCGGGCTTGCTTGGGCGGCTAGCCCGTTAGCCTACTGCGGCTACGCTGTGAAGTAAACATTGAGAAGAGCTACTTGATTTCTAAATTTGATGAGTAATGGAAGAACTTCAGAAATGTAGCTGACGAAGTTTTTAAGGTTTTAATATTTTTGTTTAGATTGCAATAGAGTCTATCAACTTGGGAAGCTGAGAATTTAGTCATTTTTATCAAAGTATTTAGTTGACGACCATTACTTATTCTTTGCAATACATTACACTCAACTACTATTGAATACAATACGATTCATTTAAGAGAAGAAAAAGGCATTGGAGCTAAATAAGATTTTTTTTTAATGTTGCAATTACTTTAAAACGAGATATTGACATAGACTTACAGGGTTTAGGCTCACGGTGTAAAATAGTATCAAATTTTGTTTCAAATTTTATTTCAAGTTAGTTTTATAGATAGGCCTACTTAAAGGTAGACTTATGTGTCTCTCTGTATTACTAGTGGCGCAGGTGGCTAAGCTGCCGCATCATCGAAGCTATGAATCCAATACATGTGGTTGAGAGTTCGAATCTCGCTGACGAATTCCTTCACTGTAATATTCCATTATATTATTTTTTTGGTTGACAAAAATTATAGCCTGTGCACAACTTTAGCCCTGCGGGTTAAGATTTACGTATTTAATTACCGAAAGGTAGTTAATATTTTTGTACCTCTAGAGGGTGTCAGCCAGGGAGAGGCTCCGGGATGTTTAATGGGAAAAAAGTTCGGACAGGGGCGGTGACTTAACTAGGTCTAATAGTCAAAATTATTGGCATAAAGTTTTGTGAATTTAAAAATGTGCTGGGTGTCTTAGGGGCGGTTTTGTGGAAATCAATTGCAATACAAATTTGACATTAAAAAGATGCGTCGGTGGTGATTTTAATTTTTTAGGAACACTTCAATTTCGGCTAGGCTACTTTGAAGTAAACATCGAGAACACATATTTGATTTCTGAATTAAATAAATTATTGGAGAACTTCAGTAATATAACTGGCGAAGTTTTTAAGGGATAAATAGTTAAGTGTAGCTTTAATTAGTCCATTAACTTCGGAAGCTGAGAGTTAAGTTATTTTCATAAAAGTATTTAGTCGATGGCAACTACTTTTTATTTACAATAAATTACAATCTACTACCATCCAAAGCAATACGTCATTTACAAGAGTAAAATGGCATTGACGCCAAATTAGATTTTTAAATGTTGGAATCACCTAAACCATTAAACCGAAATATTGACAAAGGCTTACACTCATCATCGGATTTTCAGTTTTTAAATAAATACAGCTAGGTTGGTATATAGTTGTTGTATCATTAGTGGCAGGCGACTAAGCAATCGTATTTTCGGTGAAATGAAGGAATTGGTTGAGGTTGAGAGATCGAATCTTGGTAGTGCCATTATTTTTTGGTTGACAAAGTTATTTTTTATTTAATAAATTTATTATATAGTATTTAAGCCAGGTTGAAATCCAACGAATAATAGCTACTCAATTTTACATTCGGGTTCAATAAAAAGAATGGCTCTATACAGACCATCAAAAGGGTTCACCCGGCAAGCGACTTCGACCTCGCCGAGGGGGGGACCCGCGAAGCGGGCCCCTCGGCAAGCGAGAAGGAGTTTGACGGGTGACAATAGCTATATATAGAAGAATTATTGTAGATAATAGGTTACAAGATGATAATTGATAATTATGGAACGCTATTCTAGTATCGGATAATGCGTCTACTGGCTGCTGCCATGAGTGCATGACTCTTCAGATAATTACATTTTATACAAGTTCTGTTACATTTATTTTCATATGTATAACGGGACATATAGCGCTTTTAAAAACTATATGTAAAAGTAGAACATACGATATTAAGGGCCATGTTATTAAAAAATGAACATTTGTATCTAACCCCTTATTTAGAAATATACTGATATTCAGTACCCCACCGGACTACAATTGTATAAGCGCATGGTTCAAACTTATGTCAGTTTTCCTGTAAAGAGTAGCTCAAAATTATTAACGCTAGATTTTTCTGATTTTTCCCACACTCCTCACATGCTTGTCTATTCGTGAACTTGTACGTGACCTAATCAATAATTCAATGGGGAATTATAATAAGAATCAGATATAATCAAAAGTATAATGGACAAGCATATTTGGGTTGTCATCGGGTTGTTGGATCAGGAAAATGACTTAAAATTGAGCTACTGTTAGCGGGAAAACAGTTTGACCCGTGCGTTTATGGGGGAAACGAGAGGTGTACTTAATATAAGTCCGGTGGGTGCGGTAACTTTATGTAAAATTTTAGGCTCTACCATATGAATTAATTGCTAATTTGATTTATTTGAAAAAAATAGCGGAACCTGTGTTAACCCGAAAGGATGATAAATTTAAGATCTTGTTTTAAAATTAAGTATTAATCCCCTCGATAAATGCAGTTATTTTCATTAAGCGTATAGTTGTGCATATTATAGGGCTCAACAAATAATACAAGTATTAATAGCCTATTCAGTACTACTGCGATAGGTAGGTTTTATAAATCCAATGGGCAGGCGATTTTTTATTTATTAGCGGTATAACTTAAGGTCTGAAGATGTTATTTGACTGAATATTCATCAAAACCTAATCAATAAAAAAAACTTTAAATTATAGAAAAATCTATTTCAGACACCTTCATTTCAAGCAATAGAAAAACATATTAGTTGTCATAGTAACATTACAGTATTACTTATTATTCCTCAGTTTCAGACATGGAACATTGTTCAAATATTTGAGGTGCACATATAAATTGACGCAGAATTGTCCTTCTACAATATAGAACTTTCACAACTATTGATGTCTAGTCGAGAATCCACCTGAGGTTAAAAATTATAACTTAAATACAATCAAACAATTGTAAAATTTAAAAATGATGATCGATGTCATCAGAATTGCTATAATATACCGCTTCAGTTACTCTCTTTTTTCCAATCCAACGACGCAAGAAAGGAAAAACCAACTGTGGATCCAGCTGACTAGGATCCTGTGGACCAGATGCAAAACTAACCACTGTTCCCAAAATGATTACGATGAGTGTCCCGATCAAAGTGTACCACAAATAGGATATTCGCAACAAGTAGAAAGCTTCTTCCCTAGAAATAATTATAATGTGTTTGTTTTTAAAACTTTTTTTGTGTTGATTGTCTTTAAAACAAACTTGATTTCATCTTCTGGTTTATATGTTGCGTCATGAGTTGTATTCAATATGAAGGAGCAGTTTGCAATGCTTGTTGGCTTTATTTGCGTGTTAGTAATCATTCCTTGAGCTTTCGCTGCCTGTGTGAAAATGCCAATGGATACGACAGCAACGTAACTTACAATCATCCCTATAGTTGCTCCCTTTTACACCAAAAATATTGATTTAATATAATAAAAAGCTATAGTACTCATATAAAGGAAAACTACTATACTTACTATCGTATTAGACCATGGCACTAGCATGGCTATTGTAAACATTCCAAGGCTCATTCCAAATGCAGCTCCATCTATGCTTAGACCACTCTTACATAAACCATATAATAAAAGTTTAAGTCAGAATTACATATGGTTTAAATGCTCAGAATAACTTAGATACCTCTAAAATTGTTTCGACACTTGAAACTACAAAAACTAAAAGGTAGGCTGTTAGAGCAAATCCCAAAGAAATTCCTTGCGAGATTCTTGTAGCCGTCTCGTCTCTCAAATTCGGATAAAATGGACGGATGAAATCCTCCAAAATTGTGAGGGCAGCGCCATTTAGTACAGTAGATAAAGTACTATATACGAACATGAATAATTCATCAGTGCTTCACAAAAATGAAAAATAGCAGTCCTTTGATTCGATATTTAATATTTTACCTCAAGGAGGCGCTAAAGATTCCGGCAATGAAAAGGCCGGAAAGGCCCGGTACGTCTCCCAGAGTATCCATCACAAAATAAGGAATGATCTGATCCGCTTTCTCAACTAACTTTTTACAAGAATAAAAAAAGGGAATCGAGAGTTTATTATTGTACGATATTTTATGTTCCTGAACATGAAAAGCATTTTATATACCTTGGCTTTTATAGGATCACAATCATAATATTTGGAATAGGCTACCAAGCCGGAGGTGTAACAAAGGCAAAAGAAAAATCCGACCAGGAATATGTGAAGGATCATAGCTCTTTTCGCATCATGTATATTCGAAATAACTAATTAACTTTATTCTGCATAAAAGACTATAGTATAAATAATGGATATCGAAATGATCCCGATTACTTTTGTGCATGGCGACGAGTGGGAACAGCTAAGAACCTCTGAAAGTATCCTTGATTTCTACTATATGCACCAATCCAAAAGAAACTACCTCCGATCAACATGGACCAAATCTATGAAAATTATGGCAAGAGGCTAAGTAAGTAAAAATATTTGGTCAAAAAATACAAGATAGATCGATATAAACTCAAATATAACGTACGGTTTTCTGTGTAGTTGGATCAGGATCGATGCTGAATTTGAATTTAAAAATTAAGAGTAATTTTAAAAAGGTCCCCTCTTTTATCTTATTATCGTTTGCAAATATTAGTGATACATTACTTAAAGAATTCAAGGCGACTGGAGTTGAGGTTTCGTTCCCAAACGTTTTCAACCCCGACATCGATAATCCCTTTGATAACTAAGGCGGACATTGAACCAAACATTAGGAAAATTTGAATGGTATCCGACCAAACGACTGCTTTTAATCCTCCCTATAATCATATTGTAATGTTCTTAATAATATATCATCTTTGCATGTAAGGAATGATAATATATTTAAATAGCCTTACTATCGTGGTGTAGAAAGTGCAAACGGCGAATGTGATAGTAGCTGCTAAGTAAACATTTAAACCTGTCACTGTTCATTCAATATTTTCAAAATGGAATAAGAATATTTGGGTGACTAATTTTAATGGAAACTCTTGATCATTACCTTGGGATAGAGCTAGGGATGGCCCATATGTTAAGATAGACAAGTAGAATAGCTATTACATAGAAATATTTCAAATCAGATCAGTCGAACATCAATATATACACCATGATGCTGATTACCACACTAACTAATATATTACTTACATTTCCAAGAATATATATGACGGAAAATATCCGTCTAACAAGCCAATGAAATCTTAGTTCAAAGTACTTAAGTAATAAATAAATTATTCGTACATATCATACAAGGAAAAATTATTAGTTTCACGGAATTCGTAATAATGATCAACATATTTTCGCTTACTTGATTGATGGAAAGAATTCCGAGATCTTGGAAAAATGGAAGATAAAAATAAGCGGCAATTAATGCGCCAATAGCTAGTGCAATAGGCATCCAAAACATCATGGCTCCTGTGAGATAAATATCAGTTGGCGTACCCAGCATTGCTTGAGTGGAAAGGGCACTTTCTCGTGAAAAAAGGAATGCTTTACAAATGTTGGTTAGTGAAAATAGGATTTTTTTTCTTCTGTTACCTTGCTGCCAATGACATTGCGATCGGGAAAATACCCATCGTTTTACCGCCTAGTAGATACTCGTCGATAGAATTTGCGGCTCCTTTCCAAGCATGGTAGATTCCGATAAGCAATGACAACGCTAGAGTCAAGGAAAAAATCAGGTAATCTACCCATCCAAATTGAAGTGATGGCGAATCGTCCATATTTTCTACTCGCCCAGCCTATAACACAGATAAAATAAATGTTGAGATTTTCATTTGAATATAAAATTTTCTGAACCTGTCTATAGTTTTATCAAACCAACCGAACTTCCCAAATGAGCTATTATTAGCCTACCTTATTTTGAATTGAGGACAGAAACATAAAAATGCGTGGCTATATTTCTCGCAGCATATATATAGAGATTTGATATATTCTAGACGAATACGCCTTATACACCATTCATCGTTGAATAGTGCGGATAACCTGCTGCCGGCTTTCCGTTTGACTCAGCTTGTTAACTCACCACCAAATAGTAAATAGAAATAGGATACGTATCGCACGAAGGAAATGTAAGTATGTCCAGGCATAAATGATAAATAATATCTGGTATATTGTGTCAACCATCTCAAACTACTAATTACTATACGATCAATTTGGATAATAAATAATGTACAGTATCTCGTCTATTGGATTACTTAATTGAAAATATGTACTGCGTACAAGTTGTCAATGCGTACACAACTGTCCTGTACAACAGCAGCATGCTGAGTTAACAACAGATGTCCTACACATGTTGCGTTATACCGACTATTTGTTCCATGCACCAGAAAATTACCTGCAATGTTTACAAACAGTCAATAACAATTTCACGGAGTCGGGCATTTCTATGTAAATTTGAAAGAGATAGATATTGTTTTTTAAATGATTTTAAAATGGTTTATAGCATATATTCATATATGCTTCTCGAAACACTAGCTTCAAGAATGATGCTCCCCTCAGTAGACTCCAACAGCAGCAACTACTTCAAGCGCACTGCTTTCCTTTTCTTAGATTGGTGATCACCCCCATAGTATACGGTACAGCGGGAAAATTTAAAAATAGCTTTTGAGCTATGAATAGAAACTTACCCTAGTTGTTAAATTAATAACACTTGTTAATAAATTTTGATGATTTTTGGTTTATTTTTAATACTAAGAAGACCTCGGAGGAGGGCTGTATTATAGTTATTATTCATATTTATTTGTTACAAGTTTTGAATATTTGTTTAATGTTCTAAAATAATTTCTCCGACCTTAGCACTTAAGAACAAGTTTCTTGGGAAATGTTAAGTTTGTTTTTTTCATCTGTTTCTATGGCTGGTTCAATCTAAAAACAAAACAATAAGTTGAATGGATTTAGTTAAATTGACATTAAGAAGATAAAAGTATGAATGGGGAATAACTACTCTCTTTTTCCCGATCCATCGCCGCACAAAAGGGAAAAATAATTTTGGATCGAGTTGTTCAGGATCTTGCGGACCGGTCAACAAACTCACCAGTATTCCCACGATAATTACGATAACCAAACCAATCAAGGTGTACCAGAAGTACGATATGTGCAAGAGGTAAAACGCTTCGTCACTGTTGATTTCAATTGTATGAAAATTTTAATTTCTTATTACTTCATGTTATTTTACAAGTAATTAATTGATCAAACTTAATAAGTGTGCGGTTTAACGGTTGCTGATTCAGTGTTGTGTTAAAGTTGGGGCAGTTTTCAATGCTAACCAGTTTCATCTGTTTGTTGGGAAGCATCCCTTGGGCTCTAGCTGTTTGTGTAAAAATTCCAAGTAGGAGAACAGCAGTGAAGCTAACAATCATACCTGCGATAGCTCCCTTTTTCAAAAAGATGATAATAAATCATAATGAAATCATATAAAATGAAGTTGAGAATTAAAATTATGTATACGATTGAATTAACCCAAGGGATTAGCATTCCCGAAGTGAACATTCCAAAATTCATTCCAATATCAGCGCCAGCTATACTTACTCCAGTCTATATGATGTAAAGGAAATGAAACAAGTTATTCTACAAACAACTAAACCGTGTAAAGGTACCTCTAAAATCGACTTGACATTCGACATTAGGAAAACCATAAGGTAACTTATAAGACCGAATCCAAAAGAAAGCCCTTTCGATATTCTAGTAGCCACCACATCGTTCAAATCAGGATAAAACGGTCGCACAAAATCTTCCAAAACAGTAAGTGCCATACCATTCAGAACAGTAGATAACGAGCTAAGGTATGAAATTAATTATGTAACATGAATAAAATCTTGTAAAAAAAATGAACCTACCTGAGAGCTGCGCTAAATATACCTGCGACGAAGAGACCGGAAAGTCCTGGAATACTTCTAAACGTATCCATTACAAAGTAAGGGATGATTTGATCTGCTTTTTCGATAAACTATTTACCAATTTAAATAAATTGGATTAGGATGAGATTCTAATACTGTAAATTAACAACAGACCATGATACCTTGGCTTTAATGGGGTCGCAGTCAAAGTATTTGGAATAGGCAACCAATCCAGAAGTATAGCAAAGGATCAGGAAGAAGCCGACCACAAAAATATTGAGGATCAAGGCTCTTCAGAATACATTAAAACTTGCTTGATTGAGCAGTATATATAAGAAAGTTACTAAGTTAGAATAACTATAGCTTACTTTTGTGCGTAACTACGAGTCGGAACGGCCAAGAATCTTTGGAACACCCCTTGGTTTTTGCTGTATCCACCAGCCCAAAAGAAAACACCTCCAATCACCATAGACCAAACCTTTTACATTTTTATTTAAGGATTTTTTTTTCAACAAATTAAATCAAACTGTTTTCCTACTGTTTTCTGTGTTGTTGGATCAGGATCGATACTATACTTAGTCAGGAGAAACGGAAAAATTATCAATATAAATTTTTTAATAAAACTAAACATTAAAAATACTTAAAAAATTCCAGTCTGCTTGAATTTAGGTTACGTTCCCAGACGTTATCTATCCCGACATCCATTACCCCTTTGATCACCAAAGTGGCCACAGAACCAACCATTAGAAAGATTTGAATGGTGTCTGACCAAACAACTGCTTTCAATCCACCCTTTTAATGTCATCCTATCAGATAAGTCTGCCGTATTCAGTTTATTGTTTAGCGCACTTACTATCGTAGTGTAGAAGGTGCAGACGGCGAACGCAATCGTGGCTGAAACGTAAACATGTAGACCCGTCACTAAAAAATGAAATTGAAAAATAGTATTAGTCATGTGTTTTCAGCAAACTTGAAATTTAATAAGTACCTTGCGATAAAGCCAGAGACGGTCCATAAGTTACTATCGACAAGTAGAAAAGCTATATTTTACACCATGAAGATAATAGTTATTAGTCAGTAAAGTATTATTATTTTATCATAATTACGTTTCCAATGATGGTAAGTGCTGAGAATATGCGTCGAACGAGGCGGTGGAAGCGCAGCTCAAGATACTAATAAACCATATAATATATTAAAATAAGAATAAGTTAAACTAAGAAACGGACAAAGTAGGCTAATAAACCTCATTAATTGAAAGAATTCCTAAGTCTTGAAATAGCGGCATATAACAAAATGCTGTTACAAGGACGCCAATAGCCAATGGAACGGGGAACCAGAACAGCATAGCACCAGTGAGGTAAACATCAGTCGGCATACCCAGCATGGCTTGAGTAGAAACCGCGCTATTGTCCTCGAAAATTAATCCAATCACTCGTCAACCTATTTCAGGGTTATTAATTCTTCCTACCTGGACGCAAAAGACATTGCGATAGGGAAGATACCCATCGATTTGCCCCCGAAAAGGTATTTGGCAGTGGAATTTGCGGCTCCTTTCCAAGCATGGTAGATGCCAACTAATAGCGAAAGTCCCAAAGTTAGTGTGAAAATTAGGTAGTCAACCCAACCGAAATGAAGAGTCTCGTTCATGTTGGAGTTTATTATTCTCCTATTTAAAATACAATGAGTTGTTCCGAATGAACAGTTCAACAAGACTATAAGAGACTATTGTCTTTTTTTAAACGTTTTTATCTCACTTTGACGACAAAAAGATTAAAGAAAATGAAAGTATCGTAAATTGCAAGTCACAAGTCTCGAGAGCGAATCTCCTTATTATTAAGATTTTTCAAGATAAGGGTTACAAGAAGATTCTGTAACTGAACCGCATTACAACACCCATATGTTATAATTCAAATTGCATCACAAGACCAAGCTGTACCGGTTCAACCCCACCTAAATGAAGGTCTCGGATGTATTCGAAGTTTATTACTTGCCTATAAAATATGTTTCCGTTTAAACAACAGTATTATTACGGAACAAATCAGTAAGGCTATGAACATAAGTAACAAACGATGATAAAGAATGAAAGGGGCAATTTTTCGATCCCCAATTTTGAAATTGCATCTTCGATGTATTGGTTGCAACGCAGTTATATAGTCTTTACATAACAGTAGGGGTTCAAATAAAGTTTTTATAGCCAGGATATAACCATTGAATCTGCATCATAAGAATAATAAGATAGTAGAAAAGCTCGCTTTTTGACTCACCCTTACTAGAGTAATTCAGTCTGCGAATGAATCACTGATCACACACTGATCCATGAATCACTCATCACTGAGAGCAAGCGCCGCACGAATATAATTTTATTCGTAGTAATTATATCGTGAAACGTACTAAATAAGTCACGAGAAGACCTTCAGAACAAGTTTCTTCATATAAGAGGTTGAATTAGTAACCGCACAGCAATTATGTACAGAGGTGTTAAAAATACAGCTTTTCTGATGGGCCTATCATCATCTAAACAGCGTCATAAGTCAAAGAGGCATCAAAAGCCTGTAAGGTGCGTCGCTTGGAGAGGAAATATGCCAGCATTGCCGTGTCGTTCATCATAAAATCGTGTTTAGTTGACGTGTGATTGACTAAGATAACTAAACAAACCATCTGAACTAAGGCAAAGAAACGATCATGACCCCTATTACTATACCAATAAATAAATTTTAGTTTAGGACATGGAAATTAAAATACATCGATACCATCTTGCTATTACGTTTATTATTACGATATAGGTCTATAATTTCAAAGTTAGGAAGAACTTTTGATGTAAGTGCTTAATTTTTCTGTTTCTTCCTTTTCTGATGTCGGTTCCATCTATATATGTATAAAAGGCAGATACCATATAACTATTCCGTAAGCTTTCCAGTAACATTTTTAATTTAGGAAGAAAAGGGTAGTTACTCGTTTTCTCCCGATCCATCGTCGCAGAAATGGGAAAAACAATTTCGGATTCAGTTGATCGGGATCTTGAAACCCGGTAATCCAACTGACCAACGTCCCTACGGTCATCACAATTATAATACCGATCGTGGTGTACCAGAAATATGAAATCCTCAATAGATAAAAGGCTTGGTCTTCACTGTGACAATTGAATAGAATTAAAATATCATTCACGAAATTTGCTCTATAGTTGATTTTTGAAATGTCTCTAACTGAATTAGCGTGATGTTGTTTTGAGGGTTCTCGTAAAGAGTTGATGATGTATTAAGATAAATAGAACAGTTGTCTATGCTTGACGGTTTCATCTGCTTATTTGGGATCTGCCCTTGAATTCTCGCTGTTTGAGTAAAAATTCCAAGCAATATAACCGCTGTGTAACTCGAAATCATCGCTGCGGTAGCTCCCTAAAAAAAGGAGTTATTTATTTACCCTGGGGAAACCATATATGGAATTGGAAAACAAATTTACGATCGAATTAATCCATGGAATCAACATCCCCAAGGAAAACATTCCAAGATTCATTCCAATATCAGCACCAGATATACTAATGCCAGTCTGTCGTATACGGAACAAATACCTTTTGGAAAGTGTGTTTGTTAGATATTATTAATCTAATCAATGCATACCTCTAAAATTGAATTGACGTTCGACACCAGAAAAACCATGAGGTAGCTTATAAGACCGAATCCAAAAGAAATCCCTTTGGAAATCTTGGTCGCTGTAGCATCGTTTAAATTTGGAGAAAAAGGGCGAACAAAATCTTCCAATACAGTAAGTGCCATTCCGTTTAAAACGGTAGATAACGTACTGCGTGGATAAATTTACGTTTCTGTAGCTAAAACTCAAAGCAGAAAATTATAATCCATTTAACCTGAGAGAGGCGCTAAAGATGCCGGCAACAAATAGGCCAGAAAGTCCAGGGATGCTTCCTAAAGTATCCATCACGAAGTATGGGATGATTTGATCCGCTTTTTCAATCAACTTTTATATAAATTTTAGAATTAAGAATTATTTAAACTAAATGTTTACATTCAAAATGGTAATATTACCTTTGCTTTAATGGGATCGCAATCAAAATATTTAGAATACGCAATCAAACCAGAGGAGAAGCAAAGAATGAGAAACACGCTCACCCAGAAAATATTGTCGCACTCGGGGATGTAGTTGTAACACACACAACACAGTGTATTGGTAGAGTTTCGTTAACTGAGTGCGCAAAGTACAAGAAATGGAGGGTGCTTTTATACAGAGAGATCAACGTGGGAGACAGTTAAAGGGGGGTGACCACACGGACATCATTTTATGTCAATTCAGTTATTTATTACCGCACAAGTGTCCTCATACCCCCACTTGACTATAGGGTTTCTCCCACCCTGTTCTTGAGATGATTTACCCTCCACTATGGATGATTTACTGTTCTAGTTATGCATTTCTATTAACTAAACCACTAACGTCGCACCAAGAGTGCGACAGATCCCCCCTCTTAGTTGACAGTCGCCCCGACTGTACTACCACAGTCCACAGATTAAAGAAAATTCAACTTTAACCCAAAACCAAAATGAATCTTGAACTTAATAGAAAAATTCTAATTTTCTACGTAATTAGAACTTCCTACCACCACTCCCTCTCTTAAAGACAGTCGACCCGACTGTATGAACAATCAAAATGAATCTTTTTCCCTCCGATTTACTCATTAGAGTACCTCAAAATAAATCGTAGTCATTTCAAATCTCCAAAAGGGAACATAAAGTATGCAAAATAAGGGAACATAACAATATTCACTGCATGAAAATTATAGAAGGTAAACTTCGACAACAAAAAAGACATCATAGACAATTCAGTAAACACAAAAATTACTTTTCAAAGTACGTTCACTTGAAGAAAAAAGTTTCAAACTTTCAATATACGTAGTTTTCGATGAAAATTCTACGCAATCGATCACATAAATGACGATTAAACACGCTCAAATGTAGTAACTTGAAAACACTTTCATCAAAATCATAAATGAACTATAACATAAATCCAGGACATGAAAAGGTTATTTCACTTTACAAACATAACGCTATTCTTTCTTTCATCTTTCTCAATAAACTCATTGGTCATCATGCATTACGACACATAATCAAATTCAAATCAGAATATATCGACGAAACGAAAAGTTCTTTTGTTTAACTTCTTTAAAGAGACTGGAACGCCCGCTTTCTGCTTATAACTGCTAATGTAGATTCTCGTAGATCCACTTCATTCTGCACCATGAATAAACTCGTGTAAGGGACACCTACTTCACTGCTACTGTCGTATCTTGTAGATTCATATTCTACGCTATGAATAGACTCGTGTAGGGGACACCTACTTCACTGCTACTGCGTTGATGCTTGTAGATCCATAAGTAGGAAATACCTACTTCATAATACCGATGATTCTTGTAGATCCGTGTTCGTCAACATGAAGATCCAAGTATCCCAAACAATTGGTGATTTAGTTTTGTATAAATTTTAACCGGTTAATTTATATACTAAATCCATCGTGGAACAATTAATGTGTTGTTCCCTCCTTTCATAATCCGCTTTATTCTCAGCTAAAAAAACTATTTTAGCTGTCTCTGGAGTGGTAGTCTGCGCCCACTGCTGCTCCATTTTTCAGGGGCTCCAAATATCCATTAGTTGATGCAAAAAGTAAATCCTTCCTCGGTGATCAGTCGATTCCGGTCATCACGATGGGTCCTATTAGGGGCTGTGCGCACTGTCCCTATCCTTGGGTCGCTTTCTTCCACTTTCTATGGTATCCCCACCATAGCCGCTGCAGATCCTCAAGTATAGCCTCAGGGGCTTTATCTCGAAGCTTTTTTTTCTTGATTGAGCCTTCTAGCTCTCTATTTCATTTTTTTCTTTCTTCAAACTCTCAATAACTGCATAAAATCGATGCAAAATCTTCGGTAATTGAACTATCGATTGTTGCAATTCTCTTCTTATTTGATACTACTGATGATTAGTTCCGACGATTTGCAATTAATATCTCGGCCTCCGCAAATATTTTAGCTTTTTCCAAAAATTCAGCGCTTGTTTGGATGCCTAATGGATACATTTTCTCCATCATACTTGGTTTCAATCCTCTGTAAAGGGCTGCAACTTTATTATTTTCCGACATATTCGGATCCACTCTCCTGCATAGGTTTATAACGTCGTAATAGTAGCTCGTTGTTGACTCATTTATGCCCTGCATTCGGCTTCGTAATTTCTCCTCTTGATAAAACTTGAAGTTTTCTTGTAGAAATTCTTGAAGAAACCGCGTCCGCAGTCCGGGTAGCATTGGTATATCGTTGTTTGCCGGTGTATCTCTCCAGAGATCTGGTAAATTCGTACATCTGTACCATTTAAGTGCATTTCCATCGATGCACATCTGAAAGTTATTTCTTAACTCTTCATTTCCCCAACGATTATAAGTTCCGATGGTCTCGTAGCGCTCCAACCAGCTCAGCGCATCTTCTCCTTCTTCACCTTTAAAGATGGGTGGGTCCTTGGGCTTTATTTGGGGAGCCATTATATCTTGCTCCTCTTCTTTTTCGGAGTCCAAAATGAAGTTGAAATAATGTAAATTACTTTTACTTCAACGGTTGGACGTTAATCTATTTCGTTCGTGTAAATTTCGACAGAATCCTTGTCGTTCTCCAGCAAAATGTTAAATGGAACTCGTCCTTTCCTCTTCCTATATAGGTATACGTGATATAGTCCGGAAGAAACCTCGAAGAGATGTTACACTTGACTATCTGGTCTATATGTGGTCCTTAGATCCTATTCGGATTCGATCTTCTCACCTACTGCACGCTTAAAATGCTTCTTTTTCTTTCAAAATCAAACAGCTCTGACTGCTGTTTCTTTCTTCTTCCATTTTAAAACTGACAGCAATCGGGTTTTATTTTCGTATCTGTAACACTCGTTGACTGAATCTCTTTAAATTCTTCTTTAAAATATTTCGAATTGAGTATTTGAATTCAAATTTGAATTCACTCGGAATAGCCCCGTTAGGTATTATACTCCTTACAGGAAAAATTGGTTTCCTTACAGAAATATGATCCGTTCTTACAGGATTACTCTCAAAAGCATCACCACGCAAAAATTATCTTATAAACCGCCACAGAGTGTTAAAAACTCCACACCGGCTTTAGAAAACTTGGAAGGTATTGCTTTTCTAATCAAAAGGTCAGTCTTTGTAATAAAGAATATCTTTTTCTCAAACGGATATATTAGGAAGAATCTTCCTTCAATCCAACTCTTCAAAAATGGTATAAAAACTTTACATACGACTTACCATAGTCGTTCTGCTTCAGCAATGGTTTCGACCTGTTTCTCCATTGTTTGTCACACTTTACAGGAAGCGACCTGCTTCTCCTACCAATTGTCGCACTCGGGGATGTAGTTGTACACACAACACAGTGTATTCGTAGAGTTTCGTAAACTGAGTGCGCAAAGTACAAGAAATGGAGGGTGCTTTTATACAGAGAGATCAACGTGGGAGACAGTTAAAGGGGGGTGACCACACGGACATCATTTTATGTCAATTCAGTTATTTATTACCGCACAAGTGTCCTCATACCCCCACTTGACTATAGGGTTTCTCCCACCCTGTTCTTGAGATGATTTACCCTCCACTATGGATGATTTACTGTTCTAGTTATGCATTTCTATTAACTAAACCACTAACGTCGCACCAAGAGTGCGACAATATTGAGGATTAAGGCTCTTAATTTGGAATAAATCAAGTGGATTTAGAAATATCTCATAATTTGCAATTTATGGCAATTTATATATAATGAAAATACTTTTGTGCGAAACTACGAGTCGGTACGGCTAAGAATCTTTGGTGATTTCCTTGACTTTTGCTGTACACGCCGGTCCAAAATAAACCACCCCCAATCACCATGGACCAGATCTTTTTCAAGTGATATAATGAAAAGTAAAAGACATTCATTATATAAATTTTACCAGATTTTAATACGAAATCCACTGATGTCGTAATAACCTATAGTTCGTCATTAAGGGACTACTTGATCTCAATAGATTGATACCATGCATCATCAGAAAATAGAAAAATAAATTAAATCATACCGTTTTTTGTGTAGTCGGGTCAGGATCGGCGCTGATTTTCAAAAGTGGAAACATTATATGGATTAAGGAATTCGATTTTAAATTCATACTTGAAAAATTCAAGCCGACTTGAGTTGATATTACGCTGCCAGACGTTCTCTATCCCGACATCTATCACGCCTTTAATTACCAAAGTGGCCACAGAGCCAATCATTAGAAATATTTGAATGGTGTCGGACCAAACTACAGCTTTCAATCCTCCCTTGCAAGACAACATAAAATGGTAAGTACATCATTGGCTAATCTATTATGAAATAAATGAAACTTATTATTTACTATTGTGGTGTAGAATGTACAGACGGCAAACGCAACTGTTGCTGAAACGTACACATTCAGCCCAGTCACTGAGGGAAGCAAAGCATATTTTTTTATAGAATATTGGATATCATATCAAAGACATTTTACCTTGTGATAATGCCAAAGATGGTCCATAGGTTACAATCGACAAGTAGAAGAGCTAATAAAAATAGTGATAGATATTACATCATAATAAAATAAAAATATATATTGTCCATACAATCAGACTATCAGAAAACTCTTTTTTAAGTTAATATACTTACATTCCCAAATATGTTAATCGCTGAAAATAAGCGTCTCACGTACCGATGGAAGCGCAGCTCCATATACTATACGTTATATTAGGTTCAAGCAACCATAAGGAAATTGTATAATATAATTCTAAATGAATTTCAAACGTTCAGCGGTTTAATATGTACTTGATTAATCGAAAGAATTCCTAGATCTTGAAATAAGGGCATATAGCCAAACGCTGTAATTAGGACGCCGATAGCTAATGCGACAGGGAACCAAAACAGCATCGCCCCAGTCAGATAGACATCAGTCGGCATGCCCAGCATGGCTTGAGTAGATACTGCGCTATATATTATGGGTACGGACAGTATACAGAGTATAATTATCAATCAAACCACATTATTTAAGTTGAGAGTACCTGGAAGAAAATGACATTGCTATGGGGAAGACACCCATCGATTTACCCCCAAAAAGGTATTTATTGGTGGAACTTGCGGCTCCCTTCCAAGCATGGTAGACTCCGACCAACAACGACAGTCCCAAAGTCAGCGTAAAAATTAGGTAATCCAACCAACCGAAATGAATAGATGACTCGCTCATCTTTCAATCTTTTCGTCTTGAATGTATAGCTATAGACAACACTGTTAAAATAATACAAGACAATAGTTCCCAAAGCGCATCACGAATCGCATCAACTTTTGGAAATGAATGTCTCTGTCAACTGTCTCAAAGGCATAATTTTACTATAATTGTGTAACATATGTAGTATTAATCACGAGGAGTACAAACTCGAGTATAACACCTATTATACCATACTGTTCACACCAATAACAAGCGACAAAACTCGTGTTCAGCGCAAAACTCGAGTTTAATGACACAATACAACTGTAGATTTTGCTGAAGATATTTATTAAACTTTAAAATTTTAAAAATTACCACTATAAAATAAGCAATGAAGTTAAATGTAGTTTTGAAACTTGAATTTTTGCTGTAAATTCATAATTTTCCTGAGGGACTGATGACCATTTTTTCTTTCTCTTCCATTTCTAAAGAATCGACCTGCTATTAATTGATTCGACATTTTTAAAAGGACAAAAATAAAATAAAAAATTCAGTAGTATGTATGTTACTTGGTTATTCTTTCTTCTTATCCACGATTGTAAGCAATGGAAAAACAATTTGGGATTCAGCTGAGCGGGATTCTTGGGACCAGTTAGAAAACTGACTACGGTCCCCACAATAATCGCAATCAGTGTACCGATCATTGTATACCAAAAGTACGAAATTCGCAGAAGGTAAAATACTTCTTCCCTACAAAATAGATAGAAGTATTATACACAAATAGCATGAAACTTTTCCTTGAATAATACTCGATTGATGGATCACTGCTGATGAATATTTCAGTACTAATAGTTGAATTTAAGTTAGGGCAGTTCTCAATGCTTGTCGGTTTCAACTGATTATTAGGAAGCAATCCTTGAGCTCGGGCTGCTTGCGCGAAAACCCCCAATAAAATAACTGAGACGAAACTGGCAATCATTCCAACTATTGCTCCCTAAAATTGAGAATAACGACTGATATTGTTGGTTGTTACAATAATTAAAATTGAAATAAAACTTACAGTCGTATTAGCCCATGGAATAAGCATGCCTAAAGTAAAGATTCCCAAACTCATGCCTAATCCGGCTCCATCAATGCTTATAGAAGCCTGCTCATAAAACTCACGATTTTTCAAAAATAAGAACTGAAATATACAAGTTTAAAATTTGTTTTCCTACCTCAAAAATAGCTTTGACGTTCGACACTGGGAAAACCATAAGATAGCCTATGAGGCCGAATCCAAAAGAGATTCCTTTGCACATCCAAGTGGCTGACGCATCATTCAAATTTGGTGCAAAGGGTCGAACAAAATCCTCCAAAACGATGAGAGCAACACCATTCGAAATAGTAGAAATAGTACTAGTGTTAGAGAATTCAAACCATTTTATTAGTACATACAAAACTTTAACACTTTCATTTTCCTATTGATTCATCACCTGAGAGATGCGCTAAAGATTCCGGCGACGAAGAGACCAGAAAGGCCAGGGATACTTCCTATTGTATCCATAGCAAAATAAGGAACTATTTGATCCGCTTTTTCAACAAACTGTATAAAGAACCATAAAGTTTATAATGCCTATATAATAACAGTGGTTAAAAATGTATTAAATTCTACTTTGGCTTTGATTGGATCGCAATCAAAGTATTTGGAATAAATCACCAGACCGCAAAAAAAGCATAAAAACTGCAAAGTGTTAGCCACAGGAATGTTGAGGATGAAAGCTCTTCAAGAATAGAGCAATTAATTTATATTGATCCGTTTCAAATATTAGTAACAATTATTAGCATTTTTTATGTTTTACTTCTCAGCATCGCGACGAGTAGGAACTGCAAGATATCGCTGGTAATTTCCTTGACTTCTGGTGTGTACTCCTACCCAATATAAACTAGCTCCAATCAGCATGGACCACACCTTCACAATTGATAATTGTAATTCTATTATACATGTCAGAACTTTTGAAATATATGAATTCTTATTACCGTTTTCTGTGTAGTCGGATCCGGGTCTGTGCTACATTAATGCATTATGTAGTCATGATAATTACACTTATTCATATATATTGAAGAGTATTAAAAAAAATGCAATATTTACTTAAAGAATTCAAGTCGGCTAGAATTAAGGTTGCGCTCCCATACATTGTCTATCCCCACATCTATAACGCCTTTGATGCCCAAAGCAGCCATCGAACCAATCATGAGAAAAATTTGAATCGTATCAGACCAAACGACTGCTTTCATTCCACCCTGCAAATACAATGACGTCACTCATATTGAACATTTTCTTGTATGATTTCTTTATAATAAAACATACTATGGTGGTGTAGAAAGCGCAGACTGCAAACGCAATCGTTGCTGAAACATAGACATTTAATCCAGTCACAAAAAAAAATTGATCATTTATCACTCAAATTTACCAAATTGTTATAGAACCTTATTTAGAGATTAGTGTTAGTGAATACCTTGCGAAAGAGCTATCGATGATCCATACGTTACTATCGACATACTGAAAAGCTATTAAATAACGAATACTTTAGGCCTAGTCTCCTACTTTCAAATTTTATATTATTTTAAGAATCTATACGGTACACTGGCAAGGATGTTCATTCCCGAAAACAAGCGTCGGACGGCACGATGAAAACGCAGTTCTAAGTACTAAAACATATTTCAGAACATCGGACTTCTCAGAAAAATAGCAATCTTATTACCTCATTGATTGAAAGAATTCCAAGGTCTTGAAAGATTGGCATGTAGAAAAATGTGCAAATCAAGACACCAATGCCGTAAGCTACTGCCATCCACCAAAACATAGCTCCGTGAAGGTAAACATCCGTCGTTACGCCCAGCATCGCTTGAGTGGAAAGCGCACTTGTGCACAAAATGAAAAAATTAGAAGAACCAAACAGATGACTGCGCTTCAGAAGTCTATTTTTACCTTGCTGTGAACGACATGGCTATGGGGAAGATACCCATCGAGTTACCGCCAAAAAGGTAATTGGCGGTGGAACTTGCGGCCCCTTTCCAAGCATGATACACTCCGACCAATAAAGACAATCCCAAAGTCAATATAAAAACAAGATAATCCACCCATCCGAAAAGAAGAGGTGCCTCATTCATCCTGATGCAATTAAACTAATGACATAATACCACAAAAAAAATCATTCGAAAAATTAGAACCAGCAATTTATAACATATATTTTTAGCCAATTTGAAAATGGTTACCTGAATGAATCTATTTTCTAATTGAAAGGACCGTTGTCTTCAGAAAGGTGAACGGTTCTCAATAGTTGTCCGACTTGTGACCAAGATCTATAGGGATTTGTTGGTTCTCTAATCTTCTAGATTTTCATGCTCGATATTGCGTAAAATCTAGGGGTATATAGATCTACGATACGATAGTTTCGAGCCTACGATCGCTGGAGAATTCTAACATGAAACGGACATAGTCACGTATGCGGAAAGTAGGCTAATTACTACGTGAGTTGTATCCTTATTAGTGAGGCTGTGTTATTACTGTTATAATTAATAAGTGTCAAAATTTCTATTAATTAACTTAACACTACGGTATTTTGCATAGTAATTTCACAAACGAAGTAACGCCACAAGTCACATCATTTAGTTAAGGGAGACGAGGGGGAAGTTACCGGTTTTACTGGTGATAACCAGCACTATGGGAAACTGGTAAGCAGTAATATCGCATCTAGCAATGTAGGTACTATGTAAATGCTGAAATGTTGATCAAATTATGTAACAGTCCTATTAGAGCTTGTCCCTATTTAAAAGACGAGAAGAAATGATTTCTCCAGAAAAAATTTATTACATATTGCATTCGATTTCTTCGATGTTATTTTTTAAATATAAAATAAAAAGTTGTATATACGGAATAGTTTGTATGAAAAACTCATTATAAAAGCATAGTTATTTTATCCACGGCGATGATCTCTTTTTTTATTTGTGTTCCTTCATTTGTAGGGACTCTATCTCTTGCTGTAATTGGCATGTAAGAAAAATATTAAAATAAAATATTCTATACAGGATTGCTCAACTTTACCTCAGGTTTCAGCCTCTCATTTTTTCTTTCGGTAAGCCGTCTTCTTAAACATTCAAAAAATAGTTTGTGGTCCCGTTGATTAGCATCCTCTAGACCGGTTAATAAACTTACTAGCGCTCCCACGATTATCACAATTAGTGTGCCGATCAAAGGGTACCAGAACAAAGATAATCTCAACAGGTAAAAGGTTTCTTCCCTAATAACCAAATAGTAATTATGTAATTTAAAATATTCAATAATATGAGGTGGATGGCAACAAACTTGATTGGCGGTTCATCTGCTTCTAAATATCCATGTGATGCACTAACAATTGTAATATTTAAATTAAGGCAGTTTTCTATGCTCGTCGGTTTCAACTGTTTATTAGAGAGGAGTCCTTGAGTTTTTGCCGCTTGCGCTAAAATCCCGAGTGAAATCATTGAGACGTAGCTGATGATCATCCCAACTATCGCACCCTTCGAACGAGAAAATTAAAAAATTAAAAACTAATGAATTAAAATAAATATTATAGGAGTTTTACTATCGTATTAGCCCATGGAATCAACATTCCTAAAGTGAATATTCCCAAACTCATCCCTACTGCAGCTCCATCAAAACTAGCACCAGCCTAAATAGATAAAAATATATACATTAAAAATAGTTTTCAATGCTGACTTGCGATTTACAAAATATGAACCTCAAAAATTGATTTGACGTTTGACATCGGGAACACCAAAAAATAGCTTAAGAGACCAAATCCAAAAGAAATCCCTTTTGATATTCTTGTCGCCGTCGAATCTTTCAAATTTGGAGAAAAAGGGCGAACAAAATCCTCCAAAACAGTAAGGGCCATACCGTTCAAAATAGTCGATAAAGAACTTACGAAATAATAGTAATGCGAGATATAATTACACAAATGATTGGAATATTTTTTTTAAATACCTTAGTGATGCGCTAAAAATTCCAGCGAGAAAAAGGCCGGGAAGTCCAGGCAAACTCCCTAAGGTGTCCATCACAAAATAAAGAACGATCTGATCTGCTTTCTCAACAAACTATAATTAGGAAATAAAAATGAATGTGAACATTTATAATTTTAAAAACGTGAACTATATCATACCTTAGCTTTGATAGGATCACAGTCGTAATATTTCGAATAGGCCACTAAGCCAGAGGAAAAGCACAGAATAAGGAAGATAGAACCAAAGAAGATGTTGATAATCAAAGCCCTTTGATGTAAGACAAACCAGTATAGATTGAAAATTAGGTAATATATATAATGTCTCGAAATTTATTCAAATATACTTTTCAGCGTGTCGACGTGTGGGAACTGCTAGAAATCTCTGGTAACTTCCTTGACTTCGGCTGAATAATCCAGTCCAAAAGAAAGGGTATGCGATTAGCATGGACCAAACCTAATTAAAATGAAATTTAAAGTAATAAAACAGAATATTTTTCATTTAAAATGTATGTCCCTATAATGCGGTTGCTCCAGCTTACTGTTTTCTGTGTGGTAGGATCCGGATCAACACTACGGTGTATAAATGGTAGTGTTAGAACTTAAAAGGATACAATGTGATTAAAATTACTTACTTAAAGAATTCTAGGCGACCAGAATTAAGATTACGTTCCCAGACGTTCACTATTCCGACATCTATCACGGCTTTGATGACCAAAATTGCCATTGCGCTAATCATGAGAATGATTTGAATGGCATCAGACCAAACCACAGCTTTCAATCCACCCTTTACAATATTCATTTAAGACTTAATGACCAACTTCACCGGTATATAATAGTTTTTATGTAATACTATAGTGGTGTAAAACGTGCAGACAGCAAATGCAATGGTCGCTGATATATAAACATTCAATCCCGTCACTACGTTGATGTAATATAAAATGAGTAGATAATAGTTTAGTTTAGTAATAAGTTCTTTTTTAAAAATTGAAATTACCTTGCGAAAAAGCGAGTGATGGCGCATAGGTCACTATAGCCAAAAAGAAAAGCTGATGGAATTTTTAAATGGTTAATTGTAATATGATTGAAATTTTAAAAAATCAACATCTTAATTACATTTCCAAAAAGGGTTATTGCGGAGAAAAGGCGTCGGACGTATCTATGAAAACGCAATTCAAGGTACTGTGCGATAATCAAATCAACATTAACTATATTAGTTACCGTTTTAAAATAATATAATTTAAATATAATAGTAACCTGACTAATAGAAAGAATCCCAAGATCTTGAAACAGTGGCAAGTAAACATACGCAGAAATTAAAGCACCAATGCCAAAACCGACGGGCATCCAAAACAGCATTGCTCCAGTGAGATAAACATCCGTTGGAGTACCCAGCATCGCTATAGTAGAGAGCGAACTTTTTTAATAGGAAAAACTAATTAATGAAAGTCAATAATATCAATGTTAAAAAATATATATTTACCTTGCAGTGAATGACATAGCGATTGGCAGGATACCCATAGAGCTACCGCCAAACAAGTATTTGGTAGTAGAACTAGCGGCCCCTCTCCAAGCGTGGTAAACACCAATTGCTAATGACAGTGCCAATGTCATGGCAAAAATTAAATAATCAGCCCATCCGAAATGTATGGAGAATTCCTTGCCGCCCATACTGAAGTCTGTGCGTTCTACAACTGAGTTCCAAGCTCAATAGCTGATGACGCTTCTTCCATTTTTGGATTTTGGCCACTGGCGAGCAGAGAATCGAAGTTCAGCGCTCCTTTTTCTTATCAATTTTAAATAAGGGAACCAGGTTACATGGCAGTAAGCTGAACCGAGCCGAGAGCCAGAACGTTTCAACTTTCTCCTTTTGCTACTCCTAAAATTATAAATAAACATATATCGCTTGCGACGCGATTCTCTCACAGAGAAGAAAGAATGGAGCGTCAGGTTCTTGAAAGAAAAGACGAGCGTTTATCATTTAGTTTAAAAATTAAATTATTTAATTAGAGATCGGCTGATACTAAAGTGTTGGACTGTTTTCAAAATTCACTTCCGGAACTTCTGGATTTTTCCGGACGGTTGTACTTTTGTTAATGAGTATTATTTGAAAAAAAAACTCAATTTAAGGGAAAGATTATTAGATCACATCGTCTAAGAAATGGTCGCTTTATTTTTAAGTAAAGCTGATAATCCGGCAAAATATCAGTATTTTGAATAAACTCAACATTTCCTTTATATTTGTGGTATTTTCACTTGCAACAATGTATTATGACAAGACAAAAATAGTTGCAAGTTTCACTTCTTTGTTTATGTAGGAATCACAACACCACAACATGAAGCACTGCTCCCATTTGATTTTTTAAATAAAATAATTTAGCTTTAGCTCTCGTTTTTGGTAGCGGATTCCGCAAGGTAGGCAGCGTAAACTTTCTCCTGGGCTTGCCACAGTTTCTCCAATTTCTTCAACTGTCCTTTGCTAATCTCTTTACCTTCCTTGTCCAAAGTAGGAAGACCCTTCTCGTCGAATGCAGAATACTTATCCGTTTCGCCTTAAAAAATCAAATGAAAGATAGTTGTAATAACTAAAAATCAAAATAAGAAGCAGGAAAAATTTATACTTTTAAAGAGATCTTGAGGAGGAATTCGTCGTTTGGCTTCCTTTTCAGCCTCTTTGGCAGCTAGCTCTGCTTTCTTTTTCTCCTTTTCAAGTCTCTTTGCCTCTTCAGCCATTTTCTTCTCTTCACGCTCTTTAAGTAATTCTTCACGAGGAACTAATTTTAAGGCAGCAGGTTGATTTTCTCGGTCTTCCATTCGGACACCCAAGTTAGGCAGGACGTCATCCCGAAGCTGGTCGCAAAGGCTCAACACCTGTGTGGCTTTAAGCTGTCTAGCTTCTTTCCGCACATCTTCCCGGAAAACAGAGAGAGCTTGAAGGACGGGCATTACGGCTTCCTCAACATTAGTGGAACCTAATCCGGAATCGGATGAGAATCCCAACTCCTGCTTGCCTTCGATAACTCCAAAGGTGCGGAAAAGGCGGGTTACGTATTCAGCTACGCTCTTCAGCAGTACTCGGTTGGCGTTCTGCTTCAGCTGGGCGAGGTACTTGTTGCACGATGATATGATACTCCGCACGGCTTCCAGAGCTGTCTTGGTGTCGATGTTGTCGCAGAGGGCGGCTCGAACTCTGTTCTCCACTTCGACAAATTTTGAATTGAGCTCCATCTCGGCTGGTCCCCATTTTTGGAAGTATTCGGTGGATGTTGCGGAAGCCGGACCACTTCGCATTACATCCTTGACGTTGAGGAAGAATTCGCGAAGCATCTTCTCGTAGTGGGCCGCTTCTTCCATAGCGCTGTCGCTGTAATCGAGGGTCTCACGCCATTGATGTAAGAGGAAGAAGATGCGCAATTCTCTGCTGCTATTCCGGTTCAGAGCGTCCTGGATGGTGATGAAATTCTTCAACGATTTCGACATTTTGCAACCCTGAAAGAATAAAAAGTATTAAATAAATGAAAATTCTTAATTTTCTATTAACTAAAACTTACAGCAATGGTAAGGTGACCAGTATGAAGGAAATAGCGGACCCATTGGTCGTTATCGTAATAGGCTTCTGACTGGGCCAACTCGTTGTCGTGATGCGGGAATTTTAGATCCACACCACCCGTGTGAATATCCATCGATGACCCAAGGATTGCACTGGCCATAACACTGCACTCAATATGCCAACCAGGACGTCCTATAGATTAGATAACCGTTAATAATTTTAAAAAATAATAACATGAAAATAAATATAAATAAATTACCCATGCCCCAAGGAGAATCCCAGGACGGTTCTCCGCTCTTCGACGCTTTCCAAAGAGCAAAATCGTTGGGCGATTTCTTTTCACTTAGCCGGTCTTCGGAAACACTCAAGTCACCTTCACCTTCCTGTAGCGCTTTAGCATCACCATAAGCTTCCGGGACTAGTTTAGCATAACGGTGATCCTTTTGACTGGCAAATTTAGCGACATCAAAATAGACGGAACCGTTGGCATCGTAGGCCAATCCTCGATCGATGATGCCTTTGATGAAATCGACAATCTCAGGGACGTACTCGCTAACGCGGGTAATCACATCAGCAGGGAGGATGTTCAGTGCCGCCATATCCTTATGAAACTGCTCTTCCCAGTAGCGAGGAAGAGATGCAAAAATAGCATTTTCGGTAACTCCGCTGCCGAGCTTCGAGTCCAACAAGTCGCACAGGACGTCCTTCCCAGCGATAAGAAGTGATTGTTGAGCTTCATCCACCCCATCCTTGCTTTCGAGGGCTTGAGAGAGCTTTTGAGTGGCGGCATTTACTTTGGAGAGCATCCCTTCTTGCATGGTCTTCTTATCAGGATCGGTAGTGGTCTTCATTTGATTAATTAACCGGTCCACAGCTTCCTTGACATCAGAGCGTAAAGCTTCTACGTCCCTCTCTTGGCGAGCGTAGTTTTCGTAAAGATGGTTCTGCCTGGCTCTTTTGATGATCTTGTCATCTATGTCAGTGATGTTCATCACATAGGTTATGTCATATCCAAAGTAGTCCCTCAAGACCCTCCTCAAAATATCAAAGGAGATGTAGGAGCGAGCATGACCCATGTGAGATGCATCATAGACCGTGGGGCCACAGCTGTACCAGGTGACATTCATTCCACTCTGGGGAGTGAACACTTCCTTTTTCCTTGTCAAGCTGTTGTACAGCTTCAACTGCATGGTACTGTCATTGGTTTCAGCCATGATGAGTTTTTAAGCCTGAAAATAAAATAAGAAGTTGGTGTTAAGGATTTCGCTATGACAGACTGAATGGTTCTGGCAAAATGAAAATCTTATAAATACTACTTCTACTATATGAGCAATAGATAAAGGTAATGTTGTAATGTGATTCAAGAGTACTATATGAAATATGAAATGTAGTGACCATGCAACACCATCAAAATGTGATGCAATCAACCTTTAAAAAGTTGTCAACATGCTTACAGATATTTGGGGGTTGACAAACCACTTAAAGTTAACAATGCTGAATACTTTTTAATGTGGAAATTTGATTTTTCAGTTATAAAGTATGTAAAAGAAAATATACCTATTCAGCAGATGAAATTGCTAACTACAAGGATTTTAACTTCCAACACGTCAAATGCATGGGTGAATCGAATTGTGGTGTCAGATCGCAAATATTTCAACAACTTAATATGATAAAACACATTTTTAATTCGTCAAAACTGAAGAATATTTAAATTTATTCTTTTTAAATTCAAAAATATTTGTAGATAAACTTTAATTTGTGTAAAACAAATTAAACAAGTTTAATTCCACTTTAGCTTTGATCTGGCAACCCCGACTGGTCTATAGAAAAACTGCAAGCAGACTCCAACTGCCCTTATGCCGGGATCGTGAGCGTGGCCCTTCTTTTTGCATATGTCAGATAATTTTGACATATTTTGTCTTGTATAATTAAAAAGTTCCATCATCTTTAGCAGAAATGAGTTTGCCAACCTTTATCGATCTGACTGTGGAAGAACAGGCAAGTTATTTCAGTGCTTCTAGGTTAAGAATTCCTTCAATTATGTTTCCTACCCTTTGGCTTCAGATGGTCCTCTTGGCTAAGTTTGTTGTTCTTTCTCAATAAATGTAGTGGGAGTATGATATGAATCAAGTTATATGTATTAAAAGAAGATCGTACTTGACCCTCACACTGATTTCCCCATCACTAAATGGTGTAGGTTATAATACCTAATTTTTTTTATCATTTCTAGGCCCTTGAATTGAACAGCTATTTCAAAGCCTTGGGTGCTTCCAATTTAGATGATGAGCAGAGTTCAGAAGAAGATCTTGGCAACATTATTGCTGTTGCAGATCTTTGCTTCAAGGTATTTATCTTAAAAGTTAGAAACTCAATTTTTTCTAAAATAATTTCATGATTTATAAACTAACAGGAAGGAAGTGAGAGTGAAACTGAAGCAGTTTTGAACAGCATTGTCTCTCTGCTGGTTCTTGTCCCAAATGAGAAAGCAGAACCCTTGATCACAATGTTTTGCCAGAAGCTCACCAAATCTGTCTCCAAACAACTGGGACTGGTCTGCTTGAGAGTGTATGTACAATTCTAATTTAAAAATGTAATTAATTAAGATAAATTTATTTTTATTTTTAAATAGATTATCAATGCTGTTTCACGGACTGGAGCCATCAAGCCCAATGCGTTACACCGTCTATCACGCACTGGTTCAAGTCGCAGGCCAAGTAGAGCAAATTAAATCGGTTTTTACCGATCTAGATAAGATGCGTGTTCAGTTAGCTCCCTGCAAACCCAACAATGAGCAAATGCAGAAGCTTCTTCGAATTCTTCACGAGGCCCTCCTCAACTCCCGCGAAAGGTAGTATATTTATTATTGTAAAAGTTGGTTGAATTTAGTCTTAAAATTAATTTTATATTTCAGTGAATCGGCATCCAAAGTTATGGTCGAGTTATTGAGCACTTACACGACGGAGAACGCCTCTCAAGCCCGAGAAGAGGCCCAACGATGCATCGTCGCCTCTTTGGCTGATCCCAACACCTTCCTTTTGGATCACTTGTTGACTCTTCAACCCGTCAAAGGTATTTTAACTAATTACATTTCTTAAAATCTTTACTAAATCTTATTCTTCTTTATGCAGTACTTGAAGGCGCCTTGCTTCATGATCTACTGACCATCTTTGTGGCAGAGAAACTCTCGGCTTACACCAAATTCTACCAGGAAAAGAAAGATTTCATCGAATCACTAGGTATATTTCCATTTTAATTTAAAAAATGCATAAAAGGATAAATTTTGATTTTTGATTTTTGATTTTTGTTTCAGGCTTGAAGCACGAAGAGAATTTGCGGAAGATGCGAATCTTGACTTTCATGCAACTGGCTGAAAATGCTGCCGAGCTACCCTTCGACGTGTTGATCAAACAGTTGGAACTACCCGAAAACCAGGTGGAAGAGTTTGTCATCCAGGTGCTCAAGACGAAATTGGTCCGCGCTCGCATCGACGAGCTGAACAAGAAGGTCCTCGTTTCCTCCACCATGCACCGGACGTTCGGCAAGCAGCATTGGATGCAATTGAGAGAGCTTCTGACAACTTGGCGCACCCATTTGCGCCAGGTTAAGGATTCCATGCTGACCATTGTTAACGAACAAGCCGAACTTCTCGCCCAACAATCTTGAACATTATGTCAGCATTTGTATTGGATAAAACAGATTCACGGGAATAAACGTTGTCGTGCAACGTGATTTACTGCAATATGTGTAAACTTTTTACTTTTTTTTAAAACGCGCTTTGTTTAGGGACTGGTGATCTCACCTGGTATTTCATGAGCATTGCTTAACTATTACCGGTAGATGGCAGTCGCGCCGTGTCAGTGTAGCACGTGTGTTGATGTCTGCTAGTGCTCCAACAATTTAACGAATTTTTTTTGTAAATTTTCTTTCCTTGATTTAGTTGAAATTAATTTCAGTTGGCATTGTGAAAATGTCAGTAGTGTATCACGATGAGGTCGAAATTGAAGATTTTGAATACGATGAGGAAAGTGAAACCTACTACTACCCCTGCCCTTGTGGGGACAGATTCGAAATCTCGAAGGTATTATAGAAAAACTAGTTTTGTAAGCTGTGAGACAGAACCTGGAAATAATACATATATTTGAAATAATCAAATTTGTTTCCAGGAGCAATTGGAAAATGGTGAAGAGGAAGCTACCTGCCCGAGCTGCTCACTTGTTGTCAAAGTTATTTATGATAAAGTAAGACTTAATGCAATATTATAAGCATAAGTAATTGAGCTTACTTAATCATGTATGCTGTTTTATTCTTTTTAGGAGGAATTCATGCAAGGGGAGGAAGTTGTATTTACAGCAGCAAGTAGCAAAGAGGAAGCTACCACAACATAGCCCCTAAATATTCATAGGCCTTTTGTTCTATTTGTTAGGATGATAATTCCATCTGTACATTTTTATTACATCATTCTTCTTGAATGCAACACAGCTTGTTTCAACCATCATACATATTCAACAATTATTCTCATAGGGCCTCATGGGTACACTATGAATTTTGATTCCCTTGGGTTCCAAAAACACCCACTACAAACTTTTGAAATGATGAAATTATATGCTCTAAATTTGAATTGATGACGCATTCATGACGAACTGATCCGGCGCTTCTCGGCTCTATCAGGAATAAAAGTTTTTCTGCAAATGAATAAATCTTGCAAGTATAAAAGTGTTTTCTGCAAAGTATAAATCAATTAAGTTATGTAGGTCTCAATTTGTTTAACATACCTGAAATAGAAGCCAACATAAATAAAACAAACAGGCCACCTGAACAGATCCATAATTAATAAGCTGAGTTATATTTATTTTTCAGGTTTGTGAATAGAACATTATAATGAAAATCGGTCTATTAAACACGGTGAATTAGTTACCAAAAATAGCCGGTAATCGGCTTTTGGAGAGAAAACTTTTGACTCCATCCTTATTTGAGTGATTTTGTTGTTGCGTCATTTCGTTCAGTTTTTCTTTATACTAATTTTTTTTACGATTGGCAAACTGTGATCCGAGCCGGTTTCTATACTGTTATGCAATATAGAAAACGGTTCTTAAAATATTATAGACAAATTGGTAATTATACTAAACTAGTTTCTTATTCATTTTTTTTTAATGTGAATAAATCAATAAAGGGTTTACTTTTATAGTATTGGTCCTGTGAATGTATCATTGTTTAGCACTTTTCTCTTGTTGATTTATTTCATTAATTGAAGATTTGAGCCAGGTTTTTTGACCATCAGGTTCTTGATTCAATTCTTTACGCTTCTCAGGAATATCTGACATAAATTGTTTCCTAAGGTTTAGAAGAAAATAGATTTAAGAAATCTTTTTCTTGAGAACAAAATAACAATGCATAGTTGCTTATCATACCGGTAAGTAAAACCAATGTAGAATGCCCCCAAAATTGTACCTATTATTATATAAGGGGGGAAAAAGTAAGTTCCTGTCAAGTTTTGATCAATTAACAGGATTACAAATTTACCAAATAATATAGGGAATCTTAGGTAAGATGATCTACTTCTTGTCGTATCCAGCTTGTGGGGCATTTTGCTTACGTGATTACGTCGAGGTTCTTTGAGCCACTCTCATGTACGAAAAAAACAACGTGATTACGTGAATAGTATATCACTATTTGGCGGAAAACTGGAAAAGCTTATTCATGGGTGGAAGCGTGGAATTGTGCCTGTGAAAGCCGGTGGAGCGTATGAGGCGATTGAAGCGTGACTTTTTAGCAAATGCGAATCTACTAATCGTTTATTTTTTCACTACAGCGTAGTTCTACAGTGCCTTTCCTCGTTTTCTACAATGTCAAACGAAACAAGAATCGTGATGTATAATAAATCAAGATTCTTTATTCGGTTCGCTAGAATATGAGCGATCGTAATTTGAGCATAAATATTGTATAACACTAAAATAGCTTCACATCCAGCTAAAACGGATTTAAAGAAAAATAAAATGAAGAAATAGAAAACTGTAATTACAATTTTATATTTTATTTCAATGCCTACAAATGGAATAAGTCACACTAAGATACAGGTTTAGGTTTTTCGTTTTCTGATCCTGCAGCAGTCGTTGTCTCATCTGCTCGTGCGCTGTTTTCGTTGTTGTTAGGTGCGAGCGGCGTAATTTTAAAGCGCACATCTTTATTGCTAATTTGCTTATTTTCCAGAGTCCCTTCTCCAGCAAGTTCTTTGGCTATAGTTTGGTACAACTCTTCCTGTATTATAAAAACATGTAACACAAATTATTATAATTTAAAAACTAATAGATAAAATGTATTAATTAACTGATTTATTGGTGTTCTCCTTCTGTTGACTCGATATACATGCATTGACCAAATGCCCTTTAGCTAACCACTTCTTAATATTGTTGATTTTAGCATTCAAGTCATGCTTCTCTATCTTGTCCTTGATAGCTATGGTTTTCGGTTCCTTTTTAGATAAAACTGTTTTCACAAATTTTAAGTTTGATGGCCCTGTGAAATGAAAAATGTAGCTGTGTATTTAAATTCTGAATTAGTGTAAGAAATCTTTTTGTACCTTTGCTTTTACTGTGGGACTCATCGTCTTTGCCTTCAACAAGTCGGCTAGTGTGTAAACAGGAAGCATTTACATTACTTATAATTAGCCTAGCTTCTTGAACTTGAGAGAAACCACTCACTCTCACAAGCGACCGTATTATCTTGGCTGACATTTAATTGAGGCTATATAAAAATCCGAATCTAAATAGTTTATGTGAAACTAGCAGCAAAACAGTGAGCATGGGATCAATGTTTACGTCGTCTGCTATCACGAGGTCTTGGCCGGTGGAGCGCGGGGCGCGAAGCTTCGGCGAAGCATGCAGGGCTGCGTGAGTGCGGGGTCGATGAGGACGGTCGATAAGGATGAAGGTTTCTCTCCTTGGTTCTGCACTTCTGCCTTCATTTTGGCCTCAATGACTCAAGACGGCAGAATAATTGGATTATATTCTTGTTAAGTGCAGTGCTATGATAAGAGCATCCGCCAAGAATATAGTGCTTGCTCAACTTCTGACAAGATGACAACATCAAACAAAGCCAACTACATTCAACCGTTGCGTTGACGCACGACTTAAATTTTGCATTAATGGCATTGAATTTATCTAGATCTGGATGACATTTGAAAATCGTGATATGGAGCGCACGCAACTTTGTACTATTTATCTATAGAAAATTTGGTTAAGTCAAGGTTTAATTATCGAAGTATATTACTTGAGTTATTAGTCTAATAACTATTCCATCAGTAATAATAGTGATGAAAAATATTCGTTTACAACCCCCCTACGGCCGACCCTGACTCCCGCTATCGGTATCATCAGAGGATCCTTCATAATCAGTATCTCGTTTCATTGTTTATCCAATAATAATAAAAGAAATGCAGTCGTATACTGCAGTATTCTTTAATATTAGTACGTTATAAAGCTCCGGAAATTTAATTATTAGTTCAGTCAGGGAGAAAGTAGGAAACGATGCCGAGCACGACACAATCCAGTTTGCATTAAAACGGAAACGAGGACAAAGTTTAGCAATTCAAGGCCGCTGCTTTTAGTGAACGACAAAGCTAGGGACTATGAACTGTTATAAATCTGCTTTGCTGTTCATATAATCATCTAGGTCACAAAATAATAATATTTTTTCGTATATCGATCTAACACGTGAGATATCTTCACGCTCAAGGCGGAGAAGCTTTTGTAAAAGTCCATTGAAGGAGGCAATCACCAACCTCATAAATTGATGACTTAACGTTTCAGGAATGCTCATTCAAAGCACAAAGAGGAAAGCTGCACAGTGAAGCAGAAAAAAAAAGACTGAAGCCTCTTCTGTAGATCAAAATTTAATCTCATTAACGACATAAACAATAAACATCCTACTAGAGAAGACTGGATAGTTGCGTGCACAATTTATTTGCTTCCCCCTGCGAAGCTAATGTATTTATTCTACACGAATTGGCAATTCGTGAATTGCGTTGCGAAAGTTCCGTATTTTCTCTAGAAAAGGCATACACGGAAGGAACTGGCGCAGTGAGATCTGAAGGACAAGGCCATTGGGATATATTTGTAGTAGACCCACATCTCATTCGTCTGTCGGGAGCTCTACTGGTTTGACATTTCGTGCATTATTTCCTTCCTCTTTTTTTTTTTTTTTACCAGTCTAGCGAATATTATTACCATATTGTAGTGGAATCCCTTACTGGAAAGATTGAGTTTGTGGCGAATCTGTGGGAAGAAATTTAAAGTAGAATGGTGTGGGCGTTTCTGCCTAGAATTCGGCACCTGTAGCACACGCATTATAGAGTTGTTTCGGAACTCTGAGAATTGAACAAAGCCCATTCAATCGTAACTGTACGATTATTTGAACAAGTGGATAGCTATATTATAGCTTGTTTATGAACCTTTGTTGTGTAGTTTTGAAGAACCTAATGAGAAGAGATGTCCCAGAGGGACAGGCGTGAAACAAGTTTTGACCGAGATTCAAGTACCGATACAGAAGAATACTTGGATTCTGGTGACCACAGAAGGAGATCATTCAAAAATAGGTATTTATTTCCATTAAATTTGTTTAAATTTATTTTATAATGATTTGTTTTAACTTCTATTCATAGTTCACAAGTCAAACCCAAACCTTGTCTGGTTCAGCGTCCAGGATCTGCTGGTAGCACTGAATCATATGACAACCATTCTTCAACAGAAAAGCCTCAGCCAAACATGGGGGCTAAAAACAAGTTTGTTTCTCTTATAATATCTACTATAAGATCCACAATATCAATTCATTGTCACTTTTCAGGCAGCGATCAAGCTCTTACAGTTATGTCAATCAGAGAATGACTGGCTCAATGTCCAGCAACGGTGACTCAGAACATAGTATGTCAGGTACTTAAGTGTACTTTATCATTTTTTAAATTTCAGCCAAGCACAGATGATGACCTATTGGTTTTATTTTCAGGGCCAGATCGGTGTCAGGGGTACAGCAGGAGGGATATGAAAGATAACAGAGGCATTACGTCCAATACCATCGTGAGGGAAGAGCGTATAACTCTTGTTGTTGAGAATACCCGATTCGTTATTGACCCCCAGCTCTTTGCAGCTCATCCAAACACGTAAAATTTTAAATCATTAAATGTTAAAAATGGAAAGTAAAATTCATGTATTCATTCATTCTAGGATGCTGGGCCGAATGTTCACATCTGGAGTAGATTGGGCTCGGCCTGACGACCGAGGCGAGTACGGCGTAGCAGATGGTGTCTGCTCAGCTACAGTCTTCCGGGCTGTACTGGATTTCTATCGCACGGGAATAATTAATTGCCCGCCATCCGTTTCCGTTCAAGAGCTGCGTGAAGCTTGTGATTACCTCCTGTTGCCTTTCGACGCCCATACGGTCAAATGCAAAAATCTACGTAAGTTTTATTTTATTTGTTTTTCTTTTATTTTTTAATTAATTAATTTTTATATATCTAGGTGGATTACTTCACGAACTTAGCAATGAGGGTGCCCGTGGTCAGTTTGAATCCTTCCTCGAAGAACTAATTCTTCCAGTTATGGTAAACTCTGCTCAGCGTGGAGATCGTGAATGTCACCTCGTCGTTCTCTTAGATGACGATGTGGTTGATTGGGATGAAGAATATCCTCCACAGATGGGAGAAGAATACGCTCAAAGTATAATCTAGTTTTAATAAAATTTTTACGAGTCATTTTTTAATTTTTAAATCTTTATAATATTCAACAGCTGTCTTTTCCACATCAATGTATCGATTCTTTAAATACATTGAGAACCGAGATGTCGCCAAACAAGTGTTAAAGGAGAGAGGCCTAAAGAAGATTCGTTTGGGGATTGAGGGTTACCCAACTTACAAGGAGAAAGTTCGGAAGAGGCCGGGCGGTCGTGCGGAAGTCATTTACAACTACGTGCAGCGCCCATTCATTCACATGTCTTGGGAAAAAGAAGAAGCCAAGAGCCGTCACGTTGACTTTCAAGTAGAGTTCTCCTCCTTTTTACATATTTTAGTAGTTTAAGCTAGACTTGAAATATTAAACAAGTTCCCAGTCCACTTTAGAATATGATATATCTTTCTTGAATAGTAAACTTTATTCTAGTGCTTACATAAGCGTTGACTCAATTTTCTTTTTATTACTGTTTTTTAGTGCGTGAAATCGAAATCAGTGACCAACTTAGCAGAAGCGGCTGCTGATCCCACTCTGGACGCTGCGGGTAATCCTATTCCCTTACCCTTGGGCGCCCTCGTACCGACTACGGAGGGACCGTTGGGCCCAGTTTTAGTAGGCCACATCGTTGAACCCGGCCTACGCATGAACGGAGCACCGATAATTGATGTTGAAGCCATTGAAGCTGGTCTGGAATTAGAAGAAGGAGCTGTTGGAGGCATCGTTGATTTGAATTTGGTCCGTCCAATTCAACCGCAGCAACAGCAGCAGCAGCAACAACCATCTAGCGATGTCTATTCCGGCCCACCTTTGGATGATCCTTGAAGAAGAAAAAAGCCGATGTGAATCAACAACTGAAATCTGCAGCTTCCATTTTCTTTTTTCTAAAGAGATGCTGTTTGCCTTTTTCCTTTCTCACTGTCACGTTTCTTCTTCTCTAATGTAGTCTGTTTGCGTGACGTCTATACCATGTTTTTCTCCTTCTCCGCCTCTTTAGCCCTTTGGGAAACAGAGATCCTTGGGCCTGTCTACACCATCAAAAGAAAATTGCATTCTTTCTCTTCATACTCTCTTTCGTTTCGGCGATATCCTACTACTGTTCTGTATATGCTGCTGGCTGTCAAGTGTGTATTTATTGTGTACTCGCCTTTGTAGATGTTATATTTCAGCACTTTACCACACACACATCAGTTTATACTCCTAAACTTTATATAGCCCTCTTCTGAATTAAAAAAGCGGTGGAAAGTCAAACTAAACCTCTTTCATTGTGCAAATACGAGGCTTTTCAATTATCCATGAAAGTTGCTTGAACAGACAAAAAAGCGGATCTGACCTTCTCTTTGGTCTCGATTCGCATAATATCGGATAACTACTTTGCGCGCTCGTCTACCCGTTAATTAGGAAGCGCCAAAGGCGCCATTACGGGCATCCTAATGATCATTCTGTTGATGCAATCCTATATGGGTTTCTTATTGTGGTTAGGAGATAGGTATACAGTGGTGGATCGATAAAGGAGCAACCGCGCACTCGTTTCGTGCGGTGGATTCCCCTGCACTCTCTGTATAAGGATTCCCATGTCAATCCTTCACGGTTTTAGAGCGAGACCCCCTCGCTTTTCGCATGGATGTAATCAATACGTGGCAGGATCTCGTCCTTCTTCTTCCTAGATCCGCAAAGCATCCATTTGGAAAGAAGAATAGTCCCTGATGAATGGTTCGATCTAACCAGGAGAGCTCGACGTCGTTGTCGGGGGTGGTGGATCGATCCTATATAGCGATGGGAGCAGGCGGAGGCGCGTGACTACTTGCGCGCATCCGGCGGGAGTCCTCAGTGGGCGACGAAGCTGGATCGATAACGGACAGCTGAACGAAGACTATACCAGTCCAGATTCAAGCCGGGCGACGACCAGAGAGCACCTATATCGCAGTGTAAGGATCTTTCAACAACCGCCATCTTTCCTCACTCTTTTTTTTATTATAAATTAACCTCGTTTTCACTTTCTCTTTACTACGCTGGATCCTTGACCTCATCAAGTAGGTTAGCAGTGCTAAACATTTGCGAAAATAAAAATCAGATGTATATGCGGGCAATATAATATCTGATATTCATCCGGGACCCACGTTAAAATCGTCAAGAAGAGGACTGATGTCTCATCCAGCTCACAGTAAGTTCTCTTTATTTTCATTTCATATTGATAATATTACTGCAAAACGAAATCGATCTCGTTTTGAGTTGCTGTAAAAACTTTTTTTGAGAAAAAAAAATCAATCTGAAATAAAAGAGCGAGAAGCGCGCGCGCAGCTGAGACACAAGCAGCAATGCTCTGCGTATTGATTTCCTCCGCGCTTTTCGCGACGGCGCTCTTTGGGTTTGCTGCTGCAGCAGTCGCCATTGGCAGGGGTCGATCCTTATTTTTATTTTTCTCGAGACAAGTCCCGTGACACTTTTCTTTTTCATTTCGTGATCGCAGGTTGACTGTTTAATCACTGTGCAGCTGCTTCACATAATCTCAGTCAGGATCGACCCCAAAAAATCCTAAAAAACGGCGGCCCACGGCAGAAAGATGCCGCCCAAGGTGCCGGACGAGAGGCCGTCCGTGATCGAGGAAACGGTCGCCTCTTCGTCGACGTCAGCAGCACCGCCTTTAGCCTCAGCAGCTTCGTTCCCATCGTCATCATCCGCACGTACGTATACATACATTGAGCTATCGATTTCTTCCTTCTCGATGCGTCCCTCTCTTTCATCCTATTTTTAATGAAAGATATCGACATATTGAACAGACAAAAAAAAAAGAATAGAAATTAATTTATTCGCATCGTTAAACGTTCTACTTATTGAAATCCGAGCATTTTTTTTGTGTCCCATTTCCGTCACGGCCATATACCAGCTGTTATGTACTTAGAGAGACAGCTGGTTCTATACTGTGATGACGTCAATCCACTGGGTATATTCATTGTCTTTTTGTATTATATTGTTTAGCTG
This sequence comes from Chydorus sphaericus, assembly GCA_030141595.1. Classification (NCBI taxonomy): domain Eukaryota; kingdom Metazoa; phylum Arthropoda; class Branchiopoda; order Diplostraca; family Chydoridae; genus Chydorus; species Chydorus sphaericus. Next base: position 10,996,808 of record CM057934.1, on the reverse strand, counting down.
AGAATGAAGCCCCGGTTACGAAAAGTACGGCCGATGAGATGAGCGAGAAAGCCAAAGAACAACTGACCAAAATCGCCAAAGAGATGGGCATGCCTGTTTGGGCACTCTACTGTATCGGGATAGGTGAGTTTGACCTTCGGGATTTGTAATATAGTAGAATATGTAGTCTCAGGTGCAAAAGCTGCAGCATCGATAGTAGTATTGTGTATATAGTAGTCGATGCTTTGAACGACACGCAAATCACTTATATTGGATATGAAAAACGAGCGCTTTGCGTGCGGGACGCGCGATTGTTGTTTACTCTTCGTTCACACACAGTTGTGGCCCTGGTAATCTTGGTGATAGCATTCTGCTGCATCCGGCGGTGTTGCCGTAAACGGAGACCTAAGGACGCTAAGAAAGGACTCAAAGGAGCAGTGGACCTCAAGTCCGTTCAACTCCTTGGCAATGCCTACAAGGAGAAGGTGTGTAATTCAATTTATAATGGGAAACCAAAATAAATTGACCTCGTGTGGGTTGGTTAGGTTCAACCGGATATGGATGAGCTGACGGACAATGTAGAGGAAATTGCAGTGGAAGGAGAGAAGAAAGAAGAGGTGAAACTTGGAAAGCTTCAATATAAACTGGAATACGATTTCAATCAGAGTAACTTGGTGGTGACGGTTCATCAAGCCGAAGAGCTTCCCGCCCTCGATATGGGAGGTACCTCGGATCCTTACGTCAAAGTCTACCTCCTACCCGACAAGAAGAAGAAATTCGAAACCAAAGTTCACCGCAAGACGCTCAACCCCGTCTTCAACGAAAATTTTACTTTCAAGGTTTGTCTTTTTTATTCATTTTCGCATGTAAATTTTAAATTTTAATTGAGTCGAATTATGTAGCTCCCTTATGCTGACGCCATGTCCAAGACCCTCGTGTTCGCCATCTACGATTTCGATCGCTTCTCCAAACACGACCAGATCGGCGAAGTGAAAGTTCCACTCTGTCAAATCGATTTAGCGCAGACGATCGAAGAATGGGCTGAAGTTACCAGCGTCGAGGGAGAAGGCGGACAGGTAAATCAATCTTTTATTTAAATATTTACAACCCCATCAGCCATATCTATCGACGTCTTGTTAGTTGATCCCCTTTCGTCTCGCTGCTCGATCCATCAGCTGATCCTATGCGCTATTTCTTGTCGTGGAAATAGCAAGGCTTTTTTTTCTCTCCCCTATGTGTCGCTCACAACGGCGATGATGTGGTGCTGATATCTAAACAAACGTCACAAACCCAGTATCGATATGAATATTAGTCCTCGTCCTATTTATTATTATTATCATAGTTGCTGGCCTACTCCTCCTTTATACATAGGTAGCTGAGATTATTTAGATTTGTATTTTTTAAACAAAAAGTAATATGTAAATCCCCATAATAATTAGATCAGGTTGTTTTACATATTTTGTTATAGTTTGAATGATTCGGCATGTTGCATGGCCTGCTTTATTTGAGAATGTCTGCCTATTTATATTGGAAGAGAAGGCCACTCACTCACTCACTGCGCTGAACCTAACAAATTCAGTATTTAGTTTGATATAAAAAACCCCTTTTATATAATGATTTATCAGGCTTGATTGAATGTTTTCTTTGAATGTATATATATTTAGTGCATGTTGTCACGGAAGAGGTGTGATAAATTGAATGTGTACGCGAAACGTACGTGAAATGATGGACGGAAACAAATGCAAAAAAAAAAAAACTCTTTTTCTGATTGGTTTCTCTTTTGATTATCTTTTTTCTCTTTTTCTGGCTCTCTGGCATCCCTTTTGATCGGATTTTTATGCAAAAAATTCAAACAAATACGGAACGTTATCTCTCTATCTCTCACCGCGCTGAATTATGATCCCGCGGGAACAAAAACCAAACAAAAACACACATTATGTTCGTCTTCATGCTCAATGCCAAATTATCCGTAAGTATTGAACGGAAGCATTTTTGAAAACTTTTTCTCTTTCTTCTTCTTCTTCTTCTTCTTCTTCTTTTTATTTATACATATTTATTATACGCATACTTTTTTCTCTTTCACTTTCTTCCTGTGAATGAATTCCTATATATTATATACATAGATATTTTTACAATTTTATTACTTTTTCTTCATTATCTCTCTTTTTTTTTCTAAAAAAACAAAACACAAGCTCACTCAATTACATATTTATAGTCGACAGGGAAACTTGTTGAATAAATAAAATTTAAAAAACGCTCGTAGAACATCAGCAGCTAGGACTCACTCTCTCTATGTATAAACCAATTAAATAATAATAATAATATAACCACTCGCTATATGTAAACTCCAATACATGGCTGATAGAATTCGTATTATTCTCTTTTTCTATAATTATAAAAATGCAGGAAAACAAGTTGGGCGACATTTGCTTCTCACTCCGTTACGTCCCCACGGCTGGTAAATTGACTGTCGTCGTCCTCGAAGCCAAGAATCTGAAAAAGATGGATGTCGGTGGACTTTCAGGTATAAATAATTCAATTGTATAATAAATGTAACTATGATTAATATAATTTTTTTTCAATTTACAGATCCATACGTCAAGATTGCGCTGATGCAGAACGGGAAGCGGTTAAAGAAGAAGAAAACGAGTATAAAGAAATGCACTCTGAACCCGTATTACAATGAGTCATTCACCTTTGAAGTTCCCTTCGAGCAGATTCAGGTTTCATAACTCATTATAAAAACAAACGAACTTTTTCTAAGAAATGTTATCAATTCCAGAAAGTGCAACTGATGGTGACTGTGGTTGACTACGATCGTATCGGTACATCTGACCCAATCGGTAAAGTCATTTTGGGTTGCAACGCCTCAGGAACAGAGCTTCGTCATTGGTCCGACATGTTGGCCTCACCTCGTCGCCCTATCGCCCAGTGGCACACCTTGAAGGAACCCGATGATGGAGACAAGAAAGACTAAAAAAAAACGATAGAAAGAAAACCTCCAAAGCGAACCCCATTCTTTTGTTTATTTTCTCAATGTTTTCTTCAATTCTTCTTTATCCGTGTGTATCACCCGCCCCTGAAGATTGATTGTTGTTTTTCATTTATTTCTTTCATCAACTCCAATAAGGGAAGAGGAAAGTGCGTTGTTAAATTATTAGAACGGGACGGTATCATCATCATCACCTTATAAATTGTGTCTGTTGTTTGAGTCAATAAAAAAAGAGTAGGCCTCTTTCCTAGTCCTCCCCCACTGTGAATAGAATTCTTCTTCTCCATAATATATTTCAAGCTTTGTTGATCTTATCTTGTCATTGGTCTCTCTTTCTCTTTCTCTTAGCTGTTCTGTGTGTGTATAAAAAGAATTGTAATCCTTCGATCCGCAGAAACAGCTGTTGTTCTGAACCATTCCTATACATATATCATCACACAGACCCTTCTTTTCCTTATATTCTCTCTCTTGCCTGTTTGTTTGTTTTACTTTTCTCCATCAGCGAGATATCAATGTCGGACGGTGTAACACACAGACGATATCCTTCCTTTAAAAAAGAAGATATGACATCACACGCGCATTTACTTTAAAAAATGATATGAGACGACAAAAAACATCATTTCGTGAAGCTTTTTATTCGTTGTTGTTAATATTTGCTGGATTATATCCAGGAGAAGACACGTTCCCCACCGGCAGAATCGAGCAATTATTATGATTTACGATGTTGTTAGACAGAAAAAAAATGTCGAGTGAGAGAGAAAAGACGACAGAAATACAAATTGCCATTTGTTGGTTCAATAAGTCTCGTTTATTTTTAGATGTACCGCCGAGTGTACCGCATCGCAGTCTAACCTCTTTTAACAAGTCCAAAAATATAATAATACAAATCCAAGCTGATGCATGTATTAATATGCCACGTCAGGTAATCAATGATCATTACGCATTGAAACTACAAAAAAACGTCATCCGATGATGTGTGCACGCTACGACGAACCAACTGTAGATGATCAGAGTTGTTCAGTACATCGACGAGTAAAACTGTGATTTAATTAAGGTAGCATATTGACCGCATTCTTTTCTAATTGAATCTGATTAATTTCTTCATATTCTCTTGTGGCATTAATCATATAGAAGAAAATATATCATCTACTTCTTCTTGGTAATAGCGGTATCTGATTTGTGCTCGGATTTTTAGTCGAATAGCTGAAAATGTTAACCGGTTACTTTTTTAATAACGGTACGTATATTTTCTGCTTTATAATTGAATGTTATCGTTCTACTAAGCTATTGAATTGATAATGTGAATAAGGACTGGTTTCCCTCCAAAACTGTATCCTTAAATCAACTCGAAGTTTATAGCAGTACTTATTATTAAGAAAACAAACAAAGGACAATGATACATTGATTGACTTTTTGGGAAGAAAATAAAATATTGAAGGTTTTTTCTGCTTCCGTTATCAATGCCATTGTTTGCACTACAATCACGAGCTCATGGCTGATCATTAAAAGCTCTACGTTTGTTTTAATTGAGCCTTATTACGGTTCACGTAAAACTCTTCACCGTATTGATCGAATCAAGATAAGAACTCGGCACCAGAACTCCGCGCCCCGATCCGGTTTATATCTCAATTCGTCCGAATCAAACTGGTTGTAAGTTTTGACAAAGTTTAACCTTGCTGCCTAGTAGTCATCCCATTTCAAAAATATTTATGGAAGAAATATTTGTAATGCGTTGAATGTATAAACAGGTTTTTGTTTCGTTATTTCAAATGCTAATAGGCTGTAGGCCACTGTATTTTTAAGAGCTTTTTTACTGAGTTTTATTATCAGTTCAGGAAAATTTATACGCATCCTTGAAAACCCGAATCGGGTTGTGTGTGAAATTATATCCACGGTTGTAGCTCGCCGTAAAAAAACAGGTCTCGTTGCTGCGTATCAGAGTTCGTCTTTTTCTCATTTTTTTTTTAATCTTTCTCTTTTGACTGGATCCAGTTTTCCTGCAATCTGATTAATTATTCAGTTCAAAAGAGCCAATGCGGTGTAGCCAGCAAGTATATAGAATGTTTTTGGATCTATCGAGATACGTTGCGATGGAAACCTGCTTTCTAAAGGCTCCGTGGCGAGCGTAGAGCTGCTCAGCGCGGAAATCAAAACAAAAAAAATCAGCGTGACGTCACTGGTCCACAGTTGCTGTTTAGACCTCGTCTCGTCAAGGCTGCATGAAATTTTAGACTGCTAGGCTGCTAAATCTGTAAAAGGCATGCGCATAGATCGTAGAACGAGAAGTGATCAAGAGAAGAGAGGGAAAAGAAAATGATTCCGTCTGTTTAAGGACTGTGAAACTATTATTTACAAGAAGAAAAGTGTCAGAAAGGAAGCAGAACAAGTCGAGGATAAAGTACTTTACACCAACAGGCTGGCTCTCGTCGAAAAAGAGTCAACATATTGAGTTTTTTTTTTGTTTTGGTTTTCAGCAATGGTGGGCTGCAGAAATTGCGCCAGGACGGTTATCGTTCTCGCTGTTTTGGCTCCTATTCTTTCCTTGGTTGTTTTAGGAGTACAACACAATAAAGGTAACCATTCATATTTGATGATAGTATTTTTGAAATAATGATTCAATACCCACAAATATAGCTTATGGGCAGAACAACAACAATAAACAGACAGATGGAAAGTCTGCACATCTGGTTGTGAATCATGTTAAGAAACAGGTGAGACCTACTTTTGTCAATATTTCCTTGCCACATTTTACTAATATTTTCATTTTACAGAGCAATGTCATCACAGATAGCCATGGGAGTCTGTTATTTGATCCCCCGTTGCTGGATTTTGGGGACTGGTATGCTTTCAATACTTCAAGAAATTGTGACTTTATTTATAATTTCTGATATTTCTCAGTGCTATGAGTGTTGTATGGAGACAGAAGGTGAACATCAAGAACAACAGGATGGATGAAAAGCCCATCAACATCCTCTCGATCTCAGGATCGTCACTGCATTTTCACTGTTCTTTTGTAGCTGATAAAGTACACTTTATTTTCAATTAGTCCTTATCTCTTAGTAAATTACTAATGATATTCATTTCCTCAGATACTCGAGCCGGCCGCCAATACTTCGTTTGAAGTAGTTTTCCTTAGCCGGGAGGAAGGATATGTGGAAGACACACTGTACATCCACACTTCAAGAGGGGCATTTCCCTACAGGGTATGTCACATTCCATTTAAATTCCCACTTTTTATAAATATTTTTTTCCCTTTTCTTTTAAACAGGTACAAGCGAGAGGTATGCCGAATCCTTTCATGGTCAAGCCGTTTGTAAATGTTCGGATACCGGTCAACACCACCTTCTCTCCTCTTATCCATATGTACAATCCGTTTGCCTCTGCCCTACAGGTATTCAATGTCGAGTTTCTTTCATCGTTTTTCAATACAAATTAATATATTTTTTTCTAATATTTAGGTTCTAGAAATGTTTGGCAGCAGCTGCGATCTCCACTTAGAGATGCCAGTGAGTGGAGAAAAGGAGCCTAATAATGACTCCCTAGACTGGTGGATCATTCCGCCTCATCAGAGCAAAGCCATTGCCAAAGTAAACTTTTTGGCTATGCGAGCCATGAATGTTACAGCATTCGTAAGGTATGGTTGAATAAATACCATGTTTATAACAACAAAGAAATCATCCTTTTCCCCCTTTTAATAAAGGATACGAACCAATTACACGGCACATCCGCACGGTTCTCTTATGCTGCCCGTTAGTCTGGAGGTGACTAGTCAACCACTGCTCTTTTGCCCCCAGCAATATCTCGACTTTGGCGTAGTCGAAGCCAGCGATCCTGCAAAGACGCTAAAACTCTTCATCATCAATTCTGGCAACAGACCCATCACAGTGCAAGTGAGTATCTGCTGCTTAATGGCGCATAGAAATTGTGCTCTTCCTTTGTCTCTCCCTATATATATTGTGCAGAGACAAAGAGGAAGAAGACAGTTTTGATATTGTTTTGTTTTTGTCCGGTAGAGCGTGGTGGCGTCTCCCGCAAGCGAGGGATTGTCGATCGATTTCAGTCCGGTCAAAGTACCACCGTCACTGACGACACCAACTTTGATTGCATTGGTCACATTTCGTCGTAAGTTCATATTTTAAACACGCTCTATACAAATAAATAATGACACGGTTTGAAATTATCGATTTATTAGCTTCGAGAGTAAATCAATTGCGGACCATCAGCGGCCGGATATTGGTCCAGTCAAAGAGCGGACAATTCAAAGCCTCCGTTGGCTACCAAGTGACTGTTGCTGCGAGCTACTTACACTATAATCGGTCCTCGACTCAGTTTTTGGCAAGCCATCACCTTCATTTACCGTCGTGTCAACCTCTAAGCGTTTCTAATGAATTCGCGCTGCCCGTTGATGTGGAAGAAGCAGTCCTTGACGCACAAGTAGAAAATAAGCATTCATTCTTTTAAAAACATATTTCAAGTTCCTAAATTTTTTACTTTCTCTTTAGGAATACATTCAAGCAAGGAATTTCAGTAATAGGGTACTTAGAACGCGAGAACAAGGAACTATTCTTATGCTTTGTCTTGTTAAAATGCCACCGTTACTTGATTCACCCTTCGTTACAAGCCTACATCTGAGGACAAACGCTTCAGCCGGTTTGGATATTCCAGTCAGTGTCTTTACCGGCCGAGTCGTACCCATTTGGAACGATTTCATAAAGCTGGCAGAAGAGGATCCTGATGATGGATTGAACAATTCTACGGACCATTCTATCGGATGGCTGACAGAAGGATCGAGTAAAGAGCTCTATCTGGCCATTTGGAACCCGAATCCAATTGGGGTTTCATTACAAGGATGGGGTACGAATTGTAGCAATGCCATTATCACGTATCTTGGGAGTGAGAATGGAAGCCCGACGCAGTTTAAAGCCCGTAGTCATTATGCCAACTTGACAATGGCCACCACTCTACGACCGGAAAGTTATGCAGTCTTTCAGGTTCAAGTTCAGATGCCTCGGGATAATGAAGAAGAAGAAGAAAAACCGGTTGATAGGTGCGCTGGTCCATCACCAACTGCGCTAGCTGTCCACGTTCGAACCATTTTTGAAACGGTAAACTTAATCTTTTACAAAATAACTTTTGACATGATTCCGTTATCATTTTTTAATATATTCAAGGTTGCCATCAATCTACATTACCGGACAGTGCCTGGAGCCATCAGGACTATTCCCGCACCGTTACCATGGAGTGCCAACTTTCTCGATCCATTTTTGACAACTGAAGTCCGTTTGAATTCGACTCTCAAAGAGTCGGTGACAGTCGTCGGCTTTCAGGTATAAAAATTAACATAATATTTTTCAATGGTATCTTTACAATATTTTTAATATTCAGGCTGCTCATCCGTTCCATCACAAGTTGAATTTCGACTTGTATAATGGCAATACAACATCCGTCGTTCAGGGCATGCAGTCTGCTGGTGTGGCCAGATTAGCCTATCCGCTCGACTGGGATTGCGCCACTTCGGCTCGGACTCAGTTGGTCAGTGAATGGCAACTCGGGCAGCATCGATGGTGGAACGCCTTTAGTGATTTGGATTTAACGACTTCTCTATACAATTGTTACGAGTCACTCGTACAGTCCGTCTGGCAGCAGATATCATCGGTCAAATTGGTCACTAAAGAGATCGGTTTTACTGAGATGCCTCTCCGGCTGGACGTTCAGTGGCCTCGCTTAGCTCTCAAAAGGCGCTTACACTTTCCGCTCACAGAAATGGGTCGGAGCAGTCGAGTCGATTTGAAGTTGGCCAATCCAACGGCCAGCGTCGTTTTGGCTCAAATTCTTTGGCTGGAAGACGCCCAGGTATAATTCTATAATCAATTTCTTTATTCAATGCAAAGTTAATTTAAAGTTTTGCTTATAAAGGTGGAACTGAAAGAGCTGGTATCCAAATTACCTCTCCACTTGACGGAAGGGATCGAGTTGCCTTCATTCAGCGGATCTAAAAAGAAGAGCTCACAACATCATCAACCGAGACCGGCGTTCAGCTTGGTGGAAGCGGAAGAACAGGATTCCACTAGTCCCCCTTCTCACGATAGCGTGATGGTGTACCTAACACCCGGTTCGCAAGCCCAGCTTAGCGTGACATTCAGTCCTACTTCGGACATGAAGTATAGATCCTTGTTAGTCATCAAAAACAACGTCACAGGGCTTGAGCTGGTCAGTTTATCCGGTCAAGGACAATCGGCAAAATTCCTACTGGCCAACAGAAAGCCCGGATCCAACCAACCGCTTCTCTTTGACATTAGCGAACAGCATTTGAAGAACTGCGAAGGTTCGGGATCGAACGGCGGTGGCGTAGGAGGGTGGCACAGTCGCTTTCAGTACCTAGTGCCCAGCGTTACGGTGAAGCGGACGTTCACGGCCAGGAATAGAGGACAATTTCCCATCACCATCACGGGTTTTGATATCAATCACTCACCTTGCGAAGGATTCGGATTCAGAGTGCTACAGTGCCACCCTATCACGCTATTACCCAATCAGAGTCACTCGCTGGAAGTGGCTTTCACGCCGGATTTCACACAGACTAGGGTTCACCGGACATTGAGGCTCCATTCGACCGTGGGCGGCCAGGATACGCCGCTCAATTTTACCCTGATGGCTACTCTTCCCACTCACATGCTGGTTCTCTGTGCGGCTGTTCTACCTCGACCTAACTGGGAGCTTTTCTTCTATTACGGCTCCGTTGTCACTTCCGTCTTCCTTTTGCTCTGCGTTGTTACGGCCGCCACTTTAGAAGCTGACCGCATCCTTAAATCTGGAATTTTAGCTATGGTTACGGTCGTGTCTCCTTCTGGCTCTGGGATTGAGTATTCAGCCGCTACGGCCGGTCATCTCCTCGATCTCAAGTAATATTGATTTTCATATTATTTTTCAAAGACATTTTTAATAATGTTATGTTTTCTTAGGGCCGTTGTCAGGGAGACGTCACCACCAGTTGCTCAACAAACTTTGGCTTCCCCTGCCGTATCGACGGAACCCTCCAAGGCCAGCCGAGGGAAAAAGGCAAATAGCAAGACGACTAATAAGAAAATGAAAAGTCCCATCAGCACCTCACTGCCACAACAATCTAACAAACAAGCGGCTCCTCCCGCTTGGATCTCATCCCCACTAACTTCATTGAGCACACCCACTGCCAAACGCTCCACAACCCCATCACCGACCATGTCGCAAAGAAGTCAGTCACCACCTCCAGCACCACCATCACCAGCTCCTCCTCCGCTCAAAGTGATAACGACAAAGGAAGAGACGCGGGTTTTCAAATTGAAACCGAAGAAGACAAAAGCGAGCAAAACTGTTAGCAACAGCAGCAGTGAAGAGGTCAAACCAAAGAAAGAAGTTGTAGCAGCCCAACAACATCAAGGGAAAAGAGCTCGTAGTTCTTCAGTTTCATCGAATGATAGGAACAAAAATTCTGCTCCGGCACAGAAAACAAGCAAACCAAACGCGGAAAATACTCCGGTTCCTCCTCCATCACCACCATCACCCAAGGAGACTACCTCGACAGAATCAAAATCAATCATCTGGCAACCTCGACCCGATAACAAAACGCTAGCCAAGACCACAACGGCGACTACAGCGACTAATCGGCCTCAACCACCAGTTGGCAAGATCTTGCCGGAAGTCCGGAAACCTCTTTCAACAAATTTGGAGAGCACCAATACTGTTCTACCCAAACCTATCGGGTACAGGCAGCACGCTCCTCTAGAGAAGAAACCATCTCCGGGCTGGAACAGCACGAATTCGAGTTCTTCATGGTTCGGGTTGTCATCATTACCATCCGCTGGTGCTTGGTATCCGGAAAATGGTTCACTTTTTAGCCGACCGATACAACAACTTCAACCATCCGCTCAGGAACCGTCAAGGGATTGGTTTGGTCTTCGCTCGCTAGCTTCGGAATTAACCGCTCCTAATTCAGGAGCATCCAGTGCAAACATGGATCAATCTACATGGCCCGTGACTCCATTTCCGGTGGATCCTCCTAGCACGGGTACTGGGAATTTATGGCCTGAAATCCAACCTATTTCATCAGGAAATCCTGTTAATCCGGCAGTCGGGAGCCGGGTGTATTCTCCTTGGTCGGTTCCGCATTGGCTTAACGTTACTCAACGGCAGCCAGAGCGGCAAGAACCAGTTACCGGCCAGGCTGATCAGTTGGGTGTTTTGGCTAGCGGAATTTGGGATGCACCTTCACCTCGAGCTCCAAATAATAATAATCAAGATTCTTGGAATTCCGATTATTCCCAGTTTTAAATAACACGATTACATAGAACATACAAAACGAAAGGATATCTATTTAAATCAATGGAAAGAGGAAAAAAGACTGTAATTTTTTTCTTTTTATTGTGATGATAGATAACTTTGAATTTTCTTAATTAAAATATTACTAATTTCTTTTGCTACTTGTTTTAAACACGTAGTCTCATTCATGCTGTTTACACACAAACACAAAACATAAACACGTACAGATACTGATGACGGATCTTTCATGGCGACAAGATGCTCATTATTACTGAATCGTCTATTTATATTATAAATTAGGTGATTTTACAAAGATATATGAGATAGATTGTCGCTCGTCTGCCGTTGTGTTGTCATTGTTATAACCTAGAGAGCGTTTTTTCTTCTCTAAAAACCTCTTAAGACATGAAAAATAAATACAAGTGGTTTAAAACACGCTACAATATGACTACGAGTTCTCTTATTACGTGAATGATTTTAATAAAGAAATTGGAGGGAAAACCTGTTTTTATTTTTCTGCCGCTGGGGCGAGTTTTTTCAACGAGCGGCGTCTGCTACGTCATCAGCTGATGACTGTTTTTTGACAGATCGTGAATACGTCTGCTTGCTTCAGTGTTTTCCTCTTACCAGGTAGACGTGGCATCACAAAAATGGATGAATTTAAGGTAAGTTATATTATTTTAGCATATAAATTGTATGAAATAGGTGCTTTATGTAATGAACAAGTCGGTACAGGATGAAGAATATCTCGTTAGTGGAACTATGGATAGCATTCCGTCCATCAACAGACCCGCCAATGGAGAGGGTCTACCAGAATTCAACACTTTGGATGAACCTATTCGGCAAACTATTGTAACTATACACTTATTTACCTTTCTTATTCATTTTATTAATTGAACATTTGATTTGATTTTCCATCAGGTGAGGGATCTTAAGGCAGTTGGAGACAAATTCCTGCACGTTTTGTACCCACGACACCACACAAACCTTTTAACAGAATGTGAGGTTTTCAATTAGTTGAATGAGTATTTCAATTTAATTATAAAATAAAAATTTTCAGGGGATCTTTGGGGACCACTGATCTTGTGCACATTCATGGCTCTGTAAGTTATTTAATTTAATTTATATGTAATATATTTTATAATTAAATTCTTGTATACAGCTTACTGCAGGGAAGCACAGTGAAAGGTACCGACCACCACGATGGTGGGCCAGAGTTTGCTGAAGTCTTTGTGATTGTCTGGGTTGGTGCCATGGCAGTGACAATCAACACCAAATTACTTGGCGGCACAATGTAAATACTCATTCATAATAATTCAAATGAAATATATTCATGATTATTTTCTCTATTTTGAACAGATCATTTTTTCAAAGTGTTTGCGTGCTGGGCTACTGTCTTTTACCGCTTTCAATCGCTCTAGCTATCGTCCGCATCGTGTTGCTCGTCCACCAGAGCACATTTCTCTTCATTCTGCGCTGCGTATTCTCCCTTGTGGCACTTATTTGGGCCGTATGGGGTAAGTTTATTTTTTATTAATTCCCTTTTTATACAGTTCTATTTACCTTGCGGTAATGCTGATCATATAAATAGATGCCTGTACACACTTATCATCATCAGTCTTTTTTCCCCTTTTTTATAGCGGCTATCAAATTCCTGGGCGATTGCTCTCCTCCTCGCCGAAAAGTTTTGGCCGTTTATCCAATTGGACTTTTCTATTGCGTCATCGCCTGGCTCGTCGTCTCTTTAACGAATTCATGAACATAAGGAAACATTTAACGCTCGGCCCATTCTAAATATTAAATAAACAAATGTCTTTCTATAATACAAAACATTATTGTGAATTTTTACTCTCGCCACTTTCTAATTTGTTTCGGAGTGGATATCATCTTTATCATAGATGTGGTTTAGGAAAGGTAATAGATTTTCTCTACAAATTATGAAAACAGGAAAACTAGGGCGATCGTAGATATTTATTAGAAGTATTAAAATTGATTATTTGAAGGCATGATGATGTGTTATTGATACTAACACTAATTCAGTAACGAGTTACCTATACCGGTAATATGTTTACACTTTTCTGTCCATTATTTATTATTTAGTCTAAAGGCACTATTGTTATAGAAGTCGATATTCCGAATTTCTTAGCCAACTTAAATACAAATGATATTCTCCTTTTTTTCTAAACATTTGAATTCTCAAACTATTTCTAAGAGAAAAATTCTCCAAATGTTTTCTGATGCTTTTCCATGTATATTCAATTGGCACTAAGCCTTGTGCGGCAGTGCGGCGACAAAACAGTCGCTCTACTGAACCTGTATTCTAATTCGATAAAAGTTTTATTCTGGGAACATAGTTTTAAATAATGGTGGAGGCGTGGAGCGCCCTGGTATACACGGTTATCAGTAATATTGAGTTTTGACGAAATTACAAGTTTTACGACCATCATACAAGTTTCACAATTTCCAACACTCGTCCACCTCTATGTTTATGTTAATGTTATAATTGAATTAAGTATTTTATCAGCGAAACATCCATTTTTATTTAGATTTAGATTGCCGATCATTCCTCTCAAAGTGTTTTGTGTGCTCCAGCTTACTGCTCCGGTATCGTCCTTTAGAGCCTCCCGGATCGTGTTACACGTTCACATAATTCCTATGCCTTTCCCATCTTTATAGAAGCAAGCCCATATCCTTTATCTATAGGATACGGGCCAAACATACAGTATGAATGTCCTATTCTCTCTAAATCCCTCTATATATATTTACAGTCATTCTCCTTGCAATACATGGGCGATGATAAGAGCTATTACTCGCAGCGTCTTTACGTTTTCTCATCAGGCTAGCGTTCTCCTTATTTGTGTTTTACTATTTCATGCTACCCATCATTTACAGCGGCCGTCAGCATCAAATTCGCTGGCCTTATCCAATTAGACTACCTCTGCATCATCTTCTAGTTCCACCCGGAACTAATATAAAACAAAATGTCTTATTAGTATTGTGAACTATTATGTTCTTTATCTTTTTTTGTCTCATTTGAATAATAAAGAGGGCGAGATGAAGACTTTATTGTAGCGAGGTGGGCGATGGATTATTCCAATATGTGAGGATCCCTGAACTTTATTTTTTTTTCTTCTGACTTGGGGATTGCTCATCTATATAGATTTAAGATTATAGAAACAAAGTTGAGGAGAAGTTGTTGAAATAACACTAACAAACCTTCTCATTATTACCAAGGGCATATATGCCTATTCATCGAGTATTGCTTTGAAGAAAAAAGAGTAGTATCTATTCCGCCCACCGACGTCATCACACTTGAGCGAGCGGAGGAGGAGGGATCTCGCCTGCTGTATATAAAGAGATCCTCGCTCCACCTTTGGAAACAGTTCAGCTATATAGTGTCCAGCTCCATAGCACCACTGTGTAGAGAGAGAAGAGCTCTTCTACCACATCTTCTCATACACACTCAAGAAGAAGAATATTATTACGACGATGATGCGCATCGAGTGGTCAATCGTAACAATTCTCATCGTGATGGCCGGGATTTCCATGGTTGTCTCCGACGGAGGTCCAGGAGGCCTGGATTGCAGGTTTTTATATCTCCAGATATATTTTGATGATGTCACTTAAAATATATGTCTATTTGTACAGGCGATTCGTTTTCGCACCTGCTTGCAGAGGTGCAACCATAAAAAGGTCGTCGATCCCGTCTATCCAGAGTATCCCACTATTTGAGTAAGTTATCATCTCATCTTGTATTACAATTTCTAACTAAAAAAAAATTTAAATCATAGTGAAAATGCTGAAGGAGTTAGCAGCGAAGTTACTATCCCAAAATATCAGGTTCCTCCTATTTGGATGTTATCTGTTGATCGGGTAATTTAATTTAAAAAATTTTACTCATTTTTTCACGGTGATGAATGAATGATTTTTTTTATTGAAATAGCCTCGCCCTTTGAAAGTTCATTGGGCGCCTGTTCAGCAGCAACATTTGAGTAACCGACTTTCCCAGCAGCAACTTGAAGACGAAGACGTAAACGAAGATTGATTAATTTTGGGCCATCAGAACCTTGCATAATAGTTTATTTTATTGCTGGCATAAAATATGTGTGGGGGGAAGTAATTATGTTTCAGTGTTAACTTTTAAAACCGCCAATCAGCATCCAGTTTTATTATTGTTATTGAGCTTACATGAGCATCGTCATAATACAGTTCGTAACCTTATTATGATTTATTTAAAATATCAAGACGCCGCAGCATCCACGCTAAAATTCATGTAATACATAATATACCCATGAAGAATACAATTTCGTACCATCTATCGTACCACTTAACTTGATTTAAGATTTATTATTTTTTTTTATATGCAAAAAAAATTGTGATTCTTAAGTTCAGAATTTTTTTTACTTGATGCCGTCCTCTCATTATAAAACTTTTTTGGTTTCATTTTCAAGGAAGAAAATGACGAAACATTACTTCGGGAAAAAGGGGCTTAATTATTTTTTATGTAACCTAGCTCATCCTTTGGCTACAGGAAGAAAAAGTTGCTTACTGAAATAAAAGAGGATCTGAACATGGATTCTAGTTTAATTGCCAAGGGACAAGGAGCGGATTCCAGGAGTGGTCCTAATAGTAGTATCGTGTATGCTGCTTGAACTTTAACTCGGAAGCTTTTATAGAGACTGCACTAATAGCTACCAATCAATTTCTCCATCGGTTAAAAACGTTTGTTTACTGACATTTATTTTTTTAAATACCTATATAAATTAAGTAAATTAAATATTTCATATCGATTTCATATATATCCTGGTGAATTTATGATGTACTCTCTTATTGACCTTTTATATTGGACCCCTCCACCCTTTTATTTAGTTTTACAACTTTTGTTTGGCGGGCTGCCGAGAGGTACCGGTATACCATCAAGACACACCTGGGAGGCCACAGCTGTACATATTTATATCTTTTAGATCGAGGCATCATCCTATCGATGTGCTCAGTGCGCGACAGCCACCACCGCCCATATTGAAAGGAAGGAATAGCCGTGGAAAATAATAAATCTTTTCGGACAACCAGATTGAGAATCCGAAGTGCTTATACCATTACGAAAAAGACCAATATAATTTTGCTTATGTAATTAGTTGATAAGAAGACCAACGATTAATATAATACCGTTTTTCTATGCCAATGTAGTTCAATAAGTGGTCATAATATTTTAAAAATATAGTCCTACAGTATAACACCGGTATTAACCACTCTTTGACCTTTGAAAGGTTATAGTGGTCTTATGAGAAAACTATTATTGATTGATACTCGTGCAAGCATAGTTAATTGTATGTTGCCTGTTTATTATTCACTAATACTGGTTGTTCTTCAACAGACTTCTACCGCTAATTTCAGATGAGGTTATGTGGAATGAAGATCTATTCGTTTTTTATGGACTACACAACATCAATTCATGCTTGGCAATAATAAACGTAGCTTAACACTATCGACTGATTGAGAATGGTGCGTAATCTACTCCTGTACTGCTGGTCTGCTGTACGAAGAAGAAGATAATTTCAGTAGTCCAGATAACCCGAAACATAATTTCTTTAAACAAGAAACAAAAAAAAAAACAAAAAAAAAACAGCTTTTCTTAGTTTACCAAAATGGTGAAATACGCGATGGCCAATAATATGACCGCCTCCAGCCATCAAGATATATTTTCTTGATGATATCGACACCATTCAGACATTTATTTCCTTCACGAAAGGATCTTTACGTTTGCAGTCAAGGTGCCCACAGGAATACAAGTAAACGCTCTATCCACGAACACGGAGCTTCCATGGTGATGTGACAATTGGGTAATAGGCCTATATTTTTAAATAAAACATACAATGAGCAAGGTGAAGTAGCTTCAGGTTATTCAAATGCTCAAAAACTAGAATGATCCTTCCTTTTCCGTAAAAAAATCCGCCTTTTAGATTTCATGCCGTAACATTTTACAATGGCGTATTTATTCATTTTATCTTTGATTATATTGGTTCAATTTGAGTAGAGATGTGATTAACGCAAATACATCCGTGATAATAAATAGTTAGTATAAGTACCGTATAAAGAAACAATAATGGTGGTCTACTGATTTCATCCATTAACAAATTAACATCGACATAGAATCCCTACATATTTTTCTAAGGATGAATAGAGTTGAGTACGATGTTGGTGTGCAATGCGGGGTGCTTACTATTAATTATGATTAGTGCATATAGCCTGTTGTCTTTATACTGACACAGTTCACTGATTTGGAATATTATACCATCAAATTAACATAAGACGAGTAAAAAGACTACTTCAAAGTCCCTTTCACGTGCATGGTGATCCTTCTTTGAATGAATCGCAGTACGTCAGCTGTGTAAACTAATTGTAATAATATAACTATTTTTGTCCATTACAGAGTAAGTACTAAAATCGTGCACATTCAACCTGAATATATAGCCCCAAAAGGGATGTATGATGTATCTGATAGAATGTTCTATACAGGTTCTTACACATCCTACCGCCTAATTTTTAAACTTAAGTCAACGATGAGCGTTATTACAAAACTATAGGACATATCCATGAAACTTCAAACTTTTTCAGATTAAGAAGTATTTTCAATAGAAAACGAATTGAAGGCTATTAATGCGATAATGTGGGTTAATAGGTTAAGAATCCTAATAAAAATGTGGTATATTGATCCTTTTCCTTGTTTTCCCACTGAAAAACGAAGAGGATTCAGTTTAGGTACTCAAAGTGTTGAATATACTACACAGTACTGTATGCCTCGACGATGATTCGATTTCTTACACATTCGAGCATATCCTTCAAGAGGAAAAACCGTGAAGGACTTGTACTGAAACATAAAAGACAAATGGGATTCGGAAGGAGACATGTTGCATTGGTAACTGTATTATATGCCAAGCAGAAAATGTCCCAGGTGCGTGAAGTGGATTCATTTCATCAAATTACGTAGTAAACATATGTACGCCACGGGTTTTCGTATAAATAGAATTATATATATACGTCAAGCTTTTTCCAGGTGAATAGAACACAACGTGCTGCTTCGTAGGTAGTCTTTTACATAAATAGGGCAAAGAACCGTTTATAGAAGTGGGGATGTAGGCCATAACATGTGTAATCCAATTGAGGATGTATTATTGGGATCGTGTTCTATAATATGAATGACATGTGTCGGTATCCAGGTATATTTAATGAAGATGTGACCTTTTAACTTATTCTGAAATCTGTCGCATAATAATATCAAGTCTTTCTTCTATTCGAAGAAAACTTATGTACCGCCGTTCTAAAGAAGAATTTAATTGAAAAATACTGAGCTATGTATAGTTTGGTTTAAACGCATTAAACAGCATAAAACAAGGTTTTTAAACGTTTGAAAATAGAATTCGAGGTGATTGAACGTTATTGGTCCATCGCTTTCCTAGCTACGACCATAAATTAAGATATATACAGTATTTTAATGTATAGGTATTCCAACGTCGATTTTTCCAAAACTGATAATCATTTCTGTTAATATAATCAACCAAGGTTTGCTGGTTCTTCAAATAAAACATTTTATGGGTATCGATCATGGAACACTAGCTATATTCAATACATCAATCCTAAGCGAAAGGAAGTTGATGAAGGACTGTCGAATCCGGTGGCATATAATTACAATTCCCGTAAAACCTTCTATCTAAACCTCAGCAGGACCTATTCCACATATTTCCCATAAATTTTTATTCCGAATCCAACGAAAAAAAGTTAAATAAATAAAATATTAGTAGGTATCTGACGAGTTGGTGCATTAGTCAGGTCCTCAATCAGTTAAAATTGGGGACGACCAGTGATCATCACCATTAGAGATTGGTAATATAACTTATTATAAACTTGTAATATTTAATTAATAGATTCATTTTTAAGGTATGTTAGCGAATTATTCTTCCTCATTTGTAATAAGCGCACCGCGATATTACTTTAAATCACATTTTTATTTAAAATAACTAAAGGATTCGAAGTATTTAGTAGAATATCAGTATCAAATATTCATCTTATAGAACAATTCTTCTCTTTGTATATTTAATGAAAAAGGGTTCCTTATTTATTGGTTATAGTTGCTCTCAAGGGGACCCGTGCAGCCCTTCTTTTCTTCTCGTGTTTTATTGCTCCCAATTCTACAAAGTTCAGTCCTCTTTATGTTATTTATTTAACACGGCGTCCGCCTAAAAGCGGTCATTTTTGTTGCGCTAAATCCCCTTTCTCGGCTTTTGCGCGGGAGGTCGTATAAAAATTTTAAAAACAGTCCCGTGATTAGAATGACGAGATAAATCTAACAATAAAAGTTTCAATTTTATTTGAGAAATTTTGATCAAAAAAGCAATTTATAATGAAAGAAAAAGCTGCATTGCCCAAGGACAAGGTCAGTAGAAAGCCTTTTTTCTCGTCGAGAAAAAGGAAAGAATAGCTTTAGGGCTGTACTAAGTAAAAAAGTGTAGGCCTAAGTTAAATGAGCAATTTATTATTAATTTTTATAAATTTATAACTTTGGCTGGCTTAGTCAAAATTTATTAACAAGATGCCATTCGATGCAGAATTTTTAGCTCTTTATTTCTGTTTTTTTAAACTTTCGATAAACCCAATAGCGCTAAATCCCGAGAAACTTGACATTCTGCGCAACCTCTGTGTAAAAAAATGACCGCTTTTACGCGGACGCCGTGTTAATTCACATAGCTACTGGCGCCATTCCTTTTTTTAGACAGTGTTCAAGAAGCTGTGGTCAGTACATTAGTATATTTCTTTTTAAACAATTATTAGCTAAATACTATAATTACATTTTTTTAATTTGATTTTTTTTTGCAACGAATTACTTTTAGTGTCTTCCATTAATGATTGCGCAATTATGGGATTTTTTTTTTTATCAATAGATCCCGGTCGTGGAAGTTGAAATCGGAAACCCCCAGGTGCACAGGTGAGCTTCGGTAATGAGCTAGGCGCACCGCAGTTGCATCATACACTTTTAAAAATAGAATCGAATACTGAGCGCTTCACTCTTTGGGCTCGTAATTATCTTGTTAATTAAGATTTGAGTGCACTAATAAGGGATTGCGAGTCCAAGGAGTTGGGAAGCTCTAAATATCTTCTTTGAAAACCAATGTACGGTAGGCATTTTTTTAGACTACGGTACACTTTTCCATCAATTATGACGATGAATGTATTTTTCTTTTGATTTGATATGGTTGATGGTGCTCATTATATAATTTTAATATGATCACGCCCTTCAACTATACGAAGCTGGGAAAAAAAAATCTCAAAGCTTCGTTATTTTCTTCGAATCCAAGTTTTCAAAAAATGTCCAAGTCGTTAATTTGTTGGCCGCTAGGTGGAACCTCTGCACGGGAAATGTTCAGTTTTGATTTGACACAAGCCGAAGGTTAGGAACGTCAACAGTCAGCACACTTCAAACAGGGCGGGTCTCCTAGTTATTTTTGTAATATATTTTACAAAATAGAAAATAAAACGTGCCCCACACAAATTACTATCAATTTCTAAATAGGTGAGTTCATTAGTGAGGTCAATAAGACATTTCAATACCCTATTAGGTATAAAAATCTCATTTTTAAAATTTTGAAATGCAGCTGCATCCAAATCAACAGGTCACACTAAAATCAAAATGACAGTCCTAGAAACTTGTTGGTCTCCTTGTTTCTGGCATATGAATGTCAGAGAAGGAACATTTGCTGTTGCCTTCTACACAACGGTACATTTTTAGTCTCTAAATTAAATGAATTATTTTAATTAATTTTGGTTTCCTTCACAGTTCTTTCCACTGGTGCTGATTGCTTACACAGCCTATGTCATGGGAGGTGGCGATTCTTCCCAGTTTTACCTGCCATATTTTGAGGCCAACTTATCCACAAGTAACATTTTATACTTGATTTACTTTTTTCTTCACATTTTTAATATATATTTTTTAAATTTTCAGCTATGCAGTCTGCTGGTGCCTTTGTCATCCTCTTCTGCCTAGTTTTCATTGCCTCCTCTGGTATCCTCGTGCAGGGAGTCAAGAAGCAGTATCGTGGGCTCTTCTTCCCCTGGATGATCTGCATGGGACTTGTTGTCTTCTTCCAGGCTGTCTACGGCTTGTGGATCATCATTGGCTATTACATTGTAAACAACTTTTTCATACATTTTAATTTCAAATTTATAAATTAATTTTCCTTTTTTTAATTTTCAGCTTTGGAATGTATTTGTTTCCATTTGCAATTGGCTCTGGATGGCAGCCAATGTGAGTATTTTAAATTACTTTATCAATTAATTATTATCTAATTTTCTTAATTTCTCACAGATTTACTTCTTCCTCTGTGTCTACTCTCAGTACAAGATCATCACAGAGAATCAAGCAAGGCATATCGAGCTCCTCTATCCTTGAAGAGAAATCTCTTTTTAAAAAGTCCAACTTAATTTTGACTATCTCTTTCTTACTGTTTGAATCTCAAGGCATCAACCTTTTTTTTTTTGACGAAGTGCATATTGTTGTTGCCCTTTTTTATCCTTCACCGATTCCGTCCGTATCCATTCCGCCAATACATTTTGAAAAGAAAGAGATGCCGTGTCGAGATGGCATAAGTGAAAAGGCGTGTTGAAATCAGAGACTTTTTCGTCGTCTCTTTGATGATTATTATTTTTCTGATAAGGAAAGAGACAGCAGCCGAAGAAGATATGAATCGCCTTTGGCAACTGTACACTCTTGAGTGAGTGTCTAAACAAATAGCCGTTAAAGGGAGAAAAAGAAAGAATGCACTAGTCATAATCGTTACGTTATTCGAGGGGTTGCTGCTGCTTCTTTTTCAGGTGTTTGAAGTGGATCTCAACGGGGGGTTTTGTTTTTTCTTCGAAAAAAAATGCTGCTGTTGATAAATTGTGAAAAGTGTAGAGATAACGAACGACCATACTAGAAGCTATTATTCTGGAACTATTTTAAATTAATGACACTTTAGTTATCCAAATTTGAAAGAAGAAACCTTTTAATTTTTATCTTTTTTCAAATGTCGCGCCACTGGGTGGAGTTTTTTAAGGGGATTTTCTTTCCTGTCTGTTGAATACCGACGACGACGACCACCGCGTAATTGGTCTCTGGTTGGATGATGGATGCTGTGTTTATTCCTTTTCGGAGATCTAGATAAGTTCATACCGCCGCACTGTGGACAGACATCATATTTCTTTGACGTTTAGATTCTGAAAGAGAGATGTAATTCAGTCAACTTTCTTCTTCTTAAAAGAGCTGTCGGATTATATCTCTGAATGAGATATGGAAATATATTTATAATTGTCCTTGCCCGGAACTTTATTGTTTGCAGTTTGATTGACATCGGTTTATTTTCGAGTCAGTAAACATTGAGAATATAAAAGAAAGAAAAAGTAGGACACTTTGGATAAAAATCAAGGATTTCAGGTTGACCACAGCATCAAACCGGATTTATATATACGTTAATTGCAACGTGAAAAGAATGTGATGTTAGATAACCAAGATATTTCCAGTTTATTTCAACAGTAATGTATACATCAAATGCTGCGCAATGGGAGGACAAGTTGAGGTGATTGGGCGTAGACGTCAGAACGATTATTATTCCCAGCCATATCCATCTGTCAATTCTCATACAGAATAAGAAATTTCTTGTATAATCGTTTTATTGATGCAGGCTGACCTTGCACGAAAAGAAAGAAAAAACCACGTGTTGATGCAGTTGAAAAAAAATATCCCTTCGTCATAAAATCACCATAAAGTCCTTTTTTTTTCTCTCTTTATTTCCAGGTCAAAAAATATTGGGGGAAGAAGAAGAAAAACTTGTTGATTATTCTTTCTGGAGAGAGAGAGAGAGAAGGGTGGCACCACAGTTTTAGGGTGCCCTGGCGGGAAGCTGTCTCAGTCGCCTGCCATTCGAGCTAGTGTAAGCACGTGTTTTTTCGTCTGTTCTGTGTGTGTCTCCAAAAAGTTTCAAATAACTCTGTATAGCTCTACGGAAGTGTTGAATAACCTTTTGGGTAAGATGAAATTTCATCCATATAAATAAATAAATCGATAGGCATTTTTATCTTTTAGGGGAAACAACAACCTTTTTTTTTATTGACTCATTTGAATATCGTTGTCGATGCAATCGAGACTTTTCAACGGCCATAACTTTAGAGGATCTTTATGTTTCTCTCTCCACTTAATATCACACTACACAACGTTGTCAAATTGGCAGCAATAAATATTGAGGAAAAGAAGGCTTTTGTTAGACCTCCTCTTTTCTTTTGTGTTTTTCTTTCATAATCTCCGACGACGACCCTTTTTGCATCTCCCCCCTTCTGACATAATGTTTCAAGCCTTATGGTATGCACGTGGGGGCTTAGAAGAGGACACGGCTGAAACAAAGTTTTGTGAAACGGAAATGAATTTTTAGTTGCCTAATTTTTAGCAGAGAGAAAAACCAGTTCTGGAATGTCAACTTATTTACTCTGGTATGGATCCTAGAGGGGATATATATACAAGAGAAATGTTCTAAACAAGAGACCCCCAAGTTGGGGTAAAAAAGAAAAGACCCCTGCTGAGAAAAGGGACACCCAGCAGCCAAAAAAAAAATCTTTTAAATCTTTTTTTTACTTTGATGCTATCTTTTTTTTTTACTGAATAAATAGTGAAATTATCATGTGAGATTTTCTTATCAAACTTTTCAACCCTTTATTTTTTTTGTTATGTGTGACAAGTCTATTGACTGTCTGATAAATTATTTTATATTTTTTTTTTGTCGGTTGAAAAAACCAGGTCATTTAGAAGAGATCAAAAGAAACTTTTTGAGGGGGTAAAAAAAGGGCGGATCGGATTTCTTTTCTTCCAGCAGCCGGGTTTTGGACGTGATGGATCGGCCAGGCGAAAATAAGCGCCCAGCCCTAAAAAATAAAAAAAAAGCTTTAAAGTAATGTGAAACGGCCTAAACGGAAAATTTTTGTTAAAAATCGATTCTAATAGAGATCAAATTATCGTCAGGGTCAACAAGTGAGACTAATAAATACTTTTCCAGACTGATAACATAAATCCCAAACTATTTTTATTATTATAGATTATGCTACGTTGCCAAATCAACCGTCATAAAATATTTTTATTTGTGAGCGTGAGAAGTCGGTCTGCAGATTTTTTTTTATTTCCAGTCGTGTAAATCCGAAAATATACTATTTTTTCTCTCTACTAACGCCTAGCTAGAGTGAGTCACCAGCTGATGGATTTAGCGGCTGCCCGCC
This sequence comes from Chydorus sphaericus, assembly GCA_030141595.1. Classification (NCBI taxonomy): domain Eukaryota; kingdom Metazoa; phylum Arthropoda; class Branchiopoda; order Diplostraca; family Chydoridae; genus Chydorus; species Chydorus sphaericus. The sequence goes on along the minus strand of CM057934.1, from coordinate 10,972,255 downwards.
GCTGAGCGGCTAGCTTAGTTTATTTTGGCCATTTCAAATCGTGTGTGGCAGAAATGTTTCAAAATAAATCTTTTTTAAAGATTTTTAAATTTTTTTTTTTAATTCTAGATTTTTTTTCAAACTAAAAATAAATCGTTTAAAAGAATTAAAATTTGCCTCTTTTTTTCAATTTAAAAACGGATTTTTTTTTTTTTTTTTGAAAGTCAAATTTAGAATTTGTTTTTCTTGTTTGTAAGAAAGTTAACTATGTTTGTTGACTAGGATGGAGACACAGACGATTCTTACCTTTCAAGTCTCATTTTAATTTTAGACTTGTTGATAGGCCGGCGGCGGGCCGGTTGTAACCGACAGACCGGCCGGACGCCGCCGCCGCCGTCGGTCGTCCAAAGTCTCTCTCTCGGTCGGGTCCCGCCCGGCAAATCAACAAGTTTTATTACAACCTAACTGAAAGAGAGACCCCCCGCCCTGAAAAGACATTTCCGAGTTGGAAAAACTATTTTTTCAAAAAAACCCTTTTTTTCTTTTTGAATCTTTAATTACATCACAATTCAATTTCTTTAGCCATATTTTTCTTATTCAAATATTTATTTCTAAAATTCGATTTTTAAAGTTCCTTTTTTTAAAAAACTTATTCTTGCTCGTCATCGTCCTTCACAGCCTTTCAAACGTCCTTGAAAATAGATGTGAAAATAGTTTCAATTGAATTAAAATTTTAAAAACAAGAAAATAAATAAGCCAATTTGTTCGGAAATCCCGCGTGATTCACGCCGTTTGGCACGCGGAACGACACGAAAAGTTGTTATCCCACGCAAACTGCCAGAGGTCACGATTGCCCATCTTTGGACACTTTTGCAGGACATCGACTTTTGGTTTATCTCTCGTTACAAGCCATAAAGTCTTGAGGATGACGTAATTGCTTGCTCATCTTATTCAAATTTTGGCGCTCTTTATTTTTAAAATTTTTAAAATAAATAATTTTATTAGGCCTGATTTTTAAAATTTTACGACTTTTTTTTAAGAAAAAAAGGACCACCCTTTTATTTTTTATTTTTGATGGTTTATAAAGATTTCCAAATTTGGGAATCAAAGCCATTTTCATTAAGTAAATTGCCTATATTTATTTATATGGGTTTCTCCTTTTTATTCTTTTTTTAGTTTTTAAAGGTTGACGTTGCGTAAAAAAAGGCAAGCAAATTGATTGTTATGTAAACGTACCCAATTTAATTATTTTCCATTGTTTTACGACCTGTTGACGCATTGTTTATGCACGTCTACAAAATTGATGGATTCCGTAATTATCAATAAAAATCGTAAATAAAAATTAATTCATTTAAAATAAAATTATATTTATATTTTATAAAAATTAAATTCAAGATAAATAAAAATTAATTCAATTGAAATTAAATATATAATAATTTTTAAATTAAAATATTTCCCTCAAAAGTTGTTGAAAGACATAATTGCTGAAATTCCGGATTATGTGACAAATATGCTGGTAGGGTAGTGAATCCAGCTGGTTGTCGACATCCGCCCTTGTGTCTTTGGGCGTGGTTCACATGATGATGATGCAGCCAGAAAGAAAAGAGGGGCTTACAGATGTCACGAAAAGGGGCTTCCATCTGCACAGGAAATCCATCCAGCTGCTTGAAGCGCCCTATGGCGGGAGAAATAAATAAAAAAAAAAGGATCGATTCGTTACGCTTTTACCTATAAATAATGAATATAATTTATTCTGTTTATATTATTGTATTTTTTTATTTTAGGAATTTTTATGGGGAGGTACTATTAGGAGCTGACGAGTCTTTTTTTTTATGTTTATTTTCTCTCTGGGTTAAATTTGTTAGTCTAGCATTATCGTGTTATGCAGAGCGGTAATTGTATATTTTTGTTTTTCTAAATTCTTTTTCTTGTAGAATAACATGTTGATGAATTTATTTAAATTTTTAAAAATATGTAAATTCGTTTCTTTAAATTATTTGAAGAAATCAAATAAATCAAAGAGACTGGCAACGTCGCATTGGCCCTGGTTTTTAATTTGAAAATGAATTTATTTAAATTTTTGAAAATTAAAGTAATTATGTGAAGAAATGCAATAAATCATGGCAACGTCGCATTTTAATTCAAAAGAAAATCATCTTGTTTGACATGACATCATGATGTTGAGTTATGTAAGCCTTACACGATATTCTGATTTTCATTGTTTGTTATCAGAGTCGAACCGGATTTTCGAGCGGAGCGCTATCTGGTGGGGATCTTTTTACGTTGAGAGAAACAGCTGCACCAGTCCTTGGGAAAAAAGACAAAATAAGCCAGGGGATCATGACGTCATTCTCAGCAAGGTCATTTCATATATATTCCTTTAAATGACAGAAAAATTAAACTTGTTTTATTTAGCGCGAAATTTGAATTTTTTTTTCATATTTAATTGCTCGGAAAAAATAATTGGTCGGTCCTTTTGTGATGTAATTAAAAATTACCGTTTTTTGAGGAGCTCACAAATTGATTGCTCTGCCGACACTTTTAAAAATTCGTGATTTTCTTTCCGGTTGAATTTTTTTTCACGAAACAGTTTTGACAGATTTTAGTTATCATGTCGATCGATTGATTAATCGGCACTCACGAAAAGGAGCCCCTCCCTTTTTAAAATAGATTGGTCGGTTGATAATTCTTACGTGAGACTCTACTCGAAAATGTCTTTTGACACGCACCGTAGTGGTCAACATATTTCCGGAAGGCCTAAAAATATTCCAGGTAACACAAATCACGCCGTTGTCCCTTTTTTTCTTGTCGTTAAGACACGTGAGAAAAACTCGTCGTAAATCAAAATTTTTTTGAGGGGGGAAGAAAATTTTCCTCGAGTGGTTTTTTTTTTCAAAAGTCCTTGATGAGTCATTTTTTCCCACACTTTTTTAAAATTTTTGATTTATTTGATTTATCTCTTTAGGATTAATCCTCCCCCTAACTGAATTTTATTGAGTGGTGGCGCTAGTGTCGCTTGTTTCTTTTTGAAGGTCCTTTCCTTTCGATTCCCATTTTCCTCGCCAGTCGTTGCTCGCCAACGTAACAGTGCGGTCGTCTATATTTTTATTAAATAAATTATTAGTTTTTGAATATTTAAAGAATTGTGTAATGAAAGTTGATTTCATAAATTTGACAAGTGCGCAGTTTTCAAAGTGACTATTCAAATTTTATGGTTGGATTTTTTAAAAAACCTTTCGGATTTTTCGTCTATTTACTAGCGTGAGTCATAAAAAATAAATATTTTATTTTTGCGGCCTTTTTTGACAGGTGTCTAATTTTCTTTGGTCGACCGACGTATAAATAAAGTTTGAAAAAATGTGACGTCACACACATTTCCTTTAATACAAATGGAATAGCGTGTCAAGTTAGAAAGACAGTGGACTAGTTATTTGTTGACGAGCCGGCCAGACGGGCAACCTTATCAGGTTCTCTCTAAAATTCTAAATAAAAATAAATTTAGAGATGCTGTTTTAGTCGATTACGTATGCGAGTACGCGCCTCTCCTCTGGCTCCAAGTTTGAATCCAAACGTGATTCGACTTAATTATTTTTTTAAAAATAATTATCGAGTCGTAGGTCCGGCGGAAGTGGTGGAAAAAGAAGCGCTCCTCCCAAATGAATGAGAAGTAAACACAACTCGCACACGTACCTCGCAACTTCCTCCCAGGAATATGTGTTATTAACACCTGATGTGAAGTTAGAATACATCTCAGGGGGTGCTATTTAGCCCTGAGCCTTTTTTTTTCTATATATATCCCCAAGGTTCAGGGGAGAAAAACATTTTATGGAAATAAAAGAAAAAGACATTTATGATGATAACCGTGAATAATTGGAATTAATTTAAAACCGGATGAATAATTCAAAAAATGAATTTTTCAAAGTAATTTTTAATGTTACGGTAGCTGTTGCGTGTGATGCTCGGGATTCGGTCACGCTCTCAACATCATTTTCGTGTCTCACTATACGTCATCCATCACAAAGTAATTCGGGCATATTTATTTTAACTTAAAAAAAAAAAGTACTTTCAAACGCGGGAGCGTGATATTCCTGAAAACATCCCCTATAGTTCCATATCCGGCCTTATGGTGAGGGGAATAGAAGTAATGACCAAGCACGACTCTGTGTGTTTTAAATAAAAAACTTTCTCTCTTGTTTTTTCCTTCTTTTTGGATGGATGACAGGCGTCCATCCATTTAAGGGGATTGACCAAATCGAATATGCAGACCGCGTCTTTTTTTTTCTTTTTAGGTTTGATTTAAAAAAAAGAGTAAATAAGAATTGGATTGAAATGTTTACATTGAATCTTGTTTATGTCCCTATATTTACAGGTTGTTGACCTGTAAATAATAATAAATTGAAAATCCATTAGAAAATTTTGTATTCCTTAATTTAATTTAAATTTAAAATTACAAGTTTTACAACTTTCATTTTTTTTAAAATTAAATTAAATTTTATCTATTTTTTGTGTTTACAATTTTCTAGCTTTCCATTAAAAAAATTAAAATTAAGTTAAATTTTTAGAAATTTTACAATTTCCTTTCATTTTTTCTAAAAAGTTTGAAATATTGAGGAAGAGGCTCTCTTCCGTTCCTCATTTTTATTATTTATGTAGAGGGGTGGTTAGTTCTCCCCCCTACTATTTTTAATTAGGAAGCGAGTGATGCGTAACGAGTCCCGCACGAGGTTCATTACCCAACGTTGTAGACCTAGTTTGTTACGTATAGGGGAGCACCTGCTCTTTTTTCTTTTCTTCTTTTGTTTGTTTAAAATACTTTTTCCGAGACCCGCATGAGTTTCCGGTCTACTGATGCTCTCACATAAAGAATCATTTGGGCGTGACGCCGGCTGTATAGTTTTTTATGGACAGTGCCATCTATCGATGATTACTTTTTTTTACTTTAATCATAAAAAATTTGTGGTGGAAATAGTTAGCGTAACGCTCTGCTAAATTCTAAATTGTAAAAAAAAAATGCCGTTTTTATAATGGCTAAATTTTATTCTAGTTACAATTCAATAAGAATTTTTAAAAAATAATTTTAGAATTTTTTATATTCATTTCATTTTAGTTAATTCAGTTCAGTAACAAATTAAAATCTTAAATTAAATCTGATTTTAATTCAATAAAAATGTGAAATAATTAAAATTTGTTATGATGACCGTATTTGGATGATATTTAGACCGCTCTCATTAAAAAATTTCGCATTGAGATGTGAAAAGAAGAATTTCAGGTCAAAGTAATAAAATAAAACTTTTATTTTTTCTTCAACAGGTGAAGGAGCAGAAGCGATGATAATGATTGGCTGCCGGGATCCATCGGCCAATCCATCCAATGGCCTCATCAAACAATTTGGATTAACATTTTAAACGAAATAAATCACTTTTTTTGAAATGGCGGCGGATTCCACTACGGATCCTTACAAGGAGTTTGAGCTCTACCTCGAAAAGGCTCATGTGAGTAGCCATTTTTTAAAAAATACATTACATAATCGATATTTTCCTTGTTGATTGCGTTAACCATTATCTCTTCCTTTTAAAAAGTTATTCTTTTTTTTTGGGTTAATTAGTCGTCGACCGATAATGGCATTTTTGTGTCATCTTTTTTTAGGTCGTTAAACGGTAATGTGCTTTCACGTTATTTGTTTTTTTGCTCAACCCTGTTTTTGGGAAAAGAGAAATTTTGAAGGAAATATCAGAATTTTAAATATCTTAAAAATTAATTTTAAATTTTTTTTCTTTAAATTAAGGATTTCTAAATTCCAAATTAAGTCGCACCTTTTTTACGACAGTAATAAAAAAATAAATTTAAATAAAATTTGGTGTACCACATAATTAGTTCATAATAATCAGCTCCTATTTTTAAATTAAATTTAAAAAAAATATATAATGATGGACATTTTTTTTTTGAGCGTTTAACCGGGGCGTCAACATCGGAAGGGAGTTGAGGTCACGGCCCTCGGTAACGAAATAATAAATGCTGTGACGATTACACCCTTTTTCTCTCTCCAACGCCCATTCGACGCATTTTTTACATGCTTGTTACCTCATTTTGAATTTTAATAATTTAATTTCCGTAATAATTTAATAACAGTGACGTAATAATTCCAAAGTCGACGGGTTGTTCACGCTGATCCCGCGTGATGGTACCAAAGGTCGTTTTAGGAATTTAGTTTTGATCTGAATTTAAATTTTCTCTTTTTTTGAATTGTAAGTTATTGCGCGCGCTTTTTATGGACGAGTGTTTGTGCAATCGCTCTCTTTTCCTTTTGAGGATGGCCATTATCAACCAATCCCTTTTAAAGACTCAAATGAATCAACAAATTTTTTATTTTATTTTAAAAACTTTCTTTTTTTCTATTCTTCAATCAGAGAATCATTTGTCTTAAATGAAAACATCTAGGGCGTGTTTGCGAATACGTAATCTGGATCCGCCCTTGTCTTGTTGAATTTTTGTTATCCCGAAATTCTTAAACGTGTTAATTATGAATTTCAAAAGGAATTTTGGTTTTCCTCTGAAGAAAATTCAGTATTCAGAGCACGAACGGGATTTTTTAATGCGGAGAGCTGGCAACGCCTTTTCAGATTTTTTCCTGACAAACATCTGCCAAAAGGAAATGGCCACTTAATGGGTCCCATCTGGAACCCTATAATTTGCATCTTAAATAATAAATCAAATTTCTTTTTTAAAAAAACAAATTTTATTTTTGTTTATTCAAATTTTATAAAACAATTATTAAAACGAAAATCTTAAATAAATAAAAAAATAAAAGAATTTAAAATTTTAATGGAATTTAAAAGTAAAAAAAAAATTAAAAGTTAATTTTATTCACTTAAAAATAAAATCCAAAAAACAAAAAAAATTAATACTAGTTGAGGAATTCAACTAAATGAATCAGCTCACGATTCCTATTAACACGCGTGAATCCATTAAAAAGAGATGCAAACAAACTATTAATTCTTGTGAACCTTTCGTGTGAGTCACCTTCTCTATACAGCCGCTAATTAGGCCCCTTTATATATCACACACATAAAAAGATTATCAATATTACAAGAAAAGGCTCTTTCCACTGGATCACGATAACCCAAGGGGAAACGATTAAAGCGTGAATATATATTTTTCTAGCACGAACTTCCTGTGCCTTTTTTTATATTTCATATAAATAAGCGGATGGGAAAGTATTTTCGTCGTGGTCAATGAAATCAAAGTCCTTGATCTATTTTTCTCCCTTTTTTTCTTCGTGAACGGATTTATGTAGCGTGAATGATGATGAGAATTTATATATTAAATTGAATTAGATAAGAATTCAAATGGATTATGTAGGGATCAGTATGTCAATGCCGTCTTTTCATCGGGGAGGTCTTGTTTTGAAGGTTTTATTTGCATAACGTTGATAAGAAAATATTTAAAAAAAATTTAAATTTAAAATTTAAATTAAAAAAAAAATTTATAAATAATTAAAGATTAAAGAATTTAACAGATGATAAGAAATATTTAATTTTTTAAATAAAAAAATTAATTTAAAATCGCCTTGGGGTTTATACATGAAGAAATAAGCCGCAGGATTACAGATATCTTTTTTGTTTTCATGTTGTTGAATTCACGGCAGGTGAATCTAGTTTTCTCCTTAAAGGAATCTTACCTTGATGGATCGCTGCACGTTCGGCTCTCTTTTTTTTCGGCATTCCTTTTTTATCTCTACTTGGTTTGTGATGTGGTCAGTTGTCCCTTTTTTCACGTGAGTTACGTCCAACAGATTGTGAGCTCCCCTTTAAGCCATAAAAAAAATATTTTCTTTTTTTAACAATCTTTAAATTCCTAATAACTTTTCTGAATTTTAATTTTTCTGAATTTTAATTTTTAATTTTTAAAAATTAATTTTCTTTAGAAACTTTCTGGTTTGATTGAATTCAAATTACTCCCACATATCTTGCGGTGTATAATTGAATGTTTGGGCAGCCACAACTGGTATTATTCTCTCTGTAAAGGAAAAACAACAACAAGAGAAAAAAACATTTGGGGTTTTAGCCAGGAGCACACCTGACCGCATAGCTGCTCCCTGTCGTCCCTCAACTTGATAACTTGATCAAATAAGAGATAATGCAACTCGTGTGGAGGGGATTTGAGTAGAGTACCAACAGCTGGCCCACACAGCCTATTGTAAAATTTTATTCGTGTTTTTTTCCGGAGCTCGTGAGTCAACAATGGATCAACTCTTAAATCCCGACAAATCTACACACTTTATTGCACAAAAACAACTTAAAAACTAAACTAAAAATTGTAGAAAAAAGTTAATTTCTGTAATTTTTTAAAAATTTAAAAAATTTGAAAAATCTTAAAATATTTTAAGATTTTAAAAAATTGAGAATTATTGAATTATTGAATTTTAAAAATTCTAATTATGCAGAAAAAATGGTAAAAAATAATAAATTATTGTCTAAAAATATTAAATTAAAAAGTTTTTAAAAAATATTAAAAATTTCTGGGAAAATTCCGGAATCACGGAAGACGGGTTTTGTTGGTAAGAATTCCATTAAGAGAAGAATACAAGGTTGTCACATGAAAAAAGGTCTCAATTTTGGACACGCTACGCACCAATTGTCCTGTCGGCGACCGAAAAATCGCTCAGTCATTGCGTGCTGTCCCAGCAGAGGGCCCCGCATTGTCCTCTTTTTATTCTTTTTAGATAATAAGAAAATCCCGCTACGACATATTACGTTGCGCAATTCAATATTTTTTTCCTCTTTTGTTTATTACCATTCTTATGCGTTCGTGACATCTGGTCGGGAATTTTTATCTATCCGCCATTTTTTTTCGTTATCAGGAATGAAAATGCAATTTTTTATATCTTTTTTTTTGGGATTGAACGTGAATTTTTTCGTGCCACCTGGCGGATGATGGTAATATTATTAGCAAAAAAACTGCCATCTAGTGAGCGAAAAAATTTTTATTCTAAATTTTAAAATAATACCTGTTATATAATAATTTCTATAATTACCGTTTACTATTTTTTTAATAATTTATGGTAGACGCGTGTCTGTGTAATTGGCTCTCCCCTCGGGAGTGGCTACCGAGTGCTGCCACCTAGCGTAACATCCACATTTTTATTATGGCAAGTCACGCCCCCCTCTCTTATTATGCATAACCATTTTCTACGTACAAAAAAATTCAAGAAAAAAGACGGGACCGATTTATTTTCCTCGCCGACTCGAATTCATCACCGTCGTCGTCCCCCTGGTGGTGATGATTATTACGAAAAATGCAAAACTCAAGTTGATTCATTCTCGGATTGCATCTTCCTTGATGATATCCTTCAAGGTTAACAACAGCAGCGTTGCCATTTATCTCCGACAACATTTTTATTCAATATATAAAAGAATTACTTTACTAGTAGTAAAAATGCCTTGAAGCCGCCAATTGCTTACCTTCTCTTTCTCTCTCTCTAGTTGCATAATTCTTCAGTTGGGCTCCATCTCTCGAGCGAACAGGTCGTGTTTCTCTATTACTCTATAAATCAGTGAAAGTTTTTAATTATACTTTAAATTTAATTAGGTAAATTAATTGAATTAGTGTTTTCCTCTATTGTTATTCCACCTTTTAGTTAAAGTGATTAAAGCTATTCTCTTTTAGAAAGGTATTTTTATGTTTTTTAATAAGAATGCCGTGCCCAGCACAATCTCCCATAAATGGGCACAAAGAAAAACGAGTAGATTCTTTTTCGTGTGTTGTAATGTTTATTATTATTCGCATACGCCGCCCCCCTCCAGTGTTATGACGTCACATTCCGGCTTCCGCCTCCGCGGATTAGTTGTAGAAAACCAGTTTTAGGTTGTAGTCTGACACCTGAGATCTCTCTAAAGGGTGTTGTTTGCTTCTTATGTTTCTCTCTTTTTTTATTAAAGCGCCATTTTTATATTTATTTTAAAACAGGAAGAGATTGGCGCCGTTTTCCACCGATTAGAAGCGCGGGAAAAGTCGGAAAGGATTTTAAATCCTCCGGTGCCGCCAATCCGGCGCTACTTACCTCCTGTTCGACGTCGGGTGACGGAAGAAGACTACTTTATTGGAGATTTAGAAGCACCTCCCCAAAGATTCTATCATCACTGGAGCGATGGATCTTCTTCCGGCTTCCGGCGGCGCATTTCCTGTCCTGGATTAAATAATAATAATAATCTAATTAATAACAACGTCATCTTGATGGACAATGGACCTCCTCCATCCATTGAGAAGAAGAAGAAAATACCTGCGGCTTCCGGAATCCGGAATCCAAGAAGATACTTGAGGCGCTATCTGACGGCCGATTCAGCTCTCAAATTATCTCACCATCACCAAGAAACGGATAATAATTTATGGACTTCTGAGCTCATGGCGGAATTCAATCACGTCATTGATGGAGAACTCATCCGCCTTCGTGATGAACCCATTTCTTCACTGGATCGTCCCGGAAGAGAGTTGAGTCCATGGGCTAAAGTTCAGCTATCTCAACTCGCTTCTGAACCAAATAAAACAGCTGTTAGCATAGAGCAGATATCTGCGGATATCGACTCTGTCCAGAGACAAATCCTGGATGACCTGGACGTTTTGAATGCAACTTTAAATCATCGTCATCAAAGTGAAGAGGATGAAGAAGAAGAGGAAGACGAGGATTCTCAACTTTCCAGTCCCATTTTGGTAAATAAATAAATGATTATGCAGCGGCACAGATCGTCACCTTTGTTAAATTCTTTTTCTATGAGTCATGATGGATGAGCTTTTTATATAAACTGTCAACATCAAAATATGTCAAAAGATGGATTAGATTAAACTTGGGGTGAAATCGCCGCTAGAGTTCACTCGTAATCCATCATAATTCCGTTAAATATGTAAATTTTATTTTTAAAATATTACAGAGACCTCAAGAGCTTCAAGATTTCCTCCGCCGAGTTGAAGATAGCATCAGGACGGATGAACCGGAAGAAAATTTGCCAACAGCTACAGTAGTGGAAGTCATCGAGCCGGAAGGAGAACCCATTCCGGCTGTCACCGATCGAGATGCTGGAACGCAGACGTCACCGATGAGCTTATCCAGGAGCTCTTCTTTCCTTTGGGTATCTGACTGCAACTGTTCGGGAAGTCTGGATGGAAGTGCTCTACTCCTTCCGGCCGGAACTGGAGGAGCTACCTCTCCTGGAGATAATCCAGCTTCTAGTGGAGTTAGTAGGATCGTTCATATGGATACATCCGCCACATCTTCCCTAGTCTCTTTGAATTCGAATTCCGGCGGAAACCGGAGGAGATATAAGCGGATGTGTACACCTGACAGCGCCGCAGATGCCGAGGATGATGAAGGTAATAATCCTAGCCTCATGCATTATGTAAGAAAGGGCGTTTTTTTTTTGTATCAAAAGGGTAGGCAGCTGCTGCACATCATTGCCGAGTCAAATCTTTTCTTCTTTTTTGCGGAAGAGATTTTCTCTTTTGTGTGTATGTGGAGCTTTTATGTCAACATGAATCCTGAAAAGCGTAACTTAACGAGAAGGATTGTTCCCTCTTTTTTTTTTCTTTTATTCAGATGAAGGAAGTAGCGTCTCATTAGCTCGATCCACTGGAGGAGGTGGAGCAGAATCGGGAATAGGAACGGGATCTCCTCGACCCAAAGATAGAAGAAAAAATAAAGTTGCTGTTACTCAAGAATGTCAGACACAAGATCAAGATTCGAGTTCTTCATCCAGCAGTTCTTCATCTTCGACATCATCCGGAAGTGAAACAATGAAAAAGAAGAAGAATAGAGATAAAGTTCGGCGGAGGGAAACGTGGGAGAAGATCCGGCGGAGGCATTCCTGCAAGCGAATCAATTCTCGCCGCAAGGATAAGACTGAAGTTGTCTGGATCCGGAGGACGGATGCTCCATCTCCGACTCCTCCACCCGTACCTCCTCACGCCGTGCCAGTCATCGATCCTGCCACTACTCCCGTAGTCCTTCATAAACCGCCACTTGTAACTGTGAGCAGCTCTCCGATCCTGAGCAATCCTCGACCCAAACCTCGCCCTCTACATCTGGATTCACCTACGGATAATTCATCAGTCAGGATCGCTTTGCAATCCGTTTTGGTCATGGAGCTTCTAGGATCTTCCACTCCATCTTTTAAAGTGAAACCCATTTCAGCTTCATCGACTCCCACCGATCCCCACATCACTCTAGAGGTACATCCTTAATACCCCGCTCATTTTTAATGGGTTTCTATTAACTATTTCTTGTTCTACAGGCGGGTTTAACAGCAGCTCGATCCCACTCTGAATCCGCTTTTGCTGGTAAGTAAAAGGATCGTCTTGCGTGCGCTTGCCCAGTAGTACTACTACTATTTGGTCGGGTAGGGGGGTATGTCGACGAGGAAGACTCTCTCTCTCACTCAGTCGTCAACGATACATAGTAGTGAGTGGTTTAGATAGAAAAAGAAAAAATGGATTTGGAGGAAGATTTAAGAAGGGCTCAATTTCGAAGGAGTCTTAGCGAGCGCTGGCGGAAGAGCGGAGCGGGCGAAACGGTAGAACGTCTCTGGTTTCGTCTCCGACAGGCTACTCTTCGAGGTAACAAAAGTTTGGTCCAAGATTGCATCTCTAGAGGGGCGGTATCCTCTTTCCCTTTTAATATCTGCAGCGCAGTTGTATTCGGGATCAGTCCACTTTTATTGGATGACCGGCAGATTAGTTTTCTGCTCCCAATTGGAAGCGAGCGAACAAATTAGAGCTTCTACTCCGGCGGATGGATGGATTCTTTCATACTGTTGATTGACCCAAACACTATGTAGCATTTTTGATGATAGCCAGACCTGTAACTCAAGGTCAGGAGTCCTTTTTTAGAATAGCCGATCCCCTTTTAAAAAACGGACATTATTTTATATTCAGTCTAAGCATAGAGCTCTTCGTGTTTGTTCGTGCGCGCCTCTTCTCTCTCTATTTTTTCGTGACCATGTTGGATCAATCCAAGTAAATACATATCCGTTTATATTTCAAATCAGGCAGCTTGTACATATTTCTATTTGAGTGAGCAGGAATAACTAGATTCCGGTAGAGGAGGAAACTTTTCTTTAAAAAAGAAGAGTATGTACCTTGTGATCAAGATTAGTGATGCTGAAACTGGATTTTATCGATCCATCTCTACGTGATGCGAGCAGCAGACTTTCACTCTATAATACTATGGAGCTTCGTTAAGGGGACAGCACATCTCTCTCCAGTTTAATCAGCAAGGCCCGTCGTTTACACTTTGTGTTTCTTAATGAGAAAGTACATCAGACATTCTATCTAAATTGCCCCATTGTTTATAAAAAGGATGTCATCGTCTATAAGACTTTTAAAAGCTCTTTTTAAATATTATATGTTTCAATTCCGCCCTGGATCGATGATCACGGTCATCGCCCGGAAGCTATATATCCTGTGTGAAAGGGCGATGACGATATCGGATATACCCCCAACCGCAACTACTCTTTTTCTTGCTCCATCCGTCAATTTAACAGCCTCTCTCCCAGTGGGAAAGAATATTGTTCGTGGAACTTTCCCCGAGAGCACTTTGTCGGTTCAATCTTGAGGGAAGGAAATAAAATTTTTTGTCCTAGCCAGGATCGATTTCTTGTTTATTGGATCAGACTTTATGTATATATTTATTTATAGAAGCACTCGACAGAGAGTTTTAGGCCGTCTGGAGCACCTGGCTCCTGTAGAATGATTGCCTATCGACTCAAGAAAGAATAAATAATTTCTGATTAACTTTTTTTAATATTTTAAATGAAAACTTTGGAAACCTCGAAAAGTTGGGATGATGACGGTCTAAATAAAAGTTCTGGGTTTTGAAAGACATTTTCAGGATCGTAGTTTTGGGGGGCACAAAGTTTTCTCTCTTTTTATATTATGGGCTGCCCAAGTTTTCCTCGTTGTCGTACTTATATATATATATATATATATTCGATCCATTTTCCGGGTACTGTGTTGTTGTATAGAGTGCAGAGGCCTCTTTTGTAATGAAGTCGGTGATGGAGTGGGTACCTTATTTCTCGTGATGTTGATTGGCACACGAAGAAAAGAAGGGCAGCAGCACTTCATGTAATCCACATGTCGCCCAGTAAATAGAACGATCCTGAAGGACTTTTTATGTCATCTTTGGTTAGACTTTCTCCTTGATCTAATCTGAACCGTAGTCATTAGTTTCCACCTCCTTTGCACACAACGATCCTGCAAGATTTAATCATTTATTAATGGAGCCACTCGATCCGTTCCTTTTGACTTGATCCATCTGTCGCCGATTGGATTTCTTTTTTTCATCCGAGTTCTTTTAATATTACAGAATTGGAAGCCACTGAAGCGTGCCGATGGTTGAGAGCCACGGGATTCCCGCAATACGCCCAGATGTACGAAGGTAAGAAAATTCGATCAATCATTTTTATATTAGGTCAGAAAATTTTATTAATATTTTTTCCTCGTACAAACAGATTGGCAGTTTCCGCTGGATTTGAAAGTGGTGGAACGGGACCATCCCTTCCTGGACGTGGACTCGCTCCAGGCACTCTTCCGCCGACTGTCCACCCTCAACCGGATGGCGAAAATAAGGAGCGAGAAAGCGGCAGCCGGACGACACTCTCAGAGACTCTCTTCAGACAACCGTCTTGGACGGTCGGATGAAGAGGAGGATCAAGAGTGCGCCCTCTCGGATCAGTGGACCTTTCAGAGGCATTCTAGAAGGTGGTCGAGGATCGTAGATCTCCTTCCGGCATCCCTTGAGGCTGAGCAGGACGCTCCTGAAGGAGCTGAAGGGCAGCAGGTGGAAGAAGGAGGCAGCACTTCAACAGTACAACAAGGATCGGACGAGGCTACATCCGATCCCATCATTTTGGGCAGCTTCCGCCGGAGCAGTAGCGAGCGGCTGAGGCACGGAGCAAAATCTTTACTCCGCCGGATGGAGAGCCTCCGCTCCAAGAGCCGTAAGCGTCCACCAACTCGGCCGGATGGATCAAATGGACTGGTCATAAGTGCTCCACAACTTGTGGATGCTGCAGCTATGGAGGACCGGATGAGGGACCGGAATTATGTGGATCTCTCACCAACGGGCAGCACTCCATCGCCGGATATAAATCAAGCTGGTGGATCTCTTCCTGGTGGAGGGGATTCATTATCAAGCAGTCCTTTCGGGACTCCTAGTCCAGCTGGAAGTCTCAAAACACCGAAATCCGGTGGCAGTTTGAGTAGAGCATTTTTTGGCCGGAGGAGCTTCCGGCCTTCGACCAGCTCTGCCGGTGCGGATCATCATCGCAAAGATTCGTCTGCTGCTCATTCAGATTCGGAATGCAGTCCGAGTTATTCCCCAACTAGACGGAAGATGGATGCAAATAGTAATGTTCCGGAAGTGTTTAGTCCATCTGGAGAAACGCCTCCATCCCGAGGCCGTTTGTACCTCAATTTCAATAGTAAATCGAGCTCAAAGAGTAGCAAGATGTCGCCGGATGTTGGCGAAGCTCACTATCTGGCGGAAACTCCAACTCCTTCCGGATCTCTTCGTGAGGGAGAGAGGATGCTGGATGCCCTTCTTGGTCAAGATACTGCCAGTACTGGAACTGGGGCTGAAGGCGATGGAGCTCACAGCCCGTCTTCCGGCGCTTCTGGGGGTATTCGGGCACCTCTTCCAGTGGTCCGCTGGCACAGTTTCCGCCGGTCTTCTTCCACCATTAACGACCCTGATTCGAATAGTTGCAGTAGTAGCATCATTCCCATATCTTCACTTCCAGTGGGCCAATTCGCTCTACTCCGGAAGCTGGCTCTCCTACGGCTCACTGCTCTTCTTGAGCGACACTCTTCATCCAGCAAACCATCTTGGGGTTGGGATCTACCCAAATTTATGCGGAAAACTAAATCTCCCGATTATAAAGGTATTTTAATTGATTATTTAATTAACTTTAGAATAGTTTGACATTTTAGAAATCTGTTTAGATAAATCTATTTTTGGTGTCCCGCTGTCTGTGATGATGCAACGGACGGGTGAAGCCCTTCCTCATCCGATCCTGGCGGCCCTTCACTACCTCCGCCAGTCTGCGCTGGATCAAGTCGGTCTCTTTCGCAAATCAGGCGTCCGCTCTAGGATTACTCGGCTCAAAGACGCTTGCGAAGCTTGGGGAGCAGCCGAAGCCTCTTCTCTCCCATTTTCCTTGGACCAGCCACAGGATCCGATGCCCGAAGCAGTAGATTTCGATCAGCATCAACCTTACGATGTGGCAGATATGGTGAAGCAGTACTTCCGTGAGCTGCCTGAAGCTTTGATGACGAATAAACTCTCCGAGACATTTGTCACCATCTTCCAAGGTGAGCACGTAACTTTTTTTTATTGTTCTCTCGCAGGATCGATCCTCGCGTCTCTAGGATACACTTGACAAAAGAATCCTATTACATGCTTACAGTAATCGATTTTGTGTTCTCTTATTAGTTGTTCCTGTTGGCATGAGACTGGATGCGCTCCGCTGCGCCGTACTTTTGCTTCCGGATGAACACCGTGAAGCGCTGCAGACATTCCTCTCATTCTTGACAGACGTTGCGGCTTTGGCATCCGTCAACCAGATGACGCCCAGTAATCTGGCTGTTTGTCTAGCTCCCAGCCTCTTCCACCTTCCGGCTACTTTGACATCATCTTCACCTTCTGGTGGATCAGGATCGGGGTCCACTCCGGCATCTTCCAATTCCCCGCGCCGCCGCAAAACAGTTGGGATTCCGGATCAGAGGGAATTGAGCCAAAATAAAGCAGCGCATGACTGCCTCCTCCAGATGATCAACGACTTCCGCAATCTTTTCACTGTAAATTTATACGCGCGCGCTCACCTTCTTAGAAAAGAGTCTATAAAGAATACTATTTATCTTTCTAAAGAAACTCTGTGTGGGGTGCTAACACTTGAAAAGGGGGAAAGCTCACGTAGTGATCGTAAAATAAAACATTTTTTTTTTTTATATTTTATGCCAGGTGCCGGAAGATATCTTCCGTCAGGTGCGCTGCACGTATCTCGACGATGGAGTACCCGTTACGCTTCAAGACTTGCGCACTGCGGAATTTGGGGATTGGCAGGCCTACATGAACGGCTGTATGGCAGCTATGCTTAAAGAAACGAAAGAAAAGTATAAAATATAATTCTTCTTTTTAAAAAAGAAATCCAATCTAATTTAATTGAATAGGACGAGAGGGTGGGAATCGATGAGCAACGAATGGCGGATAGATGTCGCCTGGAAGAAAGTAGGTGACGGGCACGCTCTCCGCCTATGGCGCGCAACAACCGAAGTGGAAGCTCCGCCCGCTGAACTACTTCATCGGATCCTGCGGGAACGTCATCTGTGGGATGGTTCCCTTGTCCGCCAGCGTACCCTAGTCCGGTTAGACAAACAATCTGAAGTGTTTGCTTACTCTACGGCTTCTGAGGTGCCGCCATCAAATCGGGATTTTGTCCTACTCCGATCCTGGAGGAGTGATTTACCCCGGGGGACGTGCTTGGTGGCCGAGACGAGTATCGAGCATCCAGAAGCTTCATCTCCCGTTTCTATCCAAGGATCGGTACCTTGCTCCCGCGGGATCGTCCTAGCTTCTAGATATTTAATCCAGCCTTGCGGAGCTGGAAAGTGTCGACTTGTCCACCTTTCTCGAATCGATGTCAAGTAAATCTTATAGAATATAAATTGAAAAAATAAAACTTTAATTTACAAAACTATTTTTGCAATAGGGGACGATCTCCGGAATGGTATAACAAGAATTACGGACATTTGTGCGCAATGCACGTCGCCAGAATGCGGGATTCTTTCCGGCAGCACCTCGTCATTGCGCAAGGCCCTGAGAGCAAAGTTTAAAAAACCCAGATGATGGAAGAATATTTTTTTTCTGTAGCTTGACCAATTTTCATTTGTAGAAAATTTTTATTTTATTTTTAACCTAGTCATAATATGTACCATTTAAAATGTAAAATAGGAAAATCCACTAACTTTCGTTCTGGAAATAGCAGCATCACCCCAATTTTAATAATTTTTTTCTTTCCAACTTGTACATTTCGCTTGAAATATCCGTCATAAACTGTGATTTATTGATTTACAAAAAAAAAACTTTCTTTTAAAAAACTTTTCCAACATGTATCCAAAATTCTTTCTTTTAGATGTTGAATGTTCTATTTGTCAGTCTCAATGTGCATAATATTTTGAAAATGTTAATTCATGAAAAACACCGCAACATTAAGAGAGAGAATTTTTAAATATTTCTTGTGTACAGAAATGATGATCGTTTTAGTCTTGAAAAAGAGGCATTTAAAATATACTGCCTATGGCTGTCAATCTATTATAATTATTTCCAAACAAATTTATTTTTAATTAATGATTTAAACCAACAGCTAATTTAGTAAGTGAAAACCGAGCAATGCTAATAGGATTAAGTGAGTAAAGTTATTAGCAAAGAGCGGTTCCACTCAAGAGCCTAAGATAAGAACGTCTTGGACTGTCTTAAGAACTGTTTAATCGTGAAAATCAACAAGTTGGAGCAAATAACAAATAAATATTTTTTTTCAAGGCATTTTAAAATGTTGCCTTTGGCTTTTAAAATCCAATCAAATCACAATATAATTAAACACCAGTTTCAATTTTCTTAATGAAATTGTAGAGCACTTTGTGGAAGCGATCGGGTTGATCTAGATAAGCAGCGTGTCCAGCACCTTCGAAAATGATGGTCTGGAAATTGGGGATGGATTTTAGATATTTCTGGGATTTAGGACCCAACTTTTTGTCATTGGAACCGTAAATAAGTAAAGTTGGAACTTGGAAAGCTCTGTAAATAAAAATAAAAATAAGTTTGGGTGTTAAAAAACATGAGCCGATTATTACATACCGAAGTTTAGACTGAGGGACGAGGTCGGATGCAGTGGGCGCTATGAGCACCAATCCAGCGAGTTTAGTGGGATAAGTTAGAGCGTAAGGTAGGGCAAATGCTCCGCTCATGCTCGGTGCTATCAAAATGGTTTTGTTTGCTTTAATCACGTCGAGGACGGTAGACATGAATTGAACATTGCTCACGAACCTGTTTAGAATTCAATTCATATTTATAAATTTCTAGAAAAATAAGAAAGAGAGGTAATATACTTTTTCATTTCAGATAACTTCTTAGGAGTCTTTCCAAAACCTGAAAATATTAAAATAATTAATTTTAAATAGGAAAAATTTTTAAAAATAAAATTACCTGGAAGATCAATAGACTTTGACTGATAACCAAGAGCTCCAAAGAGAGATGGAGTACCCAAATCTTCCCAATCGCTAGACGTGAATGCAGCTCCATGAAGGAAAACAAGTGTTGAATCTGATGCAAGTTTCATGGGAGCCACATCCAAAAAGTGGGACTGTGCATCCAAAGGATCCACAGGAGGAATGATGGTTGATTTGGGTACAAATAGTTTAGACTTTTCTTTCGCTTCACTTGGGATCTCTAGTGATTCTAGAGATACTTTCCTCCAGGGACTGTTGGGTTCAGGATACTCTTTCTTTACAAACTGAGGCTACAAAAAAGTAAACAAACTGGTTATTGATGCACTCTATTACTTGTAGTTCAAGTTAAATACCTGCTTTGAAGAAACAGCTGAGAGAATGGTCTCGGTAACTGAAGATGAGCTGAATGCCAAGAAGCCTACCCACAGGAAGAGGAGGAAAGCACCAGACCCTAGAAGGATCTTGGATGATTTGTTGAGTACCCACATGACCTAGATGTTTACTATTTGGAACAAATAAACAACAACATTATTGATTTTCTTTTCAACATTTATCACTTTGATCAAAGAAGAGAAAAGAATCAATTGCTTTAATAAATCAAGACAGTACAAGATGAGACTATAACAGCTATTTTTAAAGAGAGGCCACCAACCAAAACAAACTTTCAAACTTTTTTAACGTTTAAAAAAACCTCGATTGCGCAAATTCTAATAGATGTTAATATATTTAATAATAGTTATTTGAAAATACTTTGGAAAGTACATTTTAGAGAGGAAAAAGGAAAAGGAAAGGCAATATTTACGTACCTCGACGAGGAAGAATAAAAAGTGAGTGACGACGTGGCGAGTCTTCTTCAAAAACAAGAGTGTCATCGCGCCGGTTAGCCTCAGGGGTTAACGCAGCCAGTAGGTGGCGCTTATCGGGGCGCCCCCGTCGGGCAACCCGGCAGCCGACTTGTTTTATTTTAAAAAAATTCAATCGTCCTTTATAAATGTTTTTTAAAAACCTGTTGCTCCTCGAATTATTATCAAGCATGATCTGTCATTAATCTTGTATAAATTATCTTCTTTAGTTATGCAGAATAACGTTTCGGGAGGCTGATGACATCTACACAATAAATTAGATTCGACAGTGTTCGTTAACAAAGTTGTTTACGATTGAG
Organism: Chydorus sphaericus; assembly: GCA_030141595.1. NCBI lineage: Eukaryota > Metazoa > Arthropoda > Branchiopoda > Diplostraca > Chydoridae > Chydorus > Chydorus sphaericus. The sequence continues at coordinate 10,951,842 of CM057934.1, read as the reverse complement.
ATTGTGGTGGTTTGATAGCTCTTTAAAAAAAAGTTCTATTGTGTGCTGCTGCCAACAGTTGTAAACTTTTAAGGTCAAACCACACGACGACTTTGAGAGTCAATTGACTGTTGAACTTCAATTGCACACGATTATATCAACATCGTGCAGAACAGTTTTACTCATTACCGCAAACATTATTCCCCTTCAAGAAGAGAAAGTTTACCAAGTTACATTTTAATAGTATATTCCTTGATCTGTTAAAAAAAAAGAATCTAATCATTCCTGATGTTCCATGACCTAATTTTATTATTTCAAAGAGAAGAGCTCTATTATATAGTCGTACCGTACTGGATATGCATCAGTAGAACGAGGATGAAGGACGCGTGAAAAAAACCTATTTTTCACCTTCATTGGTTTTCAATAATAAAAGCCACCGCATAAATTATATGATTCATATTAATCCATATTTATATGTGGATCACGAATATATCCTTAAATTCAAAGAACAAAAGATATGAGATCACATATATAATAAGGTGTTTTTGTTTTGATTTCCTAAATGATGAAATCCGGTTCGCTTTTAATGTATCCCAGAGCACACACCGCTTGATATAGATCTGTGCGTGTAATCGAGTTCACAGGATTTGATATTTGATTGGCATATACCCCCCTTTGTCCCGGATGCACGATATGATGTCAAATATTCAAATTTGATATCCTTTGATCACGTGAAGAACATGCAGCACTTAAAAACCTATTAAGAACTATACTGATTGGTTTATAATTTTCTATATTCAACTAAGTCCTTGCATTAAAGGCTAATTCTTAGAAATGAGATGTTTTTTCCCGTTGATATGGGCCTCTCCCAGCTTCATCATCATACGGGATTTTCCGTAGTCCGCAATCATAAACAATCCCTCTTTTGTTTCCAAGGTAAAAATGATTTAGCGAAAAGCGTGTGTGCCAACAAACAAACTTGTTTTTCTCTGATGCCGGCGGGATATGTTGTGCAATGATGAGTTGTATGAAACCAGGGCTTTCAAAGTCTCACGTCCATGTATACACACTACACTGGGCTGGGTTTTTTCCTTCCCTTCCAATTTCGTTCCCCTTTCACGCGGGATATATAAAGAGATAGCGGGAGCCGCGGTAGCGCCATCAGTTCTCTCACAACCGCCGACCTGAATACACAGTCTAAATCATGTCAGTGGTACTAGAAAATAGTCAATCTCAAAGTTCGGTGGATCTCAGATGGAGTAATAGCAGAGCTCATCCGGCAACACAAGAAGCACTTTGTGGACACTTGGTGATGCTGGATTCCGGCGGAAATCGGCCAGTTTTAGCCCGACTTTACAACTGTACTTCGAGGGGCTCCATTCTCTGTCTGTGGCCGGATAAAACGTATTCTGCACCGCTCGGATGCATTAACTTGAGGGACACTTTCGTGACCTGCTTCGAATCGGCGGAAGCAGTTTACCTTGAGGACACCGGAATGCGGAGGATTTACCGGTTCTCATCACTCTGGCTTGTCCATCTACTGAAGAGTATCTGCGCTGGAGAAAGGTTCTACAGCCAATTGAATCTGAATCCAGCGGAGTCATTAGCAGGAGGAGAAAGTCACCCTCATCTTACGTCACGCGGCTGCCCATGTTAATTGAGGAGGAGACCGTTACTTCCGCTCCTTGATTATATTTAATATATCTTTTCCTGTATATTATTCATTCAAAAATCGTATAATATAATGACATATAATAACTTTCGACATTGGTACTTTTTTTATTGTTATTATACTATACAGTTATTATTATTCGATCAATAGAGTTAGGTGACCTTCCTCTCCTTGACACGAAAAGGTAATCGGTCGGGTGGAAAGAAATAATAATAATACAGAAAGATAGATAGAATCGTGATGCAATTCTTTCTCTTTTTGCAAAAAATCCAAGTCACGGATTGTTGGTCGTCTGGGTTATAGCTTAAAACATAATGACAATGACATCATCGTAGACCTTTCTCAACCGAGTTTGATGAGCTCTACTTGCGCAATCAATTTCCTTGTACTAGTATATAATGTAGGGTAAATAAGCTTTGTGATTTTCAAACAAACAAAAGCATTGTTTATGCTTTAGAATTGTTGGGAAACTTTTTAAAATAGGGTTGTTGCTGGGCAGATTGCCAATAGAGGAAAACACCTTTTGTTATCAGCTCAATAATGGTATGATTGTGCGTCATAATGTAGTCTGTCAAATTAGAAAGATATCGAATGGACTCGTCAAATCAATTTTATGATTGAAATTACAAAGTAATGAGTCATGACGATGGACATTGACCACAAAAAAAAAAGCAGATGCTTTCTGAAAATACGTCAGAAAACAAAACAATAACATTTCTTTCCAAAAATAACATGACGGAGGAGATTTCTACTTTCTAGAATCCCGCAGGTTATTGCAATTCCATCTGTGTATTTTGGCCACAGACACCAGCAGTAGAAATATCTAATTGAATGATGCTACACGTACCAGAGCAATTATATATACCTTTCTCTCTCACTCTTTCTAATAATTTACTTTATGAATGAGTTCTCCAAACTCAGACACCGAACCGGTGGCCGGCGAACGAAAGAAACTCTCGAAAAACCGCAGGGGAAAACTGATTATCTGTTGGATGAAATTTGATAAACTTGGCGAATTCTTTCTAAATATTGTTGATAGATGAAATGCTGAAATAAATTAGATGTCGCTTTGTCAACCTTGAGATTGTTTTGCAACTTAGCTTAGATTTCGAAAGTTGCGAACCCGTCTTCTAAATATTTTGCTATTGTTGTTCTGTTGTATTTGTTTTTTTGCCTAGATTATATCAAGAATCAGCGTACAAACTATAAGTAGGTTGCATATTTTGAGTTCGTTCCAAATCGCAACGGGAAAATATATTTATCTCGATCTAATAAAGTAAATGATAAGACAAGGTCATTAAAACTTTTGGTCATTAAAACTTTTACCATTTTTATATTAAAAATGATGAGAGAACTGACAACCCATCGATCTTGATTTTTTTCTCATTATAAACGTTTCTTTCTTACATAATGTGTAGTTGAGAAATTATACTTAGATACTTAGATAGTAAATGGATGCTTTTAAATTAATTTAATAATAAATACAGCGCAATAAAGGCGCCAATGTGCAATTTTACTTTTCATATATCTAATTTTGTAGTGACAGTTTTCGTAAACACAATCATCAAGTAAATAATATCCAGGACACGATCACACTGATGATAGTGGAAACAAGAATGTTTCTGTACGATCGGGCTAATCTATTGTTGTACGTCACTGACTTCAATGATGGTATAGATGATAACCGACATAATATGGATTTTGGTAAATGGGAAATTATATTTTTCTTCCATTTCGTATAATAAGGGTCATGGAACGAGCATCAAGATATGACACCAGATGATCAAAAAAATTAGCACTGCGCATAAAGCGATGGCCACTGTGTAAAAAAGGTACATCACGAAGGACACGTGTAGAACGGGATGTCGTTGATTTGCAATCGATTCGAGTTATTTGCCATGTTTAATTTCGGAAAATCTTCCAACACAGACGGGGCATGTTGTATTATATTTGATCCAATTCTTCAAACACTGATAGCAAAATACGTGGCCGCAAGGCGGAGAAGTCTTGTCGACGTGTGGAGCTGAGTAGCAAATTGCGCATTGCCATCATCGAACTTTCCGTACTTCACCTTTACTTGATGGTTTCCCATTTTGTTTCTTTCCTGGAATGTTTATGGCCTAAGGAAGTCCGGCGAGCGGGTCAGGTGGCATAGTACTTATATATGCTTGTTGCCTAGAAAACTAGGTTTGCAAGATTTAGAAACTTCATAACATTTAAAGTGTATACTTTTTCTTGTATTCCCCCATAGATCACTACTTTGTCTCTTTCTAATAGATGGGTGATACAGGAATCGGATCACGCCCAGTTATATTCCGGCATGAATGGGGCTTTTCAAGATTCGCTTCCGGAATTGTGAAATCTACGTCCAAATGCACTCTTCCGGCTGGTGTCAGTAGAGCTTCATCCATATACAACCATATGTCTTAATATGGATATTGCTTTGGTGCTCAAAGACCTAAATTTGGAAGTCACGCAACTGCTCCAATATATTTTGTTATTGTTATTGTTGTTGCTTCTTGTTATTGTTTTTGCCTGACAGCCGGCACTTAGCAAGGGTCTACTAGCCCATTGGATTATCATTATAGATATTCAGAGCGTTCCAAACCACATATTGTGAAATAACTGGAAACATTTCTCTTTATCTGGAAATTGTTTTGATTATCGAATTCCAGGTAGTATTACTGATCCATGTTGAATTCGTATTACCTTGCACGATGTTGAGCACGCAGTTGATTCATCAACCGGAATGAACATCCGAATTGTTAAGATTTGAGATTTCTCTGAGAAGGACGTATTGTTTATTCTCGGACGTATAGTAACAGACTGTATAGAGAATGTAATAGAGAGTAGTCAAGAGCGATGCAAGGACGATGAATAGACGTATTGTTAAAATATATGGATTATTCACTGATGAGATCCCTCGAGATGAGGGTCAACTACAACTCAGCGTTGATGACCGTCTCAGGAGAAAAGTACAATTTAAAAAAAATCAGAATTTATTTCAATCACGGAAAATTAAAATAGTTTTATTGTTATACGCATTTGTTAAGTAAAGATTTGCTTATTATTTGTCAGTGCCCTCTATTTTTAAAATCCAGGGACAGTAAATCTCAATCAAATAAAAATAAACTCCGACTGGAAGTTAGTCTTCAAAATTTGTTTCTATTATTTTAAACACCGTAACTCGTCATTCAGTAAACAGGGTGCTTTTTTACTTTCTTTCTTTTTAAAAAAAAATAAAAACCAGATCAATGAGGTTGTATATCTGAGCGCTAGATGGCAGTTTTTACCATGTAGACGGCCATTTGTATTTTGTTTCTGCACGTCTGCTGCTGTTGCCTTCCTAAGTTTGGTATCCATACAAGTAATTATTATTCATTCTCTTACTACTCTGATTTGTCTATAGCTAATGTATATGTTATAATTTTGGGTTTTAATAGCAGTTGATCTGTTATTCAGATAAACCAAATAAGAAAATGACGGGGGAAGCAGAAAGTCCGAAAGGCATGTCCATCGAGGGACCCTATGCCAGAGAAAGGAATCGGGTAGAGGGTATGACGGATGCTGATCGACAGTGGCGAAAACAGTATCTTAAAGATCAAGTGCTTTCGCATAACGAGCCACGTTTAATACCGGAAAGCGAGCAGTATAACCCCATCCGACGATTCTACCGGTTTCCACTTAACTTTATCTTCAAAAAATTAGAGCCTACTTTGGTGAGTTTTTCATACTCTGAATGTATGAAACCAAACAATTGGTCTGATGATAATAAAGCATAAACTATTAAATCCATGTTTGAATTATTTCTTTTGTTAAATTTAATGAATCTCTTTATTTGCAGGGCTGGGCAGCTGCTGATGCTCGTTACTGGACCGGGAAATTGTTGATGGTGGGAGTTGGTGTTTATGTTCTGCACTATTACTTCAAGTACAATGCCCATGTAAGTGAAATATTTGTTTATATTTTTTTTATGTAAAGCTTTTTCTCATTATTTTTTCTACATTTAGGATTGGACGCGCAAGAAGGGGTTCTACGTATACTCCACGAAAAAGATGGTCTACCCTGGTGATCCGGAGTACGGCAAAGTTTCAATGAAAGAACCTTCATTTTACAATGACTATGGCTTCAAGGAAGGAGCAGCCCACTTGCATAATTGAATAAATTATCTGCTTTGGTATGAAGCTGTAGTGAGCAAGAATGTGGTTGTACAGATGAAAAATACATATAGAAGTCAAATCTGAATATTCTCAAATCTTCAGGTGGGTAAAAATTGAACGTCTTTAATAGTCCGTATAGCTTGCCAATTCACAATTCATTTGTTTTACAGTCTCCAAAGTTATTCAGAATTGTAGTCAAGTTTTCGCGATTCTCTAATGATAATTTGATTTACTACCTTAATAGATCTTCAGATTAAATCTGGTAAAAATCAGACATTTTGAAAATAGGAAGTCTCAAGTTGGATATTCACTTTTAGTTTAGTCTTTACAACTTTCTCCAATTTGTGAAATATAAGACGAGATGAAAAGCGAAGAGGGGCGAAAAATGTATTAAAATAAACATACAGTTGGGGGGAGAATTCACTTTTTCTTCTCTTAATTGCAATGACGTAGCGCTGAGCTACCATCAATGGTGGACTGAAACCTTCCGAATACGACGAGTCTTCAAACAGAACTTGATATTCATCCTGAGCTGCCTCTGGTAACTGGTTGATGACAGCCTTGTAGAAACAAGTCGTTTGGGGATATAGAGCCATCACTACAGCCGCAAGAGAGAAAGAAATTTAATAATGCTTGCCCATAAGGTGATAAAATTCAGTGATTTACCAGTAGATCCTTTAGGAAAAAGTGCATCCGGATCCGTCTCAGGATTGGCTCTCATCAAAGGTAGAGGAATTACGCGACGTTTGCTCAATAAGTGCCTTTCTTTCTGCTCCTCGTCAATGTCATCCACTTCGTAGCGTCCGGAAGCAGACTGATATTGAACCACCTCGGCTAGAATCCAGTTTTCATCACCATCCGTACTTTTAACCAAAGCTGCGACAATATCTCCCAACTGTTTTGTTAATTAAAATATGATTTAAACTGTCTCAAATTTATAAGGATGGAAAAATACCTTAGCAACGTAGGATGGATCAGCTGGAACAGCGCCGCATAACGGAGGGGCCTGTTGCCCAGGTTTGCTGATCCAAAGCGGGAGAGTTTGTGCCGTCACTAAAAGCATTTTCATGAGAGCTCCTCTTCTGATGGTTTCTTTACTTCCAGCTTGCTTTGCCTGATTGGAAAAAATAAATAAAAATCGGTTCTTAAGAGAAATAGTAAATAAAGTGCGTTACATGAATTCTGCGTTCATGACGGATAACTCGAATCTCGTAGATTTTACTGAGAGCCTTGCGAATCAGTTCTTCTTCTCTCTCTGAGTCGGCCACAACGGTCGAATATAATCCTTGTAATTTTGACTAAACAACACAAAGAAGGATACTTTTAAGTTTATATGAAATCATTTAGAAGTTTAGATTTTCATTAAATCATACCTTGTGATAAGGGTTAACTTTATTCTCAGACTGAAGTTTATCATGAGCTTTTGTTATGGCATTGAGATTTCCTTCATTGTGTATCTTTTCTTGCTCAATTTGCTTCACCAGCTTGAAGATGCCTTTGAGACGTTCCTATAAGAGGAAATATTTTAGGTGAAATTTCTTATGGTAAAGTTTCTTTAATGTGGAAACCATAACTTTGGCTGATGCACAATTTTGTACCTGAACTTGCTGAGTGGCTGAATCCAAAGACAGACTAGGCCATTTTGTTGTTAATAACACTGAGCTCTTTTACTTAGTCCCAGCAATGAATGACAGGAATCCAAGCCAAAGCGACAACCAAAACAAAAAACTAGTATACAAGTTAAAAACTGTTAACAACAAACTTAACGAAAAACCGATTAGAAATTCAATTTTGTACTAGTAAAGTTATAAAAAACTAATAGATTATTTAAACAGCTAACCGAATTTACCAGATTCAATATATGCTGAGAATTCAAATTCATCGAAATCTTTCTCTGAAATCGAAAACGTAACAGCCTAAACAGTTCAAAAGTCGGTTCGTTGACAGCAACAGCTCTATGCTAGTTTCCATGGAAACGACCGCCTCGCAATGGCAACACTGTTTGCTCCTCGCAGACTCCCCCATCCTCGAGCGCCGAGTCGGCGCCTCCCCAAGTTTCTTCATGTCAGTTGTTGTTGAAGAGAGCGAAGAGCAGGTTGCGCCTGGTCCTTTTTCCCGCCCAAGTGTGCACGCTTCGTGTTTTTAAATTATTTTTTTTTCAATTGAATTGACAACATGTGAAAATCTTTTCAGACAATAGTTTTTACACATCGATTCGTCCCTCTTGTCACACCGTTCACGGGACACGATCATGAAGATGTTGTCCAGTTGCAAGTTATTAATTCTTTCGTTGACACTCATTTGCTACTGCATCACATGGACTGTCACTCAAACGCCAGGTGAGTGTGAAAGAAGCTTAAATAGTCCGCCGGACATTTTGACGACCTCTGCATGTCAATCAAGAAGTGGCATCAATCCACGCGCTTGTTATTCTTGGAAGTGTGATGGAAAGAAATTGAATGAAGCATCTTCCAGAGGCTCATAGATAACTCTTTTTTCCCTAGTATAAATAGAACTCTTGACATCGTGCCAGAGAAATAGATTCGCGTCTTTGTGCCGTCCTCCCAAACACTTCTTCACATGCTAATCGATGGCAAACAGTCGTCGTCGAGCTTCTTTTCCCGCAAGAGAGTTTTTGACCTCTTTTTTTTCTATCTATAAAGAAATCTTTTTTTATTCGGGAGCAAGATATATGTACACACATTGAGAATTGGATGAAAAGCAGTCCGGATGGAAGAGACGAGGAGAAGGGAGGAGAGAATCCGGCGCGTTTATTGATCGAACGAACGACGTTTCCTGCCGACCGACGTCGGCGTCGCAGCATCTAAACTCTCTCTCTCCACTGTAAAACGTGCTCTTAAAATAAGAAGGGATTTTGTATTTCCTTCTATTCATAATAACCGCAGGCAGAGTACTGTATGTTTATTCCTTACATGATGCATGCGTCACGCGTTTATTTCGACCGCGTGTATATGTATTCAGGCGTGTGTGTTGCTCTTCAGACTGGATACAGCTGGGCTCTTTTTTTTGCTGGACACACCCGTTGCCGCTAAAGAAAAATAAATGTTTTTTACTCCCCTCTTCTTCTTTTTTCAAGTGGTTCTTCTAAGTGGCCCAGGCGACCGGATGGCGCCTATTCTCCCCTCTTTTTTTTTTTGCCAAACCTCCTCAACTCTCTTGTGGCTTTTAGACCAGACACAGATTATATTGAGCTACTATAATCCGCTCTAATAGCTGTCTTATATATTGATTTACATTCATATATATATATATATATAAACTAAGGAGTGAGAGAGAAATGATTGAATACTGTTTGTTTATGCTGATGGATCCCCCGTTGTGAGTAGGTAAAGATAGGAATTCTCCCCAAGGTCGGCGCCGGCCTTCTTCCCCTTTTTTTTACTTGAGGGCAACTCTAGTCTCTGATTTGTACGTGTTTTTGAACAAATATTGAAGTTCTCTATATTTTTTACACAGAAGCTCGTAGTCCTAAAACAGCTCGGTTAAACTGGAACCAAACTCGTCTGGCTTCTACAAGTACGACCCCGCCTTCCACTAATAAGGGGACCGGCGGTAAGACGCCTATCATCAGCAGCGATTGTAAGTGTCGCCCCGAAGAGTTTACCTGCTCCTCCGCCGTCTCGACGGCACCTGGGAGCCAACGTAACGGCAGCAGTCGCCGTAAGGGACAACTGTCCTTCACCATCAAGGTATTTATAATACCTTTTTCTTTCCCCTACTTTTTTTAAGAGAGCACTCTGTGGGCTCCATTTTCTTATCTTTATAATGACTTTCTTGTGGAGAGTGCGTGACTAGTTTCCCTAAATCGAAAACACTTTGGGTGTACGTGATTCACTTGCTTTATTTATGAAGATCAAACGGAGGAAAACACGCATATTGCCTTATTAATGCTCACTAAAAAGAGAACGAAGGGGAGATGCAATCATTGTGGCTTGGATATCATCCAGCCCTCTTTTATAGATGTGTATTTATTTATATATATATATTTTCCTTATCCACACTCTCTATCCTCTTTCTCGCTTCAGCAGGACCTTTCCGATCGATAGCTTTGTTGACTAGGATAAAGGAGAGAGAGAGTCTTTCTTGATGCTGTGCCGACCTAAAACTTTTATATATATAAATAAATATTTTTTCTACCTTTATAGTCGAGCTCCTCGTATTGATTTTTTTTATAAGGCTGTCGGTGTGTGAGAAGAAATTCGATTAGCCTAGATGATTTATCACGTCTCTTTTTTTTCTTCTTCACAGAGAGGTAACGCAACTTCCCAGAAAAGTTCTGGCAACTGCGCTTGCATCCCGCAATCATGGGTAATATATTAATTGAAAAAAAATGAAAAGATTTATCTATAATTAAATCTTGTAATAGGTTTGCGATGGAAATCAAGACTGCGATCACGGCGAAGATGAATCCGGATGCGATAAATCCGTCTGTCAAGGTGATTCGGTTCGTTGCCGCACGGGCCACAGATGTATCGAACCCGGTTGGTTCTGCGATGGTGACGACGACTGTGGCGACAATTCGGATGAAATCAACTGCGGTATAATTTTTTTTTATTCCTGAGAGCACTCGGATATATAGATAATCCCATTAGATGAGAGAGCGTGAGTAGGCGTTCGTGATCACATTATTCTGAAGGGATCCTTTAGGACCCCCTCTGCTGGGATAGCACTTGTCACGGCTCATGTCGCCATTACGGATGAATTAGGGAGGGTTGCTGGCAAACGGCCTCTCTTGATGACGCAACCATGGGAGCGAAAACAGAGGGGCCAAACGAGCCGCACACATCAAGGTGATGCCATGAGAGTTGATGGATATATGCGCTACTAGACGACGGACAAACTCATGTCTCGTCTCTCAGTCGGCACTGGTGGAGCGTGAGACGTATTGATCCCGAGGTCTACACATGACAAGAGAACTTTATATTATACACTGAAGCCAAAGACCGTGACGAAAAGTGCTTCTTCTTCTTATCTCTCTCCCTGAATAATAATAAAGAGGAATTCCTTGTATTATACGTTCCCTAAGGCCCTAGACTTACTGCCAGCTCTCCATTAAGGATTCTTATTCATAATAGAACTTTATACTTTGAGGATTTTCAGAGTAATGCTTTTATGGGTTTTAAATTATGAAAGATTCCTGAACGTTCTTCTTCTTCTTTGAGATCATGTTCTCTTTCTTTATTAGATGGAAGCCGGAATTGTACCAATAGCTCTTTTCGTTGTCCGGACAACGGTAACTGCATCCCCCAGCAGTGGGTGTGCGATGGCGATCCAGATTGCGATGGCGGAGCAGATGAAAAAGACTGTGCCGCTTTATTAGCTCGCACCTGCCAACCATCTCAACATCGTTGCGGCAACGGCGCATGTTTGCCCGCCGATTGGCGCTGCGATGGTGATCCTGATTGCTCCGATATGTCGGACGAAACGGCCTGCGGACCAGGTGGTGGACCCGGAGGGGATGATAAAATCGATAGGGACTGCGGTACGGAAGAGTTTCAGTGCGCTTCCGGCCACTGTATTAAAGGAGCAGTATCGATGTGACGGAGAGATCCACTGTCCTGACGTATCAGATGAGCTAGGACTGCGGATCATCATTACCTCGATGTGTGGAAGGAGACTTTAGATGCCCAGATGGTCAGTGCATCGCTGAAGCCTGGAGGTATATTATAGTTCCCACTCAATATATATTTATAGAAATGCTCATTCATCTCTCGCTCTCTGTGTGTGGGATGACTCGCCGGAAGTCGCAGTATTTCATGCCTTCCACATGGATAGAGATACAATGATGATGTCCTTTTCGCCAACAAATCATGCGCTTTAATATTCCCATCGATTTTTTTCTTTGTAGATGTGATGGCGAACAGGATTGCGAACCGGGAGTCGATGAGGAAAACTGCGACGCTGTACCAGCGAGCGGAGGCGTCCAGACTTGCGGTCCTCACCAGATGGCTTGCACTACAGCTGTAGGCAAGAGAAGCGCATGCATTTCCACTTCATGGGTAAGCTCCCATACTCATCCAATCAAAGATCTCTTCTTCTTTTTACCCCTCTTAAAGCCCGGAAGACGCTCCTCTTCTAACTTGATTGAGCATGGTACTCTTCTTCTTTTTTTTTGCGTCAGTAATGAAATCGTCTACTTTACATCCCCTCTTCTTCCTACGCCATCATTATACGTCGCTCATAATTATAAATCCAAGATGTGTGTGTTTCTTCCCTCCAATTCACTACTGTGTTTACTCGGAAGGATGAATCTCAGAGTCCCAATTAAAGAGTTCTTATTCAAGACGAAAATCTTGTTATAAAACTATTCCAATATGATGCAAGAACTTTATATGGCTTTGTCTAACAATGGTCTCAATTATGTAAATGTAGAAGAAAGGGTTTTTTTCCGAGAATTAATAGTATTTTTAAAACAGGTTTGCGATGGAGAATCTGATTGTCCCGGTGGGGAAGACGAACAAAATTGCCCAGCCAATCATTGTGGTAAAGACCAGTTTGCTTGTTCCAACGATACATGCGTCGGTTTTGGTCACGTATGTAATGGAGAGCGGGACTTGTCCCGGTGGGGAGGACGAGATGGATTGTACCATCCAAAAAGAATGTGATGCGGGTAGCCGTTGTCAGCACACCTGCCTTCTTCTTTCCAATGGTATATTTTTTTTTTCAAGCTCTACATGTAAAAAAATATTATAATAACTCATGGATCAATAGGAACGGCTGCGTGTGGTTGCCGAAGCGGATTCCGTCTCAGCAACGATGGAGTCACATGCGTCGATGTGGACGAATGCGCCACAGAGACTTACTGCAGTCAGTTGTGCACCAATACGGTCGGCTGGATTCAGTTGTAGCTGTGTAGATGGATACGTTCTCCGACCGGATAAGACGTCGTGCAAAGCACTGGGTCAGCCCGTCCGGCTCATCTTTGCCAACCGAGTTGACATCCGGCAAGTTTCCCTTTTTGAAGAAGAGTATACATCCGTCATCGATGGTCTTCAAAACGCCATCGCGCTCGATTTCCACTACAAGAAAGGACTCGTCATTTGGTCGGATGTAACTCTGGACGCCATCAAGCGAGCGCATCTCAACGGAACGGCGTTACCGGATGCAGTTTGGTGGGGTCTCAAGAGTCCCGGAGGCGTGGCAGTGGACTGGTATCAATATCTCTCATCACTATTCCATTTTTCAAACATATATATATATTCATTTGTTTTGATAAAGGATTCACGACCATCTCTACTGGACGGATTCCGGGGTCAAGCGGATTGAAGTGAGTCAACTAGATGGTACTCTACGAAGGACGCTCGTGTGGGAGAATGTTGAGAAACCCAGAGCGATTGCAGTGCATCCTGGAGGTAAGAAATCCTTATTTCTATTATTTATATTTGTTTAAACCCTGAAATCCTCTTTTCTTTAAGCCGCTGCCGTCATCTGGACCGACTGGGGTCAGCAACCAAGGATCGAGAGATCCGATATGGATGGATCCAATCGCATAATCCTGGTTACCGAGGATGTCGTGTGGCCTAACGGTCTAACCATCGACTACACCGTGGACCACATTTATTGGTATGTGTAGTACTTGAATTTCTTGTCTTTTCTTTTTAGATCTTATTTTAATCAATCAACAGGGCTGACGCGAAGCACCACGTCATTGAGAGCGTGCGTCTGGATGGGACGGGGCGGAGGCGAGTGATGGATCGCGGTCTACCCCATCCCTTCGCCATAAGCATATTTGAAGACTCCATCTTCTGGACTGACTGGCACACCAAGAGCATCCACCAGGCCAACAAACTGACTGGCCATGACGTCCGGTATGCTGAGAGAAAAATGGGATTTTTATTATTTATTTCTCTCATCAACTATTTATGAAATGCAGAACGGTGAGAGGGAACCTCCATTTTCCGATGGATATTCACAGTATTCATCCGCTCAGGCAACCCGACTACGTCAACCGATGTGGAAGTAATAAGGGCGGATGTTCTCATTTGTGCCTCCCGAATCGTTCCGGTTACACCTGCGCCTGTCCGCCCGGATTGCAATTGACAGTTGCCGGCGGGAAAATATGCTCGAGCCAACCGACTGAATTGCTCATTTTTGCCCAGAAATCTGAATTGAGGCTCTTTCCTCTCAATATCAGCGGAGAAACGGTATTAATAATTGATGCCAACTAACTGGAATCATTTGAATTAATGTGCTTGGTTGGTTTTATTAGGATTACGTGCTGCCGTTGACAGGCGTTCGTTCAGCTGTGGCTCTCGACTGGGACGGAGCCAGCCAAACCATCTTCTGGACGGATGTAGAATCGGACGTCATCAATCGAGCCTTTTGGAATGGGTCCAACCAGCAGACTCTTGTGGGCAACGATCTCGAGTCGCCAGCTGGTATTTTGCATTGACAACGTCCTTAATGATGAGAGTTTTATCGAATCTTGTCTTCTCTTTGCCTATATTAGGTCTTGCAGTCGACTGGGTCACTAGTAAACTCTACTGGACGGATGCTGGAACTAATCGAATTGAAGTGAGCCATTTGGATGGAACCTATGAGGACTTTATTGGTATATGCTACTTCTTTTTATTGTTTTTCAAGATGTTATTATAATGTCTTTTAATTAAAATTAGATTTGGGATGGATTGGACCGACCAAGAGATATCGTAGTTGATCCTATCGGCGGTTTCATGTATTGGACAGATTGGGGCCAGACACCGAAAATCGAACGTGCTGCCATGGACGGCACCCAACGCTCCGTCATCGTCATCAGCAATCTTACATGGCCTAATGGCTTAGCCATTGATCACGAAGGAGAGAGGCTTTACTGGGCTGATGGTGGTACTAAAGCCATCGAGTACGCCAATTTGGACGGGAAAAATAGGACCACTCTGATTGGAGCAGGTAAAATTACTTTAAAATTATTATTGAAGATGGATAAGCTGACATTTATAATTTACAGAACTCCCTCATCCATTTGGATTGGCTCTCTATGAGAACCAAATCTTTTGGAGCGATTGGGATACAGCGGCCATTCACAGCACTGATAAGTTGAATGCTAAACGGCGTACTACGGTCCGTTCCGGATTAGAAGACTTGATGGATGTTCGTGTGTACCATTCCAATCGATATTCAGTACCCTCTTTATGCCAGTCACACAACGGAGGATGCTCTCATCTCTGTCTGCTAGCACCACTCCCTGCTGGCCATTCCTGCGCTTGTCCTACCGGGATTAAGCTATCCCCAGACGGGCGAACGTGCCTCAAGTCCCCTACAACTTCACTAGTCTTCTCTCAACGTACGAATCTGAGGAGGATGTCGCTGGATATGCCCTACTTGATAGATGTGGTGCTAGATTTACCTCCTCAGAAGAATGTCGTAGCGCTGGATGTGGACCGAGTTACAGGTTACGTCATATGGTCGGATACAACTCAGGATAAGATATTCCGGGCTATGCCTGACGGCATTTCTTCATCCTCCGCCGTTGAGGTGATTGCCTACAACCTTGATACAGTTGAAGGACTCGCCGTTGACGAGATCAACCGGAAACTTTATTGGACTGATGCCGGTCGCTCTTCGTTAGAAGTTGCCGAACTTGATGGAAGTCATCGGAAAGTGCTCTTGTGGACTGGGATGGATAAACCGAGAGGTCTGGTACTTAGTCATTCAACTGGGACGCTCTTTTTTGCGGACTGGGGAAAGCAGCCGAGGATCGAGACAGCCGACATGGATGGCCGCAATCGTAAAGTTTTGCTCACGGATCTCGGCTGGCCCAACTCTCTCACTATCGATCACCCGGCAAACATTCTCTATTGGACGGATGCCAAGAAAAAGACGATCGAGTCTTGCGATCTTTCAGGTTTGTTTCATAAAACAATGTTCTCTATATTTTGCGAATTTAAATGTTTACTTTTTTTCTTGTAGGTCACAATAGAAGAGAAGTTTTGACCAGTTTAGCTCATCCATATGGGATCACTATTTTGGGAACCAATCTATATTGGACAGATTGGGAAACCAAGTCACTTCAAAGAGCTGACAAGAATACTGGACTGGATCGTACCACTATACGAGCTGGATTAGAAAATTTGATGGATATAAAAGCTTGGAAGGTACTACTTGTTTTCAAGTTGAATTATAGATATACTTTTATAACGCTTTTTCAATATGTAATATAGGAAATTGATAGGACAGCGGAACAAAAAGGAAATCCTTGCGGGAACAACAACGGCGGATGCTCTCACTTGTGCCTGCGGAGTCCATGGGGAAGAGGATTCTCTTGTAGTTGCCCGACTGGAATCCTGATGAGTGCGGACGGATCAACTTGCCAACCATCTCCTAATTCGTTCCTGCTCTACGCAACACGCAACACGCTCTCAAGTATCTCTTTGGACACAGGCAGACCAGTGGGACGTCGCTCTGAATGTGCCCGGCGTACACAACGCGAATCGGCGTCGACTTCCATTGGGTCAAACAGCAATTCTATTACACTGATGTGTACTTAGATGTTATCCGTAGCGTGGATGCTAGGAACGTTTCCAACGTCGTAACTCTAGTGTCCAATAATTTAACTACTCCTGACGGACTGGCCGTTGATTGGTTAGCGGATAATTTGTACTGGACCGGTAAGCTGTTAACTTATTTCCTGTAATTTTTCTTCAGTAGATATTTAACAAATACATTTATATTAGATGCTGGAAGAAATGTATTAGAAGTATCGAGATTGGATGGTACAAGCCGGAAAATCATTATCGGAACTGGGCTAGATGAACCTCGAGCTGTAGCCGTTTTCCCTCAACGCGGGTAAGAATCGTCTAATTCTTTTAAAGTGTTAAAAGTACTAATTCAAATTATTATCCATTTAGACTTTTATACTGGACGGATTGGGGCCAGAGTCATAAGATCGAACGATCATTCTTAGATGGGTCTGCACGAGTAGCCATCGTCACTTCTGAACTGGGCTGGCCCAACGGTTTGGCAATTGATTACGAAGGGCAACGTCTCTACTGGGCGGATGCCCAGTTGGATCGTATCGAAACGTCAGATTTAAGTGGTCGCTTCCGGGTCCAACTGGTGGGTGGAGCCACTCATCCAGTTTGGATTGACTCAATTGGGTGGCTATTTGTATTGGACGGATTGGCGATCTAAATCGATTGAACGTGTGGATAAGGCGACGGGTAAACAGCGCTCCGTCCTCCGTCACGGATTGGAAGGTCTCATGGAAATCCGGGCCGTGTCAAAGGAGAAGCAATTGGGCAAGAATCCATGTTCGACCGCAAACGGAGGCTGCTCTCATCTCTGCCTCTTCCGGGCTATATCTTATGTATGTGCTTGTCCGGATATTCCGGATGCCATCCCTTGCACTCCAAGTAATTATTATCTGATTGCTTATTCTCGAAAATGATAACTAAAGTAATTTCAATTTTTATTAGGTGTCGGTTAATGTTACGGCCAGTGAAGATTATTGGAGCCCTGCTTTAGATCATACGGAGCTCGATCAGCATCCAGATTATGATGGCAATCATCCTCACCGGGATTTCGACGGCAATAATACTAATAGCGGATCCACTATCCTACATCCTTCAATGATCGTCCTCTTAGTGGTTGTAATGGCTGCTTTTTTAGCCGTAATGACCGTTTTGCTCGTCAAATGGCAGAGACGTCGTTATCAAAATTGTCCTTGGAGCAATGGTACTTTAATTAGTGTCTTTCTCGTTTAAAAAATATATATATAATATAATTTTTTATAGGGCATCGAGGACCTCGTCCATCTCAACAACCAGTGTCCGTCCTGACGTTTACTAATCCTAACTACTCTCCGTCTGCTCCAGATGTCGTCGTTGCAGAAAAGAAAACGTTTTCCTGGCAGCGCTGGAAGTATGACCGGAGCCAGGAGCGAGTTTATGACATGCAGGTAATGGTCTCTTTGAGCTGTACACAAAACTTTAATGCTACAAGATTTTATCCTCACAGGATGAGAAGCAGAGCCAAACTGAGGCAGCATCGTTAATTCCGCACAGTTTGCCTCCACCGGAAGTGGAGATCGATTTGGATGCTGACAAGGATACTGCAGAATCGTCTTCTGGACCCTCCGCCACTCCTCCACCGACTCCCCCTCAGCGTATGGACTCGATCTCTTTACAATAAGAGATGAGGAAGAGTGGAGCTTTTTTTGGCGCAAAGCCCAACATTGGATTTTATTTTGTTCCTCTTTATTGTTTATCTTTGTTCACACATGAAGTTCTCTCTCTCCCTCTGAGATGATGTATAAAATATGATATTTGGTCCAGAATTTTCGAAACAATAATGCTGTGATTGTGAGGCGTTGGACGCGTAAGGATCGGCTCAAAAAGATAGGTCAAAAAAGAAAGATATAGCTCTCACACTCTCTCCCAACATTGTACTCCTATTCTATTGCTGTTTTGGTGTGTGACCTTTATATTTCCCATATGAGTCAAGACAAAATGTTATTCTCGACGTGCCAAAACTTTTTTTGTATTATATTTTGACAAGACTCGGAATTATTTTGATGTCCTAAAGTGGGATCGGATCTCGATGTACTAATAGCGCAACCTTTTTTCCTTTTTGTTTCGATTTGTATTTTTTATTTGTAAATGAAGAAAACAAATGATTGGGAAGACGTGGGTTCATCAACAGTGTCTAGTCTAAAATGACATAATATAAACGCTTGTATATTAATGTAATCTTCCTGACGACATGATGACGAGGAAAACGTTACGTTTGTTTTTGCGTTCATTGGCGTCAAACATTACTCCTCAATTCTTGTTTTGATTCGACGTCTAAATGGATCCGTTTGTAGTTTTGTATATGATTTTGTGTATGCCTTTGTTAACAGAGGAGACTAAATATAAAAAGAAAAATATTGGAGCGCCATTTCACAAATTGTTTCATTTTCTAGACATGTTTGATAAATTCGGCAACGTCGCTTTCAGTATCGTCTGCTGGATTTCTTAGAGATTGTGAATTTGTGATTGTGGGACTTGTTATGTTTTATGATTAACGATCGAGAACCATAATTGAACTATTTTTTAAGAATTTATTTGTTTTGAATAATGGGAAACCAAGGAGATCAAGTCATTTTAGCGACAGGAGGGTATGATCATTCTATCAAGTTCTGGCAAGCACATAGCGGCGTTTGTCAACGAACTGTCACTCATCCGGAATCGCAAGTCAATGCTTTAAATATCACTCCTGACAGCCAGTTACTGGCGGCTGCCGGTTATCAGCATATACGGATGTATGAAGTGAACTCTACGAATCCGAATCCTATAGTCAACTATGAAGGAATTTCAAGGAATGTGACTGCTGTTGGTTTTCATGAGGATGGACACTGGATGTACACAGGGGGAGAAGACTGCTCAGCTCGTGTCTGGGATCTCAGGTTTTATATTTAAGCAGTTTATTTTATTCACCATAAAACTTACTCTTTATTGGCTTCTAGGACAAGGAACTTGCAGTGCTCCAGAATTTTTCAGGTCACTGCACCAGTAAATTGTGTGTGTCTTCATCCCAATCAGGGTGAACTCTTGGTTGGAGATCAAAGTGGTGTCATTCACATTTGGTATGTTCTTTATACAATCACTTTTAAAAAGTATCATTATGAAAACTTTTTTTTTTTCAACAGGGATCTCAGAACAGATCATAATGAACAACTAGTATGTTTTATGAATTTTTTTCCCTTTTATTGTGATTATCTATATGTAATTATTTTCCCATATCAGATACCTGAGCAGGATGCATCCATTCAAGACATTTCAATTGACTCAACTGGAAGTTTTATGGCAGCAATAAATAACAAAGTATGGAAACAGTTACAGTCTTAATTATATAAATTCATCAACTAAAAAACAATCATTTATTTAGGGGAATTGCTATGTTTGGAGCCTCACTGCGGGTGCAAAGTTACCCGATGGTGAAGAAGGGTCATCACCTACTCAACTGAGACCTAGAAGCAAATTACAAGCTCATAAGCGCTATGGTCTAAAATGCAAATTTAGTCCTGATGCAAAGTAAATAACTCGCTTTTTCCCCTTTTTTACTCTAAAATGCTAACAAAATATGTTTTCCTTTAAGGTATCTAGCAACTACTTCAGCCGACCAAACCGCAAAATTGTGGCGGACATCCGATTTCACACTTCACTCAACCCTTCAGACAGAAAATCAGCGTTGGGTTTGGGATATTGCTTTCAGTGCCGACTCTCAATACGCTATAACAGCATCATCTGATGGAACTGCTCGCTTGTGGGGTATCGAGACGAATGAGATTGCCAAAGAGTATATAGGACATCAGAAAGCTTTGACTTCCCTCGCTTTCCAAGACGGAACACCTTGATAATATCATTTATATCGCCATTATACATGTTTATAAGTCTCTTGAATGCAGGTTTATACACATCATCTATTCAATCTATATAGTTGAAAAGTTTTCTCAAGTGGAAAAAGCGAGATAAAATTCTTGGCCAGTTTCCCAGTAGTCCATTTCATTATCACATGGTGATGTGACATAAATCATTTTTATATCAATGATGCAAATTTAAATTAAGATCTTATAACAAGGATCTTACATAAGATCGTGCTGCTACCTCGCGGTTGAGTTGTGTAAGCATTTTATCGATCCTTCGTACTCATCAACGCACAGCATCCAGCAGAGTCTTCTTGCGTTTTTCCAAGTTGTCTCGCGTCTGTTTTGTCAATGTTAAAGTGACACAATTTAAGGATCATGCACATAGCAGGATTAGTTCTTGCTCGTGGTGGGAGTAAAGGTATTCCGTTGAAAAATTTGGCACATCTTCGAGGAACACCGCTATTACTCTGGGCCCTGAAAGTGATGACCCGTTGTCGTGGTAAGTGCATGAGATCATTCGTCTCTTTGACCAGGTGTCGCCTATTCTACTTCTTCTCGCATGTTATCTCGTTAACCTTATTACTCGGAGCTCGCCGTAATAGGTCATTCTCTTTCTCTTTAAGTAGACAAAAGTTTTCTTTTAAAAAGAAAGCAATTTATCTTATGTATCCTCCCCTTTTTTTTATTGCATTCTACTCTAAAGTTGAATGATATATCCACCATAAAGAATGATGATTCTCCTCCTCATTTTCACGAAAAGATATACTGTTTTATGTGTAGGGTTCCATTCCATCTGGGTGTCATCTGATCACCCAGAAATACTAGCAACAGCCGTGAAAAATGATGGGGTACAGGTCCATCAACGCTCCGCAGCGACGTCGACGGATGATGCCTCTTCTGTCGACGCCATTCAAGAATTTCTAGCCTGCCATCCAGGTTTGCTTCCTGGATATATAAATGAGTCTCTCTTGAGTTGCTCTCCGAGCTGAAATCAAATTAACTTCGTTTTCTAAAAGTGTCGTCGACAGTATAGCCGTGGACCAAAACCTAATAACGCGAGGCGCTGTTAGGATTGCAGCGTTAACTTTCCTGCACAAGTGAAAGTTAAGCATGTACTATACAGAAAAAACTTTTTTTTCTCGCTCTCTCTCGGCAGAAGTTGATGTAGTCGGATTGGTTCAGTGTACGTCCCCTTTCATCCGGACTGAAGAGCTAGAAGAAGCGGTCGAGAAAATGAATTTAGGCTTATACGATTCCATCTTCTCCGTCACGCGATCCCATTGTCTCCGCTGGAAAGAAGACAGTAATGCATTACTATAGACCTAAATGTGACATGCTCTTCCAAATTATAATTTAATTATGTTGGAAATTATGGTATCTTCTCATTGTCTGTGAGGATAGCTGATGGAGGCATTCGACCAGTAAACTTTCAACCAGAGAGAAGACCGAGGAGGCAGGATTGGAATGGGGATTTGGTGGAAACTGGGGCTTTTTACTTTGCAACTGCAAGTCTTCTACGTCAAGGACTTATCCAGGGTGGAAGGTACGAATTTCTATGCACATTTTAAATATATAGAACTGTATAAACCAGCACGGGGAAAAAAAATGTTTAGTATGCCTGGCAAAAAATAGACTTTGATGTTATGTATTCGGGGCCCTATAGTCTTACGCGTAAATGATGTATTACAATGTTTGAATAAGTAGGAATAAGCAGTAGTTTAGTATGTTAGGTCGATGGAGTAAACTTTGATGAGGTTATTAATGAATCATCCAGAGCTCTGTACTCCCACGTAAGTCGATTGTTCCAAAAGTTTAAGGTTCTTTGGAATTACGTATAATTATGTTTTGCAAAAAAAATTCGAGTTGGTTATTACCGTACTCTCTATTCAGACACTTTTAATAAGGAAGCACAGACCCACAATCAAACTTTTTTTTAACAAGCAAGCTCAATTATTTTTGGCTTTAGGCTGCTAATTTTTCAGATGTAATTTTAAGAGTAGAAAAAGCGCAATGTAATAGCGGTTGTAGATACTTTTTTTCAAGTTGCAAACTGTTCTTGGAAATATTCCCAGATATGATATGAAAAGCTTACATTCTACTCAGCGACTACTAGACCGTGGCAGAATACAAATAACACATTCAGGTCTAAAGAGGACTCATCCAACGTTCAAACTTTCATATTTTTATGATAATAATGCAGCGCAGTTCGTCTTGGAACTTGGAATTCTATGTAAGCGTTGAGAGTTGGCAGTAGTCACAACTTCAAGTAGGCACTACATACTGCGGTAATCTCTTGTACGTTTATTCAAAACTCGTCTAAATTCTGTCAGGATACTCTTTTATTTAATGCATATGAACTGATCTCCTCGCATCTTTTTGAATAGTTTACACTTTCGTATCTTCAGTACCACAAAAGTTTGCCTGGTACTCTTTTTAAAAGTGTATGGGTACATGTAGAACCTACAAGTTCGACTGGATTTCGAAACTTTGTAGATGCTGCTTTCATGTTCTCCGATGTTCCTTCTTATTGAACGCCAGCTCAAAAGACTTGGAAAGTTGTTTAATATATCTCATGTGTAAAATTACATACTGTACTGCTCGAACTCGCGTGTATAATATAGGAAAGCTCAAGCTCGCACGTGTATATATAACTTGTATTTTTATTTCTTTAAAAATCCCATCACAATAATGACAGCAACAAAGAGAAAGAGAGAGAGAAAGAGAGAATAAATCTCGTCGTGTTTCTATTTACATATATATGTGCACACACATACAGGATTTCCTTTGTGGAGGTGAGCGGAATAAGGAGCATCGACATCGATTCATCCTTTGATCTCTGGTTGGCGGAGAAGCAAGCCACGTACTTCGGACTTGAGCCCGGTGGTGCTACTGCAGCTGCCCCTTCATCATCTTCCTGAGAAAATAAACTTCTTCTTCTTTCCCACTTAATACTTCCTTGTTATACCGTCGTTTCCAAGTCTAATTCCACGCTGTCCGGTCCTGGTATTGATTGTCAAGAGACGGCCAATTTCTTATCGTAATAAGACGGATGGCGGAGAGAGCCAGAGTTCTGATCCGCTACAGTCGGAATGGTCGATGAGGAACGGCGAGAATAGATGATGCTCTCAATAGGTTGCCCTGGAGGGCGGAATGACCCAACGGAGGGGCCGCCTACGCTCATCGCGCTGCTCAGAGTCATCCCACTGCATGAGCCGACTGATGAGATTCCTCCACCAACCGGCATCAGCCTTTCCCCGCCGGTAACGTTCCCTCCACCGCCGTTAACATCGTAAAGACGTGGGCGACTGTTATTAGTACTACTCCCACGGCAGACCAGAACGGACGAGACGATGATAAAGAGGACTAAGAGGGTGGTACCAGCTGCCACCAAGTACCAGTAGACTTTCGGGATTATCCAATAACGGCCGGTAGAGCTACCGCAATGCTGTTCGGATTCATCCAGGCCGCTAGGGCAGTCGTAGACTCCGTCGCACCACAGTTGAGAGTCAATGCAAGCTTTCAATTCAGGGCACCAAGTGGGACAAAGAGAATGGGACGATGAGGATGGGGAGGAGATGGATCCCAATGGTACTACAGAGCCGGCTGGATGAACTACGGCCTGCGGAGTCAGCTCCAACCACTTCATCTGATAGAATCCGCTCTGGATGGCGATGAACTCAATGATTAGACCGACTTCTCCAGAATAAGGGTTGCTCTGGATAAAATCCTTATTTAAGGGATCCTCAATATCAATAAATCCCGATTCAGGATCGTCATCCAATGATTTGTGATGAGTTGGGCTTACAATCTTGACTGTCGGCGAATCTTGTCCGATTCTTGATGACGGACATATAATTGTACGAGTTTCAGAGTAGATAATGATCCTGTTCTTAGTTTGACAAGTATCCACCTGATCTGTTTGGTTCATTATGTGTCCGGCGGTGGAGAGGAAAATGAAACGATCCGCTCTCGGTTGTAAGAACCAGCTCTGACGATTACATGAGCTCCCTCCTCCAGCTGCGGAAGATGTGCTAAACGTCTTGGACCCTCTAGTTCCATCCAGCGTAATCAATCCTCCGGGCCCCTGGAGAGGCCTGATGAGCTGCGACTGGAATCCGCACTTCATCCCGGTGAGGAACTCGTAAGTGATTTCAAAGAAGAAATCGTTGTAGTCCTCTGAATGAGTCATAGCGTCCACTTGAAAGAAAACTTCCACGTCGCTCCCCGTCGAGACGTAACGGAAAGGTAGAAGTGCCGTATCGCAGAGGCAGTCCCTTGTCAGCAGCACGTTCCACGGTCTACGTTGTTGTTCCACTCCCCAGGGCCTCTCCTGCAATTGTAAGAAAGCTGCCTCTCCTGCCTCTCGACTGCACTGTCTCTGATGCGTCAGCGGATCTTGGCTGTTGAGACAGGTCCGTCCCCCGAGTCGTAGACGGGTCACTTCAATCGCCACTCGCATCGTCTCATCACCTTGAAAGCGGTACGTACACCTGCATTATGTAAGAAAAATAAAGTCGTTTGATACGTCATCAAGAAGACTATGTGCACAATAGTTGCTATAAATATACACACAAAGGATAATAATAACCACACATTCTAGTGCCATATTCTGGAGATTATATAGAGGACGGTATTGTACTTCTCGACAAACGTTAGGTATATACAATGTGCTTGAATCTCACAATCCTTACAGGCGCCTTACACTACGTTATTACTCAGGCAAAGGAACTTTAGGGGATTTACTGCTCGCCCTTTTGTTTTATGTTTGAAACCCTTACGGTATATGATTCAAAGTTATATGATGCATCATGCACGAGCCTCGATGTGTAATTAAATATTGAGCTTCTCAGTACATACGCAAAAAAAAAGAAATAAAGAAAAAAAAAGTTCACTTTCAAAGGACGACTGAAAAAAACTCTTTTGAAGTCGTTTCTAGGCTCGCTTTGCTGATGCATTGAACCACCAATTTTGCTCGAGTTATATTTCTATATAAAAAGAAGACTACTCTAAGTGAAATGATGAGAGAAAGCTAATGATGTGCGTGCTTAACACACTTATAACAGGCTTGAACTTAAGATCCGAGTGTACTCAATTACTCGGAAGAAGAATAATAAGCCGCCCTTTAAAAGCCACCTACACGATTCCGTATATGTAGAATGAAACTATATTCTCTGAATGTGTATTGAATCGATTTTTTTTGTGTCAGGAGCTTTTAGTGTTGAGCTAGAAGTAATCTGCCTTATTGTGCGACCCACGATTGTGCCTCTATCTATCTCTGCATTGAATGCTGCCACACGATAAAGCTTTTCACTCATCCACTCAAAGTCGGTTTGGAAACTTGGGGAAAAGGGGAGAGAGTGGCTGTTGTATAGCTCTAAGAGGGCCTATTGGAACTGTCAAGTCGGATCCTTATTCTATTGCTTTCGCAGCCTAATCTTGCGTCAAGAAAATAAAAGACTCGTCGGATAGAGTGACACCTATTATTAGATCGATATTTACCCGCTTGAGTTTCTTTCCGATACTTGGATTGTTGTTTTTTCAAAGAGAAAACTAATTTCTCCTTTAAGGAGTCTCGACTTTAATCAGTTAGGACTGGATGATCAATACTGAACCAAGTCTCGCGCTCAGCTGTTATTGACAGCATCATGATGAAAACTTTTATATATGCTGCCTTACCTGTTATATACAGATGTGTGACCAACTTTCGTTTACATACAAAGAAAACTTTATTTTTCCTTCTCAAGATAAAATACTTTTTAACTCTTTTTTACACTTTTTCTTGATTGAAAATTAAGATCACTCTTTCTCTAGAGAGAAAAAGTTAATAAAATAATCACGTAGTTCCAACGTAAAGTGGACGAAAAGAAAACTTTTGAGATTAACAAATGAAAACAGATGTTTCAAAATAATACCTTAAATTACGGGCGCCTCCGCGACCAAAGAGGAAGACGTTCTGTGTCGATTTTACGCTCCCCCGCATTTCCGTCGAATGATGAACGCTGAACAAGCGATCGCAGCCAGGCGGTTCCGATGAATAAGGGAACAATGGCCGACCTTCCGATTGAACCGGGCGATAGAATTCATAGTTAAGGGCGTAGCGCCATTGAGAGAAGGCCGTTCCTTCAGGAAGATGCTGTTGGACACTCAATATAGATCCATTAGATCTAAAACTCTCTCCTTTGAGGCAAGGAGGTGCAGTCGGTTTCGTCTGATTTCCAGCCGTCGCAAGGTGGCGTTCGCAGAGGGGAGGTGGCTTCTCCCGACAAAAGAGGGAAATGGTCCCGATGGGAACAATTAATGTCTTATTATTACTGCCTGATGAAATTGAAGACGGGTCCCATCCGGTCCCATCTCCATCCGCTATCCTCAGGCTGTTCCGGCACTGCTGATTGGGAAGAGTCGAACGAGATGATCCTTTGGATCCGCTGCCGGTGAAATGATATTTGGTAAAATAGATCCAGACTCTTTCATCAGGCCGGCCCTAATATTGCAAAAAATTTGTCCATGATAGTAGTAATGAACATTCCAACTGTATGTTATTGAGGCGTTTATTGCTAAAGTAATTATTGTGTGCCCAATTTTGGGAATCCTAGCAACAAGAAGGAAGTTAACAAGAAGAACAAATGGTCCCTGGCCACCAATTACTTTCCTGATTGCAGCACATCCACAGCAAGACGTGAAGCACTAACTACATCCTCATGTTAGAAAGTAAAAAGAGATGATGAATTAGCTACCTGAAAGCGGAAATTGCAGAGAGTCTGCTGCTGCCAAGTTTGGCGAGGAGAAGTTAGAATCCCGCGTGAGAGACCACTGCTCGTCACGTTCCACTGACACTTTCCAACGTCACTAACAGCTATGCTGCTCAAAGATTCCTGCTGGATCGTCAATATCCGGACGTTCAGTTCAAATCCTTCAATAGCTGTCGATCCCGTGAAGATCGTATCTGTCGGAGAGCTTCGAAATTCGATGGTCACATCCGGTCCGCTCGAAGTCACTTCCGGAAGAGGTCCGTCACAAAAGCGTACTAGAACGGCGGAATTGGTGGATGCTCCGTCGTAAATGGTGATGTAGTCCCCACTCGCTTCACAGTCGGCTGCGGAGCGGATAGCCGGAGAACCACGACCGGGCTGCGCTTGCTGTTGAACAGCCGGCTGCTCTGAATCCCGCAAATTAATTTTGCGTCCTTCATTCTGCCATAATGTCACAACATAGCGCTTATTAGACGGTGAAGGCGGTGGCTGGATCGATGATGATGACGATAATCCGCCGGATGGCCGGTGAGATATCCGATACAGACAGTGAGCATTTCGAGGATATAAACCGGGGTAACCAGGGGATTGTACCCTGCACTGACTAGCGGATCCATTTCCGCACTGTCTGAACCATCTGGAACAAAGTGTTCCGGCCATTTGTTCTCCTAGGTCCAGCTTATCTTTTCCGGTTCCTCCATACCTTTAAAATCAATAAAATAATAATGGAATTCTTCATTTACAATACTTTCATCTTTGGAAGAGAGTATGACGACCTTAAAGCATTAATATTACACAAAATCAATCATTTGTAATGCTCAAATCTTTATATATATATATATATATATATGTATGATACGAATCCTTCGTTATACAAGAACCTTCATGTATAAATAGACGTCCGTTTTGATCCTCCGCCCATGAACAACTCGTAATAGTACGTGCATTTAGAAATAGAACGAGACAGATCAATATCTACAGATTTGAAATGATTACCGAGAAAACATGAAGTAGAAAAGGATACATGTAATACTTAGAAACTAGATCCTGCGATCCAGATGCTCCTCAACTATGCTTTTAAGGGATATATCCTGCGTATCCTACACAGCGTTCTAGATTGAGTCATTCTAGATGTTTGTGATCCCGGTGATGGGATTATATAAAATACAAAAGCCGCCGGAACACTCAACGGCTCCAGCTGCTTCCGAAAAAAGGGGGCGATCATCTCCTTCTACTGAATATTCATTGTGTTGACGTGCTGCTGCACATATATCGATTGCCTAGGTAGCACTGTTCCCCAGTGAGATCCTGCTACTCCTGCCAAATGCAGCAGCCATACCACAGCAGCATCCAGGTTAGGTTAATTAGACGTTGATTACAACTCCCCGCTGCTGGTTTATACAGCGGCACAAAGCATAGAAACCAGCATCATCACTTAAGTACGCTGGAAGGATCCCTTTTATATGTACACGCTATAGCGTCCATAATTCATGCGGGATGTGTAATATGATGCGTGCCGAGCCTGCTATAGCTCCTGTTGTCTGGAACAATATGCGCGCATTCTATCCTTATATTCTCATCGTTCTACTGCTCTTCTTCAAGCGTCCATTTCACTTCTTCTATGTCCGCAGGACAACGAGAGCAAAAAAGAGGAAGAGCTAGGAGTTTATCGATCCTATATTCAGATGCAGGGCAAAAAAAATTAAAAATAGGTGGTTCCCGTCTTATAAGGCGCATCCATCCGTGTATGAAAATAAGAAGAGCAGCAAAACTATTTTTATAGGGTAACATCGTTAGCCTACATTCTGATGTATACGCCCGCCCTATGCACTGTGAATCTGAACTGCAGAGTTATATACTTGGAGCCATCATCAATCCTGATGGCGCTGCGGGGGCATAAAAAAAGGTATACGCTGCGAAACTTTTTTTTTCACCACTATAGCAACTGCCAAAGATCGTTTACCATCCAAATCGACCTGTAGCCGTGCGCTAGATATAGAAATGATGACGCAATCACTTTATATTTGAAAGCGGGAAAAAATCCGATTCGACTTTAAAGAAATTGATCCTAAAGGAGATCTTCATTGAGATTTATTTGTTGCATAAGTATTTCTGGAAATAGTTTCATTTCTTGGAGATCCACACTAAATAGACGGAAACATCTCCTCTAATTTACACTATCTCTCTTTCCCTGCTACACTTAACATCTAATGAAAAAAGACGGATGTCGGATCCCTCATTTGCATATCTATCACAAGGGGGAAGAGAAGCAGTAGCAATTTATTTTATACAAACTCGAGAGGATCGATCCTCTGGGAGTGCTTATGTAGCAATATAACTTTGATCCTCATTAACTTCCCTCTTCTATTTTTCTTTTCAAAATGTCAGATTCAAAATTGCATTCAATGAGATTATCATCACTTGTTTATCTATGTAGCTGTCTATCAGCTCTATTTAGACAGGAAGATCCATTTGGCAGCCAACATTGGATCAGCATTTCATCGAGTGATGGACTAAGAGTGTCAATAGAGTGAGAGACACACGAGTGTATAAGGCGTCTCGTCGGCCTTGGGGCGCGTGGGAATATGTGCGGCCTCCCGTTATTCCATCCCGGCGATTAATTGCTTCGTAACGGAGCATCCCTCCTGTCATCCGACTACGTCAGCATCTTCCATCACAATCAATGAGAGAGCTAGCATATATAGAGCGCTCAAATATCGTCGTCTCTTGAATAAGGATTTCCCTTTTTTTCTCTTATGCTGCTGTAGGGATTTATCGCCGTTGCGGTATGGTCGTTGTATCCTGTTATTCCAGAGCAGCTAGTCTAGCTTCCTCTGTCTGCCACGCACAGTCGGCTCGCGGGAAATCCGGCAATTAAGTTGTGATATATGGATTAGAGGAAGAAGGAGCATCCGATCCTCACGAGAGAATCCTTTCTATATATAATGCCACAGGGTTAAGACCTACTCTACCGTATAAAAAGCAAAATGAAGAAAGGATCGAAGAGAGGGCATATACATGTATATAGACCCTTGATTGTTTTTGCTCTCAAGCAGCACAAGGATCGCGCGTCATCTCCTGAATAGTAATACTGCAATTATGTAGTATCAGCAGCACTCTTTCTGCTAGAAGCCTTTCAATATATTATTCCAGTTCAAGCATATGATATACTAAAACCCATCTTCATGCTAGACTGGTTTTATATAGAATTGTACAGTATAGAATATATCTTCTCTCTTATTCCTATAAGATTTATACACAACGTCGGTTTTCAAACCCTATCCTTGTCATATAATCCTCCTTTAAGAAGAGCATTTATTAATTAATTTTCTTACCTTACAACGGCTGCTGAACGAGGTAGGACCTTGTAGGTCAGATCTAAGACCGGTGGAGGAGTCGATCCTTGCAGGATCTTTGACTGGAGGCTAGATGGTACGGCTAGAAGCCGAAGGACGAACGTTACCGCCGTCGAATCCGTATAGTAGAAGCGGGGAGTCAGGGAAGCCCCGCACCAGGCTCCAATGGATGACCGGCCGGTAGGGCTACTACTAGGTTCGGCTACCGGCCAAAACGGGCTGATCTCCCTTCCCAGATCTGCATCCATCCATCCTGGGCAGCGTCCACTCAGCTCTGTGCTCTGCACTAAATACTGACCTATGGTGGCAGTATCTAAACGAACCTAAATTTGGGTGAATAAGGAAAATCTTGTTATGCAAGCAGCAGGTGTTTCCTACGCATCATCAATTATTCGCTTAAAGGATCTTATATAGGATGCTGAACGACTAATTAGGCTTATAAGGGGGCTTATATTCCTCCCCTCTTTGATCTTATTCATCTACTTGAGCTCGGAAACATTTTCACGACGACTTCCCGCTGCTGGGCGTCAGATTCTTATAATAAGCTCAAGCGCTTCGATCTCTGAATTTTCTTGGATATCTATCTCTCCTTTTTTACAGCGTCGCTACTGCTGTGCGCCCCCCGCAGAGGTCTTACCCGGTTGTCAGCTTCAGAGATATGACGGACATAAATCCGCGAGATAGGACTCCTATATACCTACTTGCTATTCGGCACATTTCTTCTTTCTTTATTCTTTATAGAAATAGCTTAGGTCCCAGCTGCATATGATAAATCGTGAACTTTTGAAACTTGATGCGCGGGAGGAAGAAGAAAAAGAATATATCTTTCAGGATTATCTATAAAGTACTTGGCATACTCAAGAGAAACATGTAGAATAAGTAAACTAATCATAACGAATTGAAAGTGACAAGTTTTGCTGTTTTTGTTAGGAGCAGGTGGGATGAAACTCTCGACGAGTTATACTGTATCACGCTCGAATTATGCAAAAGTAATGTCGCAGAATAATTATCCGTGCTTCTCCGGGAGGATGGGTGAGAGCTTTCACGCCCCCGAGCCTTAACTAAGAATAGGAACCCATGAACGCAAAGTTGTTACATATCCGCCTGGAAGGGACGATGAAAATGAGCAGTCAAGCTTGATTCTCTCTGCTACTGGATGAAAGTGCTGTTGCTTCATCTTGATTGAAAATGAGTAGGGTCGACAATAGTACTCTCAAAGACAAAGTGTGCTTATAATTATAGCACAGCACCTTATGTTTAATGCATAATCCAATTTCAGTATAAATATCCCTCCTTAGAGTGCTCTCTTAATTGCTTGTGCACCATTAGCAGCACGTCTACTACATGTTTTTTTTTTATATCCTCCAATATACTACTTTTTTTCTAGACCTAGAAGAGGGAGGGTAAAAGCAATTTATCGACGTGAAAGGAAAGGAAATAAGTTGGTGGTCCGTGCGGTATAGGCTATATAAAAATAGCCACCGCTTTCACATTACCTGGAGGAGTTCGGCCGGATCGTGAGTGGCCGACGTGAACGTCAGGTAGCAGGTGAAGGGCATTTGATTGGATTTGGGCCACGTCACGAGCAGCCGGTAATTCTCTCCCGTTCCAGCGTAATAAGTCCGATTGCAATCTACTCGAAAAAAGGAAAAGTATATGTATAAAATCTAAATGCAATCACAATAAAAGAATTAAAAATAATTGAATATGGGGGCATGCAACTCATTTGAAAATATAATGGTTGTGATGTGCCTCTTTTGCGGTATTTTCCTTTCAAACCACCTCAAAGCCGTCAAATTAGCTGGATCGATAACAAAGCCCCAGGTCCACCCAAACCTATAATAAGACTTGTCTACTGAATCCCTCAACCAAAAGGACGTATCGAATACCAAGAAGAACAAAAAAAACCGGAATGCTTAATATGGATGGTTGGCTAAAACCATCGAAGCAGCAATGTCGAACCACAAGAGATAAAAAAATCTTCTGATTCTGATTAAAAGTTTATCATCGATCAATTCATATACGTGTGCATTGGGCCGGCTCGTCCGAGTTGTCCCCACAGTCGTTACGCCCGTCGCAAAAGACATTGAGGTTCACACAGCGGCCAGTTGAGCAACGAAACTGGCTTAATGGGCATCCCCCGGGCCCGCCAGGAATAGCAGCCATCACAAAGATGAGCTCCAGTGAAAGGACCAGTGTGGCCGACCATCTCCAATCTCGCATCCTGCAAAAATAGTAAAAGACAAATTTTATTTTAAGAAATAAGGCTGTATAGATGTATATATATCGAGAGGAAAAGCAAAGTTATAGACTCTTTTCAACGTCGTATAATATATATTTGGGACTCGATCTTAATTGCAGCACTACGTCCTCCGGGGGAAACAAGCGCCCCAGAGCGCTGCGACGTCAGCTAAATCGAATGACGCGTCTTCGTGGATGATTAATGCGTTTCTCGGGCGATATATATATTTAAAAAGTCTCTTGATGATTTCATCGTCGTAATTGGAGAAAGAAAAGTGCAACAATAATAATAGTAATGGTCCCACGCATCAGTAGAATAGTTTCTCTTTCCAAGAATTTAACCAGCTAGAAAAAGGAAAAACCTTTTCACATCATTAGCGACTTGTTTTGTTTTCTGCTCTTTCTTCCTCATTTAATTGGCTTCCCGCCTACCCGCTATATCATATATAGGATGCCAATCATTTCTTATGAAGAAAGAGAAAAAGACAAGTAGAGTCTAGACAGGAACAAGAAATAAGACTCTTATTCGAGGAATGACTGGTCGTATAACCATATAGGAGGCCGGACGAACGAATGGCGGGGGGCCAAATACTACTCTCATCATCAGTTCCTATGACGGTTCGCGCTGTTGCCGAGGGATGTAAAAAATAGGGTAGACTGCGCGTAGGTTCATAATGACGAAGGTGCAATGAATCAATGCTGCTGTCATCAAAGAAAAAAATATAAAATGGATATAAAAAATAAAGTGTCAGAACTGTTCCTTTATATTGAACTCGATAAATCGTTTGAAACCTTCTGACCAAGAGTATGATTAAATATACAGTGGGGTGATTTAGTGTAAACCAGACACAGCTGCTTGCCTCAATGGAAGGATTGGTACCACCATAAGGTACGAATATGAGTTGATAAGGATAGCCTGATGCCGGATTCAACGGGCGTCACCCAGTGGTAGGCAACGAACCGAAAAGAACAACTTATTACACGTCGTGTTGCAAATGGCATAGAGTAACTTGGGCATACGATATACTATAAGTCTATAACTGGCGTTTAATTGTGAAAAAAACTTACTTCCTGAAAGAATGTACTAGGAAATTATTCTAAAATACAACATTATTCAAAGAAATGGAAGAATGTTGAAATAAGAAATCGTTAGTATTCATGTTTACAAAACAGTTTTATTGACTTTGAAAAATGTCACATGTAAGCACTGAGAGCTTAGGCGTAAATATCTACAAATTTGTAACGACA
This sequence comes from Chydorus sphaericus, assembly GCA_030141595.1. NCBI lineage: Eukaryota > Metazoa > Arthropoda > Branchiopoda > Diplostraca > Chydoridae > Chydorus > Chydorus sphaericus. The sequence continues at coordinate 10,918,072 of CM057934.1, read as the reverse complement.
TAATATGACATCAAAGAATATCTCTTTTTATGATCGGATACATTACTCTGAAGAACACGCGCTTTAAAGCACATAACATTTGACAGAATCATCTCATTTTTTATTACCTTAAAATGAAAAATCGATATAACGCTATGTCATAGAAACCCTTTGTGTTTTAATGATCATTATGCAAACATCTACCGTACGCTATGTGCAGTTTATACTTTTAAGCAATTAAAGGAGTTCCTAATTAGCAGTTTAAAAAATATATAACCCCGCAAACTTAATAGAAGCGGGACAGAGTCAATACATACGCTCCACCTTCATCTAATCTTCTCTCTTCTCCGAAATTTGCTAGTTTCTAATGGATCGACATGAAGCTTTACAATATCCGACCCCTTTTAAAAAACGAATATCTAAGAATCACGACCGAAAGGTTAAAGATTTCAATAGAAAGATTGAAGCCCGAGTGAAAGACAAACTTGTTCGCATTTGTACTGTTGTGAATGACGACACTATGTCTAACATTGCAACGCTCTTTCTCTCTCTTTACAAATTGTGTGATAAACTTAGGTGATTTTGTAAACAACCAAGAAAACTAAGAATCTGTGAATACATATCTGAGAAATTTTACTCTATTATTATGCACGATATTTTTAATGCATAAAAATTAATTCGACATGGAGCAACACTTAAGATTATAATGTCATGTCTTGTAGACGAAACTGATAAATTAATAGACACGCAGCTGTATAAGCTCTTTGTGAGAAAACTATTAGCTATTTGCACTTGCTCTCGGTTGCCCACAATCAGGGAACTTGACACTTAACAACTAATTAATATGTAAACAATCTATTCGCAACTATATAATACATTCTATCACTCAACTTTATCACAGATTATTAAATCTTAATTTCTGAATTTAACCTTTAGTAAATAGCTATGATTCCCACAAATAGTATATGGCCACTTGAGAAAAAAAAATAAGATCTGTATCTATTCCCCTGTTATCAACTCGTTGACGAAATAAAACACAAAAATATGGTTCACCCATGTGTCACAGGGTGCACAGTCGAGTGGCCCCTATGAAAATGTCAATATTTGAAACAAATTACATTCGTAAATATTGAAGACTGGCTTCCTCCTAGGGTGCAAGTGCACTTTATACTCTCTCTCGTCTGTCTCTCTATGAAGAAGTTAAAACTATGGTTCTGGAGATACTTTGATGGTAGGAAAAAAACGAGGAAAATATATATACCATCACAGGCGGTCGAATAGATTGATTTTTTATTGGATATTTTCAGAATATAAGGAAAGAAAACTCCGATGGGATATTGAAAAATTCCGAGAGGAAGAGCGCACGGTGGTGCTCCTCCTTCTCCAAAGGGAACTGTAATTGAATCATTCGGAGAGAGACGAGGAAAAAAATGTCGATTCCTATACCAGTAGTACTGCTCCTGACGCTCTTTTCTAATTATCAAGTCGATGCACATCACCAGCCTTCTTTTATAACTGCAGCCAACCCATAGAAAAGTCGTGATCCAACTTCAGATGATGATAAGGGGGAAAATTCCACCGTCACTCAATCGAATCATTACTATAGCAGGTTCTTTCTCTCTCTTTTCAACTTTTTATATATAAATATCTGTTATATTTCCATCAAACTTTTTTTTTGTTGGGCGTGTAGCGCGATTGATTGATTCTTTGCCGAGTTCTATAGAAAAAGAAAGATCCTCCATATTAATCACTCATTCGTGACACACAAGTGAGTGTGCTGTGTGTGTGTTATTTTCACTAGTAGGATATAGGCGCTCTTTTCCCCTGTTCGATGCCAAAGAGGAAGGAGAAGATCCGCTGCCGGAATGAGTGATGGTCGGTCCTCCTATATATGGCGATACGGTTTGTCGCGGCCATTTTCTGCGATCCTTCGTGCGTGATGGAAGAGTACGATGGTCACCAGCCGGATGACCAGTGCCCTGTGACAGAATGGCTCTGCTGGAATATAACTTCCGAGCCGCTGGAGGCTTTCAAAGTCCAATATATATATATACTGAGCAGATCAAAAAAAAGGAATCCTGTTTACCCCTGCTTCACATGTATAAACTAGATGTGATCCCAAGAGGAATTTTTGTGTGCCCTCTATTTTCAAAGTGCTCATACAAACATGAGAGAAAAAGAAGAGGAAGAAAATGAGATGGAAATGTGTATCTCATCGTTTTCAGCTTCTTCTTTCGTGAATAGCCAGGAAAAAACCTATATATTATAGATAGGTCGATCCTTATTCTACTGGTTATATTATATTGACTGTTCCGCCTTGCGAGTTTCCAGAAGAAGAGAGAGGGAACAATAGGATCGAGTACTCTCTCCAATCTCGTTCTTTTCTCTCTGTATATCGTCCTGCTCAATCGTCGTCCCTCTTCAAAAAGAGATTTTCGATCCTTCGATCGACCAAGAAAAAAGGGGGGCAAATAACGCTTTGTCAGCGTACACCAATGAGTGTATACGAATCCTGATGACTCGTAATCAAACTCATTATATTTTGTTCTCCTTACGCACTCGGCTGAGTGAGCAGCGTTGCAGATCAAAGAGGTGCTTTACTAAATACATTATAATGGCTATACAAAAGATCCTCATCAGCTAAAAATACAAGGCGGCAGAAGATTATCATTAGTTAATGATTACCATTACGGAAGAAACTCTTTAAAGGTGTCCTGTCTTTACTGTTCTAGAAGACCACTATATGTTCTTTTATATTGCATCAGCCCTCGACCCAATTTAGCAGGATCCTTCCACTCAAGGCGCAAGAAAAGAAAAGAAAAAGTCTGTATACATCCCAAGTGCAGTACTGAATATATGTAATAATATAGAGCTGACATCAAAAGAGAGAGAAAAAAAAGCCCAAACCCAAAACATATTGGTGCGTTGAGAGAGACCCTAGCTACAATCGACACGAAAAAAATGCCGGGAAATACAAAAATATAAAGAAAAGAGAACGACGCTTCTGGGGATATATAAGAGCATTGGGATTCTAGCTTAGATCAAGAGGATTGCCGATACTATATTTCGGGATTTTTTTTTTATAAAAAGAGAAAAATATAAATAAAACGCTGATGACAGAGATGGCCGAATGCCCACTTTAAAGACGGGGGCATGCCGATGCATATGAAAGAGCTTTGATATCTTTCATAACATCAACAATAGCGAATATTCTAAAGTGCTCTTTTTAGATTAAATTTTTTTAAATAATAATCTTACCTTTACGTATTATATTGTTGCCTCTTTTTTTCTTTCTAGAAATATTGAGTCATGGATGAATCCATGATATTCCTTCCCGCTAGTAAAAAATAATGATATATCCGCGCATCCAAAGGTGCCAACCTCCTTCGATCACGAGCTAAGAGCCACGACTGAAAGTCCCGAGGATCCCGCGTGCGGTCTTTTCCCTCCCACTTGCACACTCGCCGCCCAGCATCTTCCTTATAGGAGCGCGGGAGGAGCGGCAGCAACGCACGACCGAGACGTATTGATTACACGCGCGGGAGGCAGCGGGATCGAGCCAACGGCGCGTGCATCTCGCTCTGTAAGCCTAGTGGTCGACTGCTTCCCGATTTTATTCCCAAATAACCGCTCTCCTGCGAAAGAGTAAAAGCAGTGCTGCTGTTATATATTATCTATACACACTTGACCCCTTCAAGTCAATAAAACAAATTCGCTCGTAAATCTTTGAAGCAGCCGTGAAAATTCCCGCATGAATCGACCTGGATCCATTCTTTTATGGGGCCTAATAAAACAATAAATCATTCTCAGTCAATTACAATGATCTATGGCATATATTAAGGTCCAAATAATAAAGATATCACTAGAATAACATAAAAGAAAATGTATATATATTGGAAGAGCAATACAGTCGCAATATTTTCCAATATTCGTAGCGTCTTTGTAGGTACTGGATTCCCGGAGGAAGAACCTCTTGTTATCTTCAGCTGTCGCCTTTGGAGTGTTGACACGATGTGCTGCTGGCATGTACAACAACCGCCAAATGTCTTATTCTCTTTTTTGCCGTACGGCTCTCTGCTGATGTTTACAATTGCGTCGTCGTCAGTGTATATATAAAAGGATGAACGTTCCTCAAGCTAGAATCAACACAACAGCACGCTAGCAGAGTATTATATTTTTTGGTATAATAGGAGCCTCTCAATTTCAGTTTCACTCTCGGGATGATGATGTTCTACTCTTTACCTTCTTTTTTAAAATTTTGATTGAATGAAGCAGCCAAGAGGTTGCTCCAGCAGATTCCCCAGCGGAGAATAAAAGAAGAAGAAAAGCGTTATTGATCGAGAACGAAGGGTTTTTCTTTCTTTCTTTTTTTTCTCGTCCAAAACTGTGCGAAGCCAAAAAAAAAAGGGTGTCGAAGGGGTCGGTCATCCAACGAACTCTATTTTCTTTGACCATCCATCAATAAACTGCGCGAAAGGAAGACATCACGCGCCGGCGTCCAGCACCTGGCTCCCGCCACTTATAAAATATTCAACAAAATAAATCCGTACTGCTGTCCGCTACTTCCACCAGAACTTGTCACTTTAAGTACATACTCATCACCACCTAATAGCTCTTATTCCATTTCTAAAACGATAAAACTCTTCATGGATTAGAGTGCTGGAAAGGTGTAATTAAACTTTTATATGAAGCACATTACCAGGAATATGAAAGTAGTTTTCTGAGAATCAGCACGGAACTCTCGGTGCTCTTTATTTTTTAAATAAACTTTTTATTTTTGTCTATCAATCTAAAGATTAGTAGGACAAAGCATCGCTCTTGCGGCCTTGTCTGCGACACCATGAAGCGGATGCTTATCACCCTTTCTAGCCGGCTGAATCGGAAGGATAATTGGCGTGTAACAGCAGAGCACTGCACGCGCAGTACAATAGCCTCTTTGATGAGGCCGGGCGCTGTCCGATACATACAACAGCTTCACGCACCACGCCGCTCCGATTCTTTTTGAAAATAGATTACGTGTAGTGATGAGTAGATTGATTATATAGGCCTTTGATGCCGTTAATTGAATTATTTTGTTTGTTTCCAATAGAATGAAATCAGCGATGCATCTTGTTGGTGCTGCGGCGCAACGTCCAGCTTTGATTCGTTTTCCTTGTTTTTGATGAAAGCACTATTAAATAACCAATGTGCGGTGCTCTGTATAGGTCAGGAAAAAAGTACTCCTTTATAGACACAAAAGGGGATCAAATCAGTACTTTACCTATACTGCGCTTTCTTCGCTCACACGAATACTATCCACCGACGTCGTCACCATGGTTTTATGTTATGTATTGTAAAGAAAGGAAATTGATCTAGGAGAGCAGAGCATCATGAAATATCCCCCCGCGACATCATCTATGCTGTGCCTTACATTATTATTTACTTTTCTGGTACTGCACTGCCTTGGAAACATGTATTGAACGTCTTGTGCAGCGCATTTCCATGGATATAGAGATGCACTTGTTGCTTCCGAACGTTTCTTGGATGGTAAACATCAAACACTCCCTGTAGGTTTCTTCACGTGGAAAGAATGGCATAAATATCTTCGAATATAATGCTGCTGCTGTGGGATCTCGACTGGAACGACTTGCGGGAGGTTTAGAGTATAGAGCAGAACCCGTCTATTTGCTGTGTAGTCCAGCGTGTAGCTGCAAGAGTTCCCAAACCTTTTCTCGTCGATCGATTTTCTCACGAAAGAAAGAAGAAGAAAAAATAGTTATCGCACATTATTCGCCTTTTAAAGAAATTGTCTTGCCCTTTATCCAATATAAAAGGTCAAATAGCGTAACCAAACATTTCCCCATATTATTATGCATGTAAACCTATAAAACGACCACGAAGAAAGGAAGAGAAAATATAAGAGTATCAGCAGCAGGATCATAGAGGGAACGAAGAGAAATGGGACACTTGTAATGCGTCCAACGCTAGCCTGCTGGTGCTATGATGCCATAGCTCGCCGCTAGATTCGCTCTCTTTTTATGTCTACTCGTTGTGTAGTAGATATAATAAGAGAGAAATGTTTGACGCGGGTTCATAAATAAGGGACCTTGCGTCCCATGTTGTGTCTACATATTATATATTATACTTACTTACTATACACGCAGTGTTGTACAACAATACATGCTTCTTGTACACACCCCAAAATGATTCACGTAGGCTATCATATTACATAATGAAGAAGTAGAAATATAACTTTGCAATTTCATTTTGTTAATTTAATTCTGCTCGAGATCACAAACAGTTTTCCACGAAGATGACAATGAAGAATGTGTGAGAAAAAAAGAGAAGAAGAATAATGGACGAACCCAAGTAATGATATAGATTCATTTTATTCTTCTGGGTACAACACAGGGGGAATCGCTCTTGGCCACGAGCCATCAAAATGACACTCTTGCATAACAATGTTAGATATGAGAGGCGTAGCAATAGTGTATGCCAGCCCACGACGTCATCATTAGGCTGGACAATATCTGATGATGGAATGAATCAGTTCCATCACCATGTGTCGTCACTTGGGACTTTTATTTATTTCCCGCCTCGCCTACTGCTGCTCTTATTCCTATCTCTCTTTTGAATAATGCATGATGAATGCAAGCATCAACAAGAGGCATCAGTGCTCTCACAAAAAAAGATTGAAGTTCTGCATAAGATAATATAAAATGAGTGAGAAAAAATACCAGAATCTTGCAGGAAGCAACGGATCGATTGAGGTGCAGCTCTTATGGAAAAGGTAAATATGTAAAAATATATACTACAAAGGTGTATTATACGCGTTCCCTTTTAAAGGCTAGCTAGCTCCTGTTTCTCATTTCTTTTTTAGTCTTGATGAAATATGAGGTGCCATATACTACTCTTCTAGCTCTCTTTCCCTCCTCCTACATTTAATCAAAAGAACTCACAAGGGACGAACGGCATTTCTAGCGGGGGCGAATATGAGAGCAGCCTTGGCCCTTTTTTTTCTTCCTTTTGATGAGAGGGCCGCTCGAGAGTTTAAGTGGGCCATTCCCGTCCAAGAACAAAGTGTTCTCCCTCCCAATTATAGATAACAACGTTTGATAGGCGCCCAGTCGTTTCTTTTTCTTCTCTTCGTTTGTCTGCCTCCGAGATGACTTGATGATGATGCACAATGTTGATGACACCCAATTTTCAACAACAAAGTTTGTTCAACTATAACATTTCCCTGACAACTGTACAAAGAAGAGAGTGTTGCCTAACAGTGATAATACTGCAGTCGTGTAACAGACACTCTTAATAGCCTTTTAACTTGTATTACGTATATAGGATGAAGTCGATTATACTCTGTCATGCTGCGTGAAAAGCTATATATATTCGTTGCCACGGTGATATGCTCCTAGCTGCTGCTGCTCGTGATAGACGACGAGGTATCACGAGTCACATTAATCCGTTACATTTTCTTCTCCTATTTTTTTTTTTCTTTTCTTTGTATAGCTGTTTACAATGTCACTTTTGATGTGACAAAGCTAGATTATAGAACACCATTTTCCAGTGATTGATGATGGGACGTGTATAACGAGCTTAAAATGAGGATACTGTCGGTTGATTGCAACCGATCAATTAATTGGACAGGAGCTAGGAGGAGGGAGGAAGCAACCAATTGCGGAGGAAGACGAGTGATGTCACGTACGCGACATTTTGTCCTGCTCCTCGCGTCGTCAGCTCTTTTCGGTTGACTTAACGAAGCCAGAGCATTTATTATTACATCAACCTACAGTTAACATTAGTCTGAATATATATTCTTCGACGCATACTATTTGATGCAAAGCAGAGTTAACTTTCTACAGATGTTGTCCTGATCATTAGACTCGACGGATGAACTTGTCCTAGTCGTACTTTGAGGAAGACTTTGTGTAAACATGGTAACATGCTCCTTAATTAATCCCTCTCTTGTAGGTTATATAATATTATAGATGGTTCCATCTGCTGGTGAATTACACTATAAGACGGCAACTACACAGAGCAACCTTTTTTCAGCTCAGATGGCTAGCTCATCATACTTATTTATAATGAACTAAAGCTGGCACACATTCCCCTTGATCCTAGCTAAGAGAGGAAAAGACTTTTAATTGGATAAGTCAAAGATTCATAATTTAATTACGAGTTTAAAATGAATTCTATTTTGTTGTGATTAAAAAGTTTAATTAATAAATGACAAAGATTACGCACAGTAATAATAATCATACACTTATTCTGATTTTAGGCCAGTTATATTACAATCTAATAGATGCCGTATTGTCGGTATGTAATATCAAATAAATGATGAATGAATAAATATGGATAGGTTACAGCTCCTTGAAGTCTTGGATGATCAAAGAGGTCCACATATATAATTGGTCGTACCAGCATGGTCGTCTGCTATGCTAAGCTTGAAAATAATTCTACATCTTTTATGAAAAGTAGTTTTTTTAAATACGAAAAACGTAAGTAAAGAACAAATCAATATTCTTATTCCGAACGGTTCCGAACAGGCGAACTTTTTTCAAAGAAAGGAAACATTATATAAATCCATATTTTTAATTTGATCGTTATTCAGCAGAAATTAAATTCAATGCATTCTAATACATGGCACGTAATGCTTATTGCTTTTGAATTATCCTTCCAGGTGTGAAAATAGCGCAAACAAGTTTAAATTCAATCACCCAAATAGAGTGTAAAATGCGCTGTAGAGTATAGAAAAGAATCACTTTAATAGAGAAGTGTAATCCGGCAGAGTGCCGAGTTGAGTACATCAAGACTAGCTCAACCAATGGGATCACACAAACAAGGTCTTCTTTTTCTCAATTCTTGAAGGGTCTATAAATTTCAACCTTTCAGGTATATTAAAAGATCTTGTATTTTGTAGATAAAAAATTCAGGTGTTTGCAACGCCGACAACATGTCTTTTTTGACAAATTCAAAATTATGATCTCACCAAATCGTCTATTAACAATTATGTATTTTCCGCCAATCCTCAAAGCTTTTATTAGGCATATCAGGTACCAAAAACGTTGTTATATAACCATTTCTTATATTCTCTCGTTCACTTTTTGGTAACATTATTGACCATCAGGTTACACGGAAGTCGCTTTATTAAATACCCGTGATTTCTTTTTCCGGTAGATTCTGTACGGAAGTGGCAGGTCCTCACGGGGCAAAGCACGTAACAGGAAAGTAGAAACAATATGTGGGATAATATCACATTCTATACAGATGCTACAGATATTAATTTTCTAAGAATCTCTCCCACAAAAAATAGAATATGCATTTAATAAGATGTACTGCTAAATGAGACGTAGTAAAACATAAAAATATTTCCGTCGAAAGAATCAAGTGTAAAGTAGACTAGTAGAGTAAATAATTCTAAACGCTTAACTAAAAACTTTTTTTAAATGGGGCGCTATTGGCCGAGGCGTTGCCAAGTCGTTAAATATAATTACAAAATACGTTTTTACCAGAAAATTTAAAAAGATTGAACATGGTTTATCAGGTTTGATACTAGTACCTGTGTGGTTAAATGCAATGAAAATAGCACAAGGAATTCAGGTATATTGAAATATGTATTTACAACGAGAGAAAACAAGCAATGTATATGTGTTACGTAATAGCGCCTATGGCTATAAACGTTCCCGAAAATATTTGACAGTTCTGTTCTAGTTCAGTTCTGCACGGTCCACTGATACAGCAGTATGCCGTTTGCGTTATATGTTTTTGTTGATTTCATATATTCTTTAGTCAGTTCTCTGCAACTGTGTCATATTTATTCATCAATGTCTCTTTAGTCTAGCCTATCATTTGAAAATTACTACAAAGACGAAGAAAAGATCTGCACTTAGTGCGTGAGTCCTCTAGTTCTTGTATATTTATTTTCTTCGAGCCCATCCATCGATAACTATTAACAACTACCGAATAGCCGAATAGAGCTTTATTTCGGGATTTAACAAAATTGATAGTTAAGTTAGCTATCGTTATCATTTCTTTCCGTCTTTATCCGCCACAAGTGTTGTGTGTGAATCCAAAATTTTGCACATAGTTTCTTCAATTCTTTTTGTGTAGCTGTGTAAACTTTAGTACAAAAAAAAATCATAGAATATTTGATTTCAGCCCTGTCTTAAAAAATGGCACAAGGTGCCCACCCGGCCTCTGAATCTATGATGCTCCGTAACATACGACGATACCGTCCCTTTCCATATCGAATCCAGCAAAAATTTTGGATATTTAGAAATTTTTCCCAATCTAACCTAACTAGACCTGATAGTTGATCGATTCAATTTTTGTTTCTCTTACATACAGTTGCTCTTGTGAAATACTACTCGAGCTCTAATTCTAAATGATACGATACTCGCGTCTTGCTTACGTGACTTTTTCTAACAACCTTATAACCTCAACAGTATGTATCATTCATTCGTTGTATATCCTACACAGATGATAGTTGCTCCAGTAGAGAATTACTTATCTTTCAAATATTATCAACTGGAAAAAAGGGAGCGCTCAAACGACGTTGAATATTTGGATAGGTCCTTGCTCCCAAGACCCTATTCATACACTACTCATTGCCGGGTAAATATTCCACTGCCGTTTAAATAGGCTAAAAGATTTAAAACTAATTATGCATTAAAATCTTTTAGCGATCCATATCTATACGTATAACTTGCGAATAACCAAAAATGTTGATTGCGATCATCATCATTGCATGTATGACTGGCTGGATTCTTTTTACTGCCGTTCGTAAACCTCACAATTTTCCACCAGGTAAATAGGTTTTTGATACCTTATCGCGTAACTTAAGGACCCTAATATTTATGACCTATTTACAATCTTTAGGTCCACCTGGTCTCTTAAGTTTTTTCTCTATGCATAAAACGGATGATTCCTTCTTCGCTAAATCCATCACCCAGTTGTCAGCCAAATACGGACCAGTCGTCGGATTGAGGCTCTTGAATCGAAAATTCGTATGCATTTCAGGGTACGAAGCCGTCACTGAAGCCCTAAACAATCCGGCGCTGGATTCTAGGCCTAACAGCTTCGATTTTAACTGTAGAACTTCTGGTTTAAGAAGAGGTATTCGTCTACTTATATGATGCGCGGTTGATGTATAACTTGAGATCAATTATGGAATAGGTGTTATGTTCACGGATGGAGAACTGTGGAAAGAGCAGAGGCGTTTTACAGTTCGCCATTTGAGGGATTTCGGAATGGGTAGGAGCTCCCAAGAAGATTTCATCATGGATGAAGTGAACGATCTGATATCCAGCCTTGAAGTACAAATTATTTTTTCACGCATGAAATATGGCAGTAATTAAAATAAAAATCTAGGAATCAAGGATGAGAGCTTCGGGTGGAAACATCCTTTTACAAGAAACTTTCACTCTTTCAATTCTCAACATAACTTGGGTTGTCGTAGCTGGGAAACGTTTTGAAAGAAAAGATCCTAAATTAGAAACTTTGGCCCGTTGCATAACTGGATTTATGCATCGAACTGGAGGAGGCCCGAGTCGGCTAGCATTTTTCTATTTATTCCGGCACCTGTTCCCTGAATTAACTGGATATACTGCCCTGATGAAATTTGTTCAACCTATACGTAATTATATTGAGGTACGAAAATATTTTAGAGTACTCCATAATTAAGTTTTGAAGTTATTTAATCGTGATATGCTAGGAAGAAGTTGCTCTTCATAGGAAGACGAGAGAGCTGGGGGAACCTCGTGATTTCATTGACGCCTATCTACAAGTTTTGGACGATAAAAGTCGATTAACTGATGGATCCTATTATAGTGGTACGGTACATCTTATCAAGTTTAATTGCACCAAAGGACGCACTTGTAATTAGAATTTGAACTAAATAGAAGAGCAGATGATTGGAACTTGCTTTGATTTCTTCGTTGCCGGCGTGACTACGACTCACGCTCTTAGTTTCGCTCTATTGCTCATGATCAAATATCCTCAAGTTCAAACAAAAGTTCAGAATGAGATTGATGACGTCCTTTCTTCTGGGCTTCCTAAACTATTTGATCGTGCAAGGTAGTCTTTTTTACTTTATTTTTTTTTCAAGACATTGTAGGTGCTCATTATTTCACAGGTTGCCTTACACAGAAGCCACTTTACTCGAGATTCAAAGATTTGTCACGGTCGTTCCTCTGACGATACCGCACGTAGCAGGACAGGATACAATGGTTAGCGGATACCACATTCCAAAGGTTCTTTCTTCTTTGCTAATTATCACACTTTTTCTGTGTTTGTAAAATTTCAACTTATTATTTCAGGGAACCTTAGCATTCATTAACGTCATGTCTGTTCATATGGATCGAGAATATTGGGTAGATCCCGAAGAATTTCGACCAGAACGTCATTTGAATTCTAAAGGACAGCTAATCAAATCGGATCATATCATGAATTTTGGAATTGGTATTATAGCAATAAGCTCTATAAGAAAAATATAAAGCAAATTACTTTTTAAATTTTGATCGCTGTAGGTAACCGCAGTTGTACGGGTGAGAATCTTGCAAAGAATTCTTTATTCCTATTTTTCACGACTATTATGCAACGCTTCCGTTTTCTTCCACCGACGGAGTTGGCGGATCCGACTCTGGAGCCTTCGCTGGATCCCATTCCTGGCCTAACTCTCCAAGCTCGCCCTTGCTTAGCTCACCTTATCAATAGAAATCTATAGTTCGATGGACGAGTCCATCGCTGTAAATTTCCATCCATATCGTCGCTTTTCTCTATAAAATGAAATGAGAAGTGATGTAGTAAAAGATTTTATGATTTGTGTGGGCTATCAGTAATCAATTTTTCAGTCATAGCTTGTTTTTACCAAAAGAAATTATTTCACCGGGAATATGGTTACCTTATATACTTACATTAAAATGATAGGTTTTACAATAAATGAATTTCTAGTTTATTTTTACTTATTACTGTTAATTATTCCTATAAGTAAATTTTATCGTGGTCTTTTCGAAGGTCCATCATTTGGCTTATTTTTCCTTCGACTAATGTGAGGTCTCAAATTTTATATGAAAATTAGAAAAACATCCATTAAATGTCTGAGCAAAGAACACTTAAGTTTCTTTGGATTTGTGGCGATGGCGATCTACGCGTGTCCGTATAATGTACCGTTAAAAAGGGGAAACAAAGAGCAGCAAAGCGGAATCATAAATATTTATACATATTTTTATATATTGTAAGAGATCAACTAAGTTCAAGATACGCCATAGTACCGGTATCGCAGTTTTTATAATTTTTTTTTCAAAACTTGTTTGGAAACTTTGGTATTTTATGGGGAACCAATTTTTATCCTTCCTGCTTTTGACTTACTGTGACGTCTCATTGTATTTCATTGAAAAGCAAAGCATCAAGAAAATAAAGGAAATGTATCACATGTCAGAGAAAAAAATTATAGATTACATTGATGTTTATCTTCAAGTTCTTGATAAAAAGAATCGATCAACTGGTGAATCTTATTACAGTGGTATCGTGAAACAAATTATACATAAATATAATATAAAGAATATGTAACTTATTAATAATGAGAAATTGAACTAAATAGAAGAACAGCTAATAGGGACTTGCTTTGATTTCTTCGTTGTCAGCGTGACATCGACTCACGCTCTAAGATTTGCCTTATTGCTCATGATCAAATATCCTCAAGTTCAAACAAAAGTTCAGAATGAGATTGATGAAGTTCTTTCTTCTGGAGTCCCCAAGCTTATCGATCGTGCAAGGTAGTCTATTTCTTTTATTTTTCAAGTGATATTCTCATTATTCGTGCTTATTATCTTGCTTGATATTTAATTACTGTGCAGGTTGCCTAACATAGAAGCCACTTTACTCGAGATTCAAAGGTTTATCACAGTTATTCCCTTGACGATTCCGCACGTAGCAGAACAGGATACAATGGTTGGTGGATACTACATTCCAAAGGTTTCTTTCTCCTTAGTTAATTAGCACACTTTTCTTCTTCTTTCCTAACTTATAATTTATTAGGAATCCCAATATTAACATTCTTTTATCAACATCATGTCCGTTCATATGGATCCATATGAATGACGATCCAATATTCTCGTTCGAACGAGAATATTGGATAGATCCTGATCAATTTCGAGCCGAATGTCATATAAATAGTACGGGACAACTGATCAAATCGCACCATATCATGAATTTTGAAATCGGTATAAACTATAAGCAAACTCTACTTACAATTTTTTTGTAATCATTTTAAAATATTGATGAATGTAGGTAACCGGAGTTGTACGAGTGAGAACCTTGCTAAGAACTCTCTATTCCTCTTTTTTACGATTGTTATGCAACGCTTTCGTTTTCTTCCACCGACGGAGCTGACGGATCCAATTCTAGAGCCCTCGCTAGATCCCATTCCTGGACTTACTCTTCTAGCTCGCCCCTGCTTAGCTCACCTTATCAATAGAAATCTATAGTTCGATGAATTGATCCATCGCCGTAAATTTCAATCCATATCGTCGCTCCTTTCTACATAAAAAGAAATGAGAAGTGATGCCGTAAATGAGTTTACGATGTGTGTGGGCTATCTCTTATCAGTAATCAATATTTCAGTCCTAGTATTGTAGTTAGTGTCACCAAAGTTTTCTCCCACGATGAACATCAATAGCTTTAACCAGTAATCTATCATACAGTTAATACTTTTGCTTGTCAAGTTTTATTTTGAATTATTCTATCTTTCTTATAATCTTTATTTAAGTAAATATGCCCTGATAATTCAAATCAGAAATGAAGCTGGTCAGTTCGTGCATTTTTCTTATTTGTCTTTGCTGAAAATAAAAAGCGAATGTGTACGGTACGTATATTTGCACAACAAATATTTGAAAAGGGCGCGCACTATAGCGTTGCCAGTTGGGGAAAATGACGCATTGCCACATTCCACTTCCTGACCCATTACGCTTAAAATCGAGTAGTTTCCAGAAAAAAAATTATAACAATAGTAGCATCTATTGGCTCATTTGTATTTTTCTTTTTATAGTTATTCAGTCACGTGATTTCTTTTTATCATTGGTTGATCGCTCTGGATTGCTAACCACAGTACCAAACGAAGTTAACGACGATAACAAAAGCGGCCGGAAAAACATAGGTTGACGTCAGCTGTTCGAGCCAGCCGAGTCGTAGAATACATCAGTGCTGTTCGCCTGTCGTGAAGTTGGATAGATACGTATTGGCGTTCTCGTTTCTAGCATTACACTAGTCATTCGACCTCGAGTGCAAACTCAGTTTCGTCACCTATTTCCCTCTTTCTCTCATTATCGTAATTAAAAAAAAAATATTTCTTTCAAGCTTCTGAGCAGTACAATTCAACACCACAAAATGTATTACTTGGCTGGAGTTGTCCTAATGGTCTCTCTGTTGAGTTTCCATGCCGTGAATGCCGATCAAAACATTATCATTTCCAAAGGCTTGATCGTCAAGCTGTGCAGCGACACTTGCCAACAATCCTCGGTATAATAGGTTTTCTATATCGTCTTGTTACAAAAGTGTTGCTATGCCAACTTCTAATTTCAGATGTTGAAGTAAACTTTCCTCATAACTTATCCTTTCCCTTTTTTTTTTTTGTAGGAAAAGTCCTTGGTTGAGGACTGTCAGCGTGGATGCAGGTTCTACGATTATGCCCAGTCCTCCAACATTGTTGAATCAAATGAAACAGCTTTCCACAACTTGTGTGTTGACAGTAAGTTTCATTTATGCCGGGAATTTGTTTGTTATAGTCTAACATTATGTTTTCTCATAGGTTGCAAGGATGCTTACACTACTATTTCCGGAAACCAAGATGCTTGTGTTGCTGGCTGCAACAATGCCAAGGATGAAGTTGACCGTATTGTGCAGGTAAGCTTGCATACATTGCCAAGGTTGTTGACATCCTCACTCTAAACTCGCTCCACAGGTTGGAAACCAGTTGCTGGAGGAAGCAGACAAGCAGATGAACTTTTTGAATTCCATCATGGACATGATGTCTTCTGCCTTTTGGTCCAATGAGAATGATTCAAGTGAAGAAAATGATGGTAATATTAAAAACAGTAAGCTGCCTATACATTGCTTCTTTACACTAGAACAATATTACAAAGTTTTATATTTATTGCAGAGATTTCCAAAGCTGTTGGCCAGCTCATTGATGGCAATGGCCAATCCAAAGCAAACCGTTTGGATAAGCAGATGGATTCTGGAGATGTGGAGATCATTACCCTTTTGGGCAACGAATTGGATCAGGCTCAAGCTAGCTTCTGCTATACCCGCATGTGGCTTCACCGCCTCTCCTTCATCCTCATCGTTTTGGGCGCTCTGTCTCTCTTCTTTATCAGCTTTTTCTACATCTTGGCTGTCATCAAACACAAGAAGGTATATTGACTAACAGTAGCTCTTTTAAACAGTTTTATTGGAATTCATGAATATAATTTATAGGCTCAAATGAGTGTCGTCCAGCTGAACGCCGAAGAGCCCATGTCCAACCCTCCAAGTTACGAAACTTTGGTCAAGAATGGCTACATTGTTGTTGATGCCAATGACGTGGTTATGGCCCCAGTGCACGGAGAGATGAAGAAGGAGAAGCAGCCCCTTTAAAGAGAAAAGATGAAACACGTTTGACATTCCATTTAGCAGATCGTCTTATAGAAGTCCGGAACCCCTATTATTTCATTTCTCTTTTTGCGTTTCGTGGGTATAATAAGCACTGCTATTTCGATTGAGTCCTTAATTTCTTTTAGTCAAGAATCATATCTTATACTGCTGGTTTTCTATTTTCCCCTCTTTCTCTCTCTTTTTTTCAATTCTTATGTGCGTACCACGGATTTGCAATAATTTGGTTAGATTCAGAAAGTTGGGTTGCAGGTTTATGCGTCTAGAAAAAAAAGGAAACTCGCTGTTTTGATGATCAGGTGGAGCACTTTTCTCTCTCTCTCTTATATATATTCCTTTATGTAAAACATTTATTATCTTTCAATTGATGAAAAATTATAATTGTACTAAAAAAAAGCGTTCCGGGTGATGTGATTGGTAATAAACTAAGGACGTTCTACGTCGTTTTGATCCAAATTTGGTTGGGGATGAGGAAATGATTTTCAGTGTAGAATATATCAATCCCAAAATATTGTTTGCTATCTAAATACACGAATTGTAGTAAAATCGGTACTGTTCCCTTTTTATTTCGCAATGTTGGAAAATTACTTAAAATCGAGGTAAAGTGATATTATTTTTGGACTCATTTTCTAAACATGATATCTAATGAAGTTAAGAGATACGGAAATATTTGACGATTCAAAGTTTGTCTTTATTTTAAGTGAAAGCAATTTGTTCAGTTTTTCAAATCGATGTTAGGAATAACGGAACGGGAATGTGGTGGGCGTGTTCATTCTGATTGCAATAACACTATTGTACCATTCGATCTTCCTACGTTTCCTTATCTACCATGCAGTCCACAGGACGTGGCTGCTTTGTCACAGCAAAATAATGCCCTTGAAGAAATTAAATTACACAATTCAATAAGATGCGGTTTGAAACAAAAATCTCGCGATAACAGAAAAATAAACGTGGAAAACCAACCATCCTTTATTATTGCTCCCCACTCGATCACATCTGCGTGGATGTTTGCACCGTCTTACAACGGATGAAGGGAAAATTTAAATTAGTAAGCGCTTTCAAGCGGGTGTTTAGAGTTAACTTGCAGACTTTCTTTATTGTGAAATTTTACAAAAGCGTCTCAAACTGTGCAACTTGGCGTTGCCGCGTTGCATAGGAACGACTTTTATCAATTAAATAATCCCTTATCTCCGAATTGAGAAAGATGTGTTGGCATAACTGCAAGAACAAAGTCAAGTATGACAATTAGTTTAGACTTGTGATTGAATTTTAGCAGTTTTATCGTTTTGTGTTTTTAAGAGTAGCAGTAGGATAAATGATGTCGAATGATTTCAAAAGAATAAGTGATCACTTAAGTTACTATCGAAATAAGAAAATCGGGAAAGGCACCTATGGAGTTGTGTTCTGTGGCTTATTTAAAGAAAAAGAGGAAGCGGCTGTAAAGCGAATTCAGATTAGTGGAGTAAATATCGACTCTAAAGAAGTAGAAATCCTGATGAAACTCCGACATCCTAATATACTCCGATACCTGTGGAACGAAAAAGATGAGGATTTCTGGTACCATTAATAGATATTTTTTTTAATTAATCGTAAGTGTGATGAAATCTAGTGCATAAATATTGATATACAGGTATATAGCCACGGAATTGTGCTGCACAACGTTGCGCGGATTCGTCGAGGATGCAAACAAGTTTGAAAATATGATTGAGGGCCTTAAGGGTATGCTATTTGAAATGGCACTTGGGCTGGATTATTTACACAGTCAAGAAGTGGTTCATCGAGATGTTAAACCAGGCAACATTCTCGTTTCATTTCCGACTTCAGCTTCAAATATGAAACCCCAGATAAAGCTTGCAGATTTCGGCCTCTGTCGTATACTAAAAATTGATAAAGAAGATTTTTCGAATTCAAGCTTGTCAAATCCAACTGGTACCAGCGGATGGATTGCTCCGGAATTGTACGATTCTGACCGCTACGATTACAAAGTGGACATTTTCCCGCTAGGATGCGTCTTCGCCTACACGCTTACAGGAGGAAAACATCCCTTTGGAGAGGATTTGATAGAAAGGCCTCTACGGGTTAGAAGAAATGAACCCCTGCTCATAACCAAGAAAGATATGAGAGAACCTTATTCAAATAACGATTTGGCGTTTGAAATGATAACATCAATGGTTATGGTAGATCCCGTAACTCGACCGACAGCAGCTGAAATTTTGACAAATGAATTTTTTAATAGTTTAGTAGTTGCTGATGATTAATCATCTGATCTGGTAATTAAACCTTAAAATTATTTTTGCTATACCCTTGATTTTTTTTGTTGTGTAAATTTTAATTTCATGGTAGGTTTAAGCGCTACGTACTCAGTTGAAGAAGTTGAGTAGTTGTGTCATCGATCAATGCAACCAGCCATTCAAAGACTTGCGGATACTACGATAAACAGCTATGGATTGTGGCAGTGTGACTCGATCAAAATAACGCTGGTTATTTCCCTTATATATGTGTTGGGAGTTGAGCATACCTGCGAAGTTTTGCAGATTTTTTTCGGCCATAATATTTTTGGCAACCAGCAAAATAAAATAAAAATGTTTGCATATAGTCTAGCCCAAATAA
Source organism: Chydorus sphaericus (assembly GCA_030141595.1). Taxonomy (NCBI): domain Eukaryota; kingdom Metazoa; phylum Arthropoda; class Branchiopoda; order Diplostraca; family Chydoridae; genus Chydorus; species Chydorus sphaericus. The sequence continues at coordinate 10,898,857 of CM057934.1, read as the reverse complement.
TTATATTAGTTTCGGTCAACTGTGCGCGCATAGAACATTCGTGCTTATATAAAAAAAATTCTATTATTTGTAAATTCTATGCAAATTGCGTAGAGCATGTAATGAAAAATAGAATGAAAACAAATATCGTACAAATCGTTCAACAGTATGTCTCGAACAGTTAAATTGTCATTTAATTTAGAGCGATGTCTCTGGGATGCATGGGCTGGTTCTTCAAGAAGCCTAGAGCAAAAGGAGCCGTGCTCTTGGTGTCTAAGTAATAGCTTCCACTTGCTCTGTATCCATAAAATCAAAACATTATTATTTTCCTTCATTTCAAAAGCTTAAAAAGAGGTAAAAGTTCGTCACTCACGATGCTGAGACGGGGAAACCCATAGATGCTGTGGCGCCTGTACGGCAACCACCATTCTGCCAGTTGGTGTAAGAATCGCACTTGGTAGCTGTAAAAAGAGTTCTGCTGTTGATGGATTCGGTGAAGTAGATCCAAGCTCGGCCGTGACTACATCCAGCTATAGTTGCAAAGTACAAAATTAAGTATTTAAAAAATATATATTGCGCTAATTAATACTTACTAGCCAAATCGATAATGTCGGGTCCAGGAGCAGCGCATCCCTGCATCAAATGAAGTTTAGATTCTGTCAACATGGTCAACTTGTATGTAGAATTTATTTAAAAGGTCTTACCGGTTGAGCTTCTCCACCATTAGGCCAGAAATCGGCGTGACCGATCGGAACTGGGAAACTCAAACCTCCTTGAGCGATGGAACCAGCACTGTTCGTGTGAATGACATCGACGAATGTTGCATCAGTTGTGTCTAGACGATTTCCAGTCTCCTAAAATTATATTTAAATTTCGGTTTTCTTATCGCCATTAAGATTATTTTGTTATTACCTGTACAGAGAAAGCTGGGTACGCCGGATCCAAACCTTTAAAATTTTCAAGAAATTAACTATTATTGATTTTTTAAAAATGACCATGGCAATAATCGTAAAGAAAACAAACCAGTGATTCGAGGAAGTTTTCCTCCGGTAACATCCATTCCTGCATTGCCAACCACATGAGCTCCCAGACTGAACCCAATCAGATGCAAGTTATTCCGTGAAGTTCCCTGAGCAATGAGGAAGTTGATGAGTCCAGCGGTCAACTGTCCGACCGGCACGACGTTTGGGGCGCTAGCGAAATAATTAAGATTAGAAGCCAAGTTCTCCCAATCAACTGAGATGAAATTGCAATCTTCGTGATCCAGCATGGCTGTTAACATATAAATAATAAAATTAGGAATTAGTTTTGAAAATGTCTAAATAGTAATCGCACCATTTCGCATTTCAATGACAGTGTCCGAAGAGTAGCCGTTTTGTTGCCAACCGTGAGCCAAGATTTTTGTTGGCTTAGTTCTATCATAATTGGAGGCTGCCAAATTTGCCGTGTTACCCGTGATTAGCTCATATTGTGCAGTTGGATTTCTCCTTTAATAGAATTGTATTCAAAATATTAATATAAATGATTGAATTAGAATTTTAAGACCAAGATTCTACCTGGTCCACAAGAGGAAGTGGGTATCGTCGGCTGGTGCAGCCTGGGCGGCGGCGAACGCCACTAGGAAAAGCGTGAAAGCGGCAAAGAATTTCATTTCGATTTTCTTTCAAGTGCGCACTATAAAACCTTTATTTCTTCTCGGGATATTTATAGCTGATCTTTATCGGTGTTTTTTGTTTATTTGTGATAGAGTTGTTTATTGGACACATCGTGCGAGACAGCAGCAATGAGCTCACAATCTCAAATTGAATCTAAAAAAAGGGGACTTATACCTTGTCATGGTGAGGCAGCTGGATTTTCCGATCACGCGCTGACACACCCATAATCATACCTATTTACTTAGGACATGTACGATAACCAGGGTAACTTACACTGTTATTGTAACAGTTGGTTGAAATTGATTCCTAACTACTTTCAGGGTTACAGAGTTTTATTTGTTATGGACTTGGAAGGTTTACAATGTCAACAATAATATTTGTTATTGTATAATATTGGGTGCATAGGTAAAGTTTATAATAGGAATGTATATTTCACAGCTTACATCAACTTTCAAACTTTATTTTTTTAAGCGGGCCAAGTGTTCACTTTTTAAAACATATTGGGACAAAGATAGTAGACGAAAGTTCGAGACGTTATTGCGTTATCATTTTATTGTTAGGCCTTAGTACTTATATTTCTGTGATCATTATTGATTTATGGAGAACGATGGTCTACATGGCCCTATCGATATCTCTAAAAAACCTATATTATAGATTTGAGAATTTCTTACATTACGTAAAACCCTTAACCACTAATCTTATGCATATAACCAGTTATTGAAGATTACTAGGTTTAAGAAGATTAAAAAACTATAAGAAAACCCGTTTCGTGTAATTTTACATCAACAAAAATGATACAGGAATTTCCTTGAACACGTGTAGTAATCTAAATTTTGAATTTCCTCGGATGATTCCGCTGATTCTTCATAAAGCCAAGCGCGAAGGGGGCACTGCTGCCCGTTTTGAGGTAAAAATTCCCAACGGCTCTACATTGTCAAATAAAAAAAGATGACATGCCATATTTCAATATACACAATTCTCTATAATGGCGCACGACTTACGATGTCGAAACGGGGAAACCCATAGAAGCCACGGCTCCCCCACGGCAGATATCGTTTTGATAGTCAGAATAGGACTCGCATTCCATTGCTAGGAATTGCGTTCTACTATTGATGGACTCGGTATAGTATTCGTAAGCTCGACCATGACTGCAACCAGCTAACCAGTGCGCGTAATAGATTCACATATTATTTTAAAGCTATTATGTCACATCTAATTATCATTATGAAAATAACCTACTGGCCAAATCGATTATGTCGGGACCAGGAAGAGCGCATCCCTGTATAGGAAATGATATTAAGATGATGCCAACATATACTAATTTATTCAACATTAGATCATACAGGTTGAGCTTCGCCACCATTTGGCCAGAAATCGACGTGACCGATCGGTACTGGGAAGCTCAATCCTCCTTGAGCGATTGAACCAGCACTATTCGTGTGAATGATATCGACGAATGTTGCATCAGTTGTATCAAGTCGGTTTCCAGTTTCCTACAATTCGATAAAGATTTATTACCAGTATCTAATTTAAATCAAAGGTATTTAATTGGTTTTATAATTACCTCTACAGAGAAGGAGGGATATGCAGGATCCAGACCTTTGATTTAAAAAAGAAAAAAAGTGTAAATAATTGAAGGTAAATATTAAATCCGAAAGATAAACAAACCAGTGATTCGAGGAAGTTTAGCTCCGATAACATCCATTCCTGCATTGCCTACAACATGAGCTCCCAAGCTGAATCCAATCAGATGAAAGTTATCCGATGAAGCTCCCTGAGAGATTAAGAAGTTTATGAGTGCACCGGTTAGCTCTCCGACAGGCACGACGTTTTTGGCGCTAGCGTAATAATTGAGATTTGATGCAAGTTTCTCCCAATCGACAGAGATGAAATTGCAATCTTCGTGATCCAGCATTGCTATTTAAAAATGTTATATTTTTAAATCACTTAAATGTATTATAAATTAATTTAGAAATGAATTACCATCTCGCATATCAATGACTATTTCTGAAGAGTAGCCGTTCTGTCGCCACCCGTGAGCCAATATTTTTGTAGGTTTGTTTGAATCGTAATGTGAGGCCACTAAATTTGCTACATCACCAGCCTTTAGTTCCTGTTGAGCAGTCGGGTTTTGCCTAGAATATTAATTACATTTTCTTGTTGAGTTATTCTTGGAAAAGAAGGGTTTTATTAATAACTCACCTGGTCCACAAAAGGAAGTGGGTGTCATCTATGGGGGCAGACTGAGCAGCCGAAAAGGCTAGGCCTATTACAATTAAAACGGTGAAAATCTGCATATTGAAACTTAGCTGTTAGCTGATGATGAGAGGCTGTGTACAAGTGATTTTTTTCCATTAAATATTGTCGATTTATATAGTTCTGTTTTAATGACGCGTTTGGTATTTTGAAATGTTGGTCGAGATAGGGGCTATTATGACATAAATAATATGATAGTCCAAATAAGAATCACTAAATGATGCTATTATTATCTTAGAATGAACCAACTGGATTTCCCGAGCGCCGCATAACACATCGAACGATTTATGCTACGTAATATAGACTGACAAAGAAATCACCCATCTAACCATCTTATACTGTTTTTGCACTAACCGAAAGGCGGTGTAGTGAAACCCGGAAAAAGGGCTAAATATTACCTACAAATTTCCACCTGGTTGTTAAGGAAAAACAGGGGTGTCCGGTAACGAAATAACGGGAAAGAAATGCGTCAGCTATAATATAGTCGAACATGATTGAAATATTTTCTGTTGGGAAATGTTTGTCAAGATTTATAGGTACTATTTTGACATCAATAATATGATGATAATCCAAATTTAAAGGATCTTGAAATGATTCTATCTTGGCAGAATGACCCAATCGGAATTCCCTAATGCTATAGCACATTGAACGATGTACGGTATATGTTACGTGGCAGGCCTATTAATGAAATAACAACCTACAAGAGAGCTCTCTAAATTTTTCTGGATTTTCCATGTCATAACTGATAGCGCTAGTGTGCTACACACTTATACAACACCGAATTGTTATTGGAAGCCGACACAATTCATTTTTCAAATCCCGCTCTTTCTGAAGAACTTTCCGAGCTTATTACGGAGCGTAAGTTAATATGAATTCATTCAATTTATTTATCTGATGTTTAAAAAGGGCTCGTCCGGGATTTGAACTGGGGCGGGTCTCTTGACCAACGAGCTAATTAATATATTGAGTCTTAAATCTTAAATCATTTTCTAATTTTGTAGCAATAATTATTCAAATACGTAGACGTTTTAAGCCAGTAATATCTGAATAAAGATATACCAGTATAGACTTTGCCCGTCGGTGCCAAACAAAACAATCGGCCGGTTTGTGAACGTCACATGTTCGATGCACCCTTCATCTCCACTCGCGCTAATCTACAAACTAATATATTATGGCCTTGGCTATAACTAATATGTGATAACTTTGTCATATTTCACGTCCAAGAGTGAATTTTTTATTTACACGATCTCCCCTTTCTATACTGTATGTAAAACCAGTGCATTACTAAGCTTGAGTCGGTTGGCTGGCACATAGAGAAAATGGACATTCCGTTGGTTACCTTAATTCTATTCCTATTCAAGATATTTGCTGTCCTTGGAGTGGAATCATCCGATATTGAATTAAGTTCAGACGAAATCATAAAAAAGCTCCAAGAAGATGTCGTAAGTCTATTATAATACAACTCTCTTAAAAGTATATCTAATACTAAATTACGAAACAGAATGCTATTAGAGGGCAGTGCGGAGAGGCGCAGGATCTTAAGGCAACAGTGGCCCAATTACAGGGACAGATTGATGGTCTCTTGAAACAAATTCTTCCTTTCGCTGCCACTGCAAGGACCTGTGAAGAATTGAAATTGACTAGCGCTTCATTACCATCTGGAATGTATTGGGTCGATCCTGATGGCCATGGAACGGGCGATTCACCTATTTACGTTTTCTGTAACATGCCATCGGGATCTACAGCTATCTTGCACGATAGCGAAGATCCTACAGATGTCGGCCACTGCTGGGATTCAGGCTGTTATTCTCGCAATATCAATTACAAAGCAACTATGAGGCAAATGATAGCCCTCAGTGAACTTTCTGAGATCTGCACTCAATTTGTTCAAGTATTAAATCAATACTTATTATAATATTTAACTCTTTAAAAACTTTAAATTTTCTATAGTACGAGTGCAAGAGCGCGCCTTTGGAATTTAACGGCATTCCACAATCTTGGTGGACGGATCGGGAAGGGATCCGCCATTACGATTTCACGGGAGGAAATTCGAGTCAATCCCGCTGTCAATGTAGCTTAGAACAGAAATGTATGGACCCTGAATTGAGTTGTAACTGTAACTCCGTCTCACCTCTTTCAGCCATGGATACGGGTAATTAATTAATCGAATTCTGTATAAAAATATTTATTACGACTTTTGATTCTATAGGTTTGATAACCGATAAAACTTTGCTACCAATTACCAAGTTAAACTTTGGAAGGATCCTCACTCCACCCGCTTCGGGAAGCCACACGCTCGGGAGGTTTCAATGTTTCGGCCGAGTTTTTACTTCTCCCCAGAAACCGAGATCCTGTCAGGATCTCTGGCGTTCTGGTCACACTATCAGCGGATTTTACAACGTTCAGGATGCTGCTGATATCGAAATGGTCTATTGCGATATGACCACAGTACCTGGTCAAGGTAGCAATGTGGCATCAATCAAGCATGTATTAAAAATTGATTCCTTTGAAAAAGTTATTGTTTAATGTTATAATTCGTCGTATCATTCAGGGAACTTTGGTAGAACGGATAGCTATGACAGAATCTCTCATAAGGGATCAAACGGATCGTACAAATTCGCTGAATTTGAATTTGGATCGGTTGAATGGTACTGTCGAAATACTTTCTCAACAGGGTCAAACTTTTGACACCCAGATTCGGAAACTAGTATTAACTTGCTTCTGTGATTTCCACGGGTCCATTATATAACTTTAAATGTTCCAATAGGAGTCCTCTGGAAACCGATTGAATAAGGACGTCCGCGCCCTCTCCATTAGTCGTAAGAGACAGGGTGCAGAACTGGCCGAGTTGAAGAATAAAACTTCTGGAGTACCTCTCAGTAGGATGCCAACTTCATGCAGGGATCTTTGGACGATTGGCCACAAACTCAGTGGAATCTACACCATCAAAGGATCCAAGCAAATCGAGATGGTTCACTGCGATATGACTCAAACAGGTAGTAAAACCCATTTTCAAATTGAAGCCGAACTTATCGATAATATCATCACAGGAATTCAGCAAACTCGTGTAGGATCTGTCGATGTGAAATCCTCTCCAGTTCACTTTTATGTTCAGAGGAATATGTCTCTCTACTTAGAAGATCGAAGGCCGACCACTGTCATTCTTTCTTTTCAGGTGGAAAGATCTAATGTAGGCGGAGGTATGCAAGCCCGAACGGGCATCTTCACTGCACCTAAGGCAGGCACATACGTCTTCCATTTCGGAGGGATCAAAAGAGATCGAGCTAAGCACGTCAACGTATTTCTCTATCTCAACGACACGCAAAGAGTGGGTAGCGTCTACGGTAGTCAGCATGAAGGATACTTTACTCTCTCGCTCCAATCCATCTTGCAACTCAAAGCTGGCGATACTGTCAAACTTGTAATGGAATCACTTTCAGGCGGAGGAATTTATGACGATAAAGACTTGACTACACATTTCACAGGATTTCTGTTGGAAGAGGAACTTTTCTAATATTGAATGACAAAAAGTGTATTTTATTATTCCTCTGCTGGTTGAATCATCATCATAATAATATAAAGTGAGAATGTATATCCTTTTAGTATTGTTTGGTTTCAACAATCCAAAATAAAGAATTCATTAAAGAGACAAAACTTTGGAAATATTTCTAATTTAAAAAAAGAGAGGAGTGCTGCATAAATAAGAATTTTTCGTTTCTTTCTTTTCTTCGATCAATAGTGATGGCAATCAAAATGACGGGGAATATAATTTTCTTCTCCATAGGACTTAAGTGGACGACTTTTGGGCGCACGATTCATGCAACGTATAAGTGGAAAATTTGGTTCAGTTTCAGCTGCTAGGACCACTGCTATTGTTAAACAGCTGCAGCTTAACAAGTTTAACTGCATCTCCGGCTTGCGGAATGACAAATCTGTGTTTAAAAAATAAATAAATTTGATGAATACATAAAAATTTAACATTTCTAAGAACCTGTCTAAATCAACGATGATTGTCTCCTCTCCTTGAACATTTCCATATTTAAAAGTGATAAATTCAGGATGCCGTTTCTTGCTCGTAATCTTCATGATGGATGAAAGAGAGCGATTAACGCTGATTCGAGCAAAACCAGGCCGATCCTGCACCTCACGCAGTGCGTACAAGTGCGTCGCTGTGATCAGAAGGTAACTAAAAAAAGGTATTTTATTAGAATAACGTAAAAAGAAGCACAGCAGATTGCTCACCTGGGGAAGGCGTGACCACTCTCTTTAACTTCGTGACAATGGAAGGAATTGATCACATCTGGCCGTTTCAGCCAAGAAGAAATGGCTACTAGTTCTTGATGCGGCGCATCAGCTTCTCTCTCAGAGGCGTCTTCTAATGAAGCGTTATCTGCCGAATAATTAAAAAAATTAAAAATGGTTTAAAGAAGGATATTAATTGAGTATATACCTCCGTCAAGATCATCATCAATGGAGAACACGGGTGCCAAATTACGATACAGTTTGCCTGCTCCTTTGCTCTTGATCCCGCTAGATGTGCCTAAAAAAATTATATAACAGTAAAATTGAATTAATAAAAAAAAAAATTTGATCAAATATTACTTTTGCTGTTTGATTTTGGAGTCGGTTCGCTAGAAGATGGTTCTCCAGAGCTGACAGGATTCACAATATAATCAAAAAGTTTCTCTTTAACCACCACCGATTTCGATCGTATCCGGCCAAAAAAGTCTGATTTAGGAGTCGACTGAGGAGTCGAAGAGGTGCCCGAAGGTTGAGAACTCTTTTCTGATTTATTGGCACTGCAGACTAGGCACAAAGCAGGATTGTGATCGACGAGACCTACTGGTTCGCCAGTTTGGGACGGAGCACCATTAGCCTCTTTCTGAGCGGCTACGAGGGCACCATGAACCGCTTGAAAGCCACCTTGGACGAGACCGACGTACTGTGCATGTCGTTGAAGGAAGAAGGCGACTACCATGTGAACGTATTGATCTTCCGCTTCGCGCCCGGATCCAAAAAATACCAAGTGCTCTCCTCCAGCGGCTGACTGAGCGGCGATGGATTGTTTCTGGGACGAGAGCAACGCTTGGACGGCTACATTGAAAGCCTGAGGTTCAGTCAACATCTATTTAAAAAGAAATTAAATGATTAATTATGGGATTTAAATAAATAGTAAGAAATAATTTCAAACCAGATTGGAATCGAGATGAAAAGCCGTTGGAAGATGACCCGAATTGTACTGCTCGGCGGGACGGCAATCGACCAGGAAAAAGCGAAGTCCAGATCTCGTGTCCGGGTCGGGTTTAGAAGGAGGACTCAATAATCGACAGCTGATGAGCAGCTCTTGGACAGATATAGGGAGGCACAAAGCTTGCGACATGACCAGAATCGATGTATCCTCCTCCGATACTTCCTCTCCAAAAAGTGCCTGGTGATAACCCTGGATAACATAATCAAATCCTGTTTAAAATTGAGTCGCAATTTATGGAAATTTGTGTTGGTGATGTATACTCTTTTGTACGAATAAGGTGTCTGAGCAGAGTACAAAACCGCAAGAGAACAAAAATCGTGAATATCAGCTGCTTCCATTTGTTGAGGTAATTCAGCAATCATTTCGAGAATTTTTTCTTTCTGACCCTGAAGTGCCATAATATCCTCTCTATCAAGGGTACATGACAAATTAGCATAATAAATCAACCATAAATTATTGATTGTGATAATACTTGGCATTGATGACGAGGACTAAAGAGAGGAAAAAGATTAGGAATGGATCGCCGCGGACGAAATAGTAATCCCAAAGAGCCAATAAAGCTGGAATGCTGCTGGAACCAGCAAATAAAGAAAGAAACTACAAAAATAAAAATGTTTTTAAGGTTAATTAATTATTGTATCTTTAAACAGGGATTCCTTACCCATTGCTGTGTATATAGATGGGGTGCTATCTTGTGTGAATCAAGGAAGGAGCATAGCTCAGGCTCATGGTAAAGCAGTAAGAGTCTGAAGAGATGCATGGCCACTCCATTTGAATGGCAATGTCTAATTGGTGCAAAGGTAAAAAAATTATTAAATTGATTATACTATGGCTGAATGAATTTTACCATGTTTACCTGGGAATATATGAATCCAAGAGGGTGCTAAAATAAGCAAACAATTCATTTTTTGGCAATTTGAGGGAGACCAGTGGTGTGAGGAGGTCCAGCCAGCCATTCTTGGAATCATACACAAGTTGCTGGCTCTTACAGTAATGAGTCACCAGAGATTCTAGATCTGAAAGGATGGAGACTTTGTCTTCCTCTTCGTTGTCTAATCTTGCCACAAGAACCCTGAGGTCATCACGCAGGACACTCTGGTTGGGCAAGTCAAATATCTCGTTGAAACTATCCATCCCATCGGCTGAAGTGAAGGCAGGTGAGCCCAGAAGTCTGTGCCAAGTTTGCACACGCATTGTGTCCGGAATTATATGGCCACGACATATTCGTTTCAAGTCCTCAAGAGCTACCTGTTCTGTCAATGCCCCTTCTAACGCCAGTATCCTAAATTCAACAGTATGCTATGACATAAATATGGATACAAACTTTATTCACTAATATAGAAATTACCAAGTTCCATCGTCAACTTCAGCTTCTTCAGCCATTCTAATTTAATAAAGTGTGTAGTTTGTAAACGGCAATAAACGAAGGACGCACCTGTCGATGTCACTATCAGTGAAATCAGCTGTTTTCCTCACCCATTCACACATGCGTGCGTCAGTGCGGGGTCCGCCCGTGGGGATCGGTTAGTTGGCTAATCAGCAATGCATTTCACGTACGGTTGCTATATACTTTATCTAACTAGGTCCATTAGAATTGCATCAGCGATTCTAGCAAGGACCCGCTGCATTTCTTACCAGCATAAATAATGAATTCTCAGATACCAATCGCATTCCTCTTCATTCCATCATTTATATTTTTAATATGGGAGGGGGGAGGAAATTACACGGAACTGAAAATATGGAGGGATATAATAATAAACTAAACAACATCAAATTAGGTGTTAGTTTTCGGCGTTTCCCGTGTGGGATGCATTCGGTACATTTGAATTGTAACTTTGGCCACAACCACGTAAGCATTTTTTTATCCACTTGGGGGTAAACTTTTCCTTCATTAATATTCAATAACTTTCCGGCCGTGAGGACGTACAGAATCAAGTTAAAATTTGACTCAATCATCGTCCATGCAAAAAGAAAAGAAAAAAGATAAACATATTCTTAATGTGTGTGTTTTAGCCCTGGTGATTGAACACTACGCACAACTGTAATATATAATAAGCCAGGGCATTTTTTTGATGAATTGGTAGACATAGGTAACACAGGGGAAGGGAGCTGGGGGTGAAGAAACGCACGAATATATGGTCCTACATCAAAGTGTTTTCACTCGACATTGCATCTTTTTTTTTGTTAACTGCAAAGAAATGATTGCGCAAAAAAACTGAGAAAAAAGGAATCGAACAGCACCGATAGAATTTGAAAATGTGGGGGAAAAAATCTGCAGGTTGGATAGAGTTTTTCTTATATGAGATTTCGACACTGTGCACTATATGAATCATCATCCCCCCAATAAGTTGTTTATACATCAATCTTTTTTTTAAAAATGAGGGAGAAAAAATATGATAAAGAATTGAAGCACTAAGCACCAGGCGAAACAAGGTTGTGTGTTCTGTTTTTTTTTTTGGTCAAATCCGCTGAACAGGATAATGTTGCATCCCTTCCATATTATAAATCATCACACCCACCATGTTTGAAACAGGAAAAAGGAGAGAGAGATAAAGTTGTAAAAACGGCAAGTTTTGCTGTTGGAAATGAGCCATGGAAAAACACGACGACGACATCTTTTTATCTCTGAAATTGAAACACAAGCTCGAATGTTCTTGGCGTTTTTATGGAATCAGGGGTCATATTGGAATGTGTCGGACGCGGCTGCTAGAATGTGGTCATCAGTTAAACAAGCCGTTAAAACGAAAAGTATCGATTGTTTAACAAAGAAAGAAAGTGAATAGAAAACAAAAACAAAGCGGCGGATTTTCCTCTCTTCCCCATACAAACTATCGCAACTCTCTCGTAGAGATATTTTACGTAAACCCAGTACTTTCTGTCGGGATGCACAACAACTCCTAAAAGGACTTGAGTGCTTTTCCTAATCGAGACGAACGATAGAAAGAGAGAAAAAAGAAGGAAATCTTGGCAGGTGTTTTAGCATGCTGTGAGGATTTCCATTGGTTTGTGTCTCTTGTGTGTAGCCAATGGTTCTTGTTTACTACTGTTTTTCCTACAAATTCGGACTGAGCTGGTTAGAAAAGGAAGAAGGAGGTGAGAGGGAAGAGAGAAAGTGACGCGTGGGAGGACGCACAAAGCGGCTGAAGCAGAAGCAGGTTTGCGCGCACACAGCTTCCTTCATCGTTCATTCTGACGTTCAGCTCGTGTTGACGTCAGGCGGGGTCGGAAGGAATTCATCGGCTCGTTTGTGGTCCGTCAACGCTTTGATCGTGTACGTGTCGTGTGGCAACTCAGACTTGCGCCGAAGAAGCGGCTTCTCCCGGTTCTTCACCCGCTTGGCCTGCATTGCCGTCAGCACGGTCGATAAAGAAAAACGACGTTAATGCCTATAATTAGGCTTTTTAACACAAAGTGCCATTAGCTACCTCTCGAGCTTCGGCTTCAATTTTTTCGTATGAAACGTTAGCCGCTGTGTCCTCGTCGAAATCGTCGCCAGTTGTGGCATTCGCTCCTGCGCCAGCTGCAGCAGCTTGAGCAGCAGCACCCATCGATATAGCTAGCGCTCCAATGGCAACAGCTTTCGGCATCATGTTGGCTACAAGATGATGTTTGGGATTCTTAAGGGCTTCTGATTCCATCTGGCTCCAGAACTCGTCACGCTCCTTCATCTTTTCCTTTTCTTTGAGCCGCTCGGAACGGTACTGCTGTGTGCAGTCATCAAAGAGTTTCTGGTTCATTTCCATAAAAAGCTTAAGGGCGTTGTAGATGAGCCCGTGTATCGTCCTAGATAATTTAAATGTGTTAACGTTAACGGGAAAGACCAGTTTTTTAAAAAGAAAGTTTATCTCACTTGTTCCAATGCGATTTTGAATTCTTGTACAGAGCTGGAAACATGATGGGCAGGATCACTGAGGCGTTGTCGCTGATGAGTGACATAATGTACTCGTTGTTCCAGTAATAGAGGGCCCGTTCAGCCACCTGGAAATGAGGGCTCGAAACGCAGCGAGACAGCTGACGGAATAGAGGTATCATGACCTTAGAGAATTCGGCTGGCTCCATCACATCGAGGATCTCTTCCAGCTCGTTAAGGAACATGACCTCTTTCGGGGAATGGACTTTAGGCCAGTACTTGAGAAGGCTGAGAACGACGGGCTCCGTCAGGGATGGGTCCTTCTCGAGGAACTGGACGACGCAATAGGCTAACTGAGGGTGGTAAACCGACAGCGACTTGACCTTATGAAGAGGCATTAGAACTTTGAGGAGGAACACTTTGTGCTCCTCTTTCAAGGGCAGGGCAAATCCGTTAATGATGCTGCCGAGAATCTCAAGCAGCTCGGCTACTCCGTTATGATGCTCCGTTTCATATATAAACCTATGAATTGTCCATTAGGAAAATCGTTAATAGAGCCGATTGGAATAATGAATTGAAGAAACGTACTTGTAAAATATGTTGTTTATCTGCTTCCGGATGTAGGCACGAAGTCCAAGAAACTTGCCATATATCCGATGCAAAGTCGTCTTCAAAAAATCCCTTTCACGAGGATCTTCCGAATCAAACAAGTCCAACAGCTGTAAAAGGAAAAACCACGTTATAAGATTGTATATATTATTCGATTGCAAGCGGGTTATGAATTACCTGAAGGACAAACTTCTGATCGATGCATCGTTTAGCAATGTTGGGTTGAAAATCAGGCGATTCGAGAAATCTGGAAAGGCAAAAAGTTTTGAAATTTGAGTTTGAAATTATTAACAACGAATTTACCTAAGGAAAAACTCGTAAACGAGTTGAAGATGAGGCCACGCAGCTTCCAAAGTAGGTTCGTCCTCCTCTGGATCAAATTCAGCCCCGTTTGGATTGCTCGATGGCGGTAAAGTCCGGAACAGATTGGTGGCAAACTACGTAGAAATGAATCCGATATTTATTCCATCGAGGAAGAAGTAACGAAGGAGATACATACCATGTTAACGGCCTCAGGATAAATGACTTCAGTAATGACATTCCGTTGTGACGTGACATATTCCACCATCTCCAAAAGAGCGCCGCGTTTGACCTCTTTCCATTTGAGGTCGCTCAGAGGATCAGCCACAAAGTCAAAGAGGACGCAACATTGCTGAATTTTTTGCACAAATAGCTCTTCCTTTTCGGCAGGTGCGGCATCTGTTTTGAAAAAAATATGGATGAGTATAAGCAAGCCATAATTAAAATGTATGATGAGGTAGCACCTTTGAGCAAAGGCAATTTTTGGAGCTCGCGATTCTTGGTGATGTTGAATCGCGAGGAACTTTGCCTCCGATTTTTCACCACTGTTGTTCCGGTGATCTTGACTTTGTTGATCTGGGTGGGTGGAGGAGGTCCAGTTGCCAACTTTGGACCTGATGAAGGTGAGCTTCCAGGGCTAGATCTGCCACTCTACAAAAAAGAAATTGAAAAAATAAATAATTAAAATGTCATATGATAAGTTATCATTCTATCCTGGTGTAAAATGAGAGTTGAAACTGGAACTTCCTGTCATAAAGTGAAACGATAGGACAATCGGGTAAAGGACTTACTTCTTCTCCATTTTCTGTGCCAGCAGTACCATCCTTGGGGGAAGGTTTCCCATTTCCAACTTTGGACTTTGCTGCTGTTGCTGCATCCTAAACCAATGGAAATAAATAGGTGAAATAGTTGTCAGAAACATATTGCAGAGAAAGTGGGAGCCTGTAAAATCTATCAGATTGAATGTAAATATAAATAAATAAGCCGGAAAGTAAACCCGACCCCTTCTGGCGTTAACGAATCTTTCAGAAACATGTTACAGGTGACATTTTCACGTACTAGTCCCGACTTCTGTGGGAGTATCGACTGACGTGTGAGACGCCTATCACTGCATAAGTTTTCGACATATAACTGTTTCTACTCGAACGACGGCTTCCAAATCAAGGTCTTAACCACAATCAACAAATGAAAATCTCACGAAACTTACCTCAACTTTTTCTTTTTCTTTGGACTTGGTTTTATTAGGCATTTTCTTTAGAGAATATATGTCTCCAGTGACGGACCCAAGTCCCAAGTTTACACTAAATGTAGCGTTGCCAAATCAAATCATATGATCCAATGTTATCAAAATGAATTATTTTTTCGATGAAATAAAATATTTGAATAATTTTGAATAAAAAATAATCTATTAACTTTTAGTTTTATAATAAAGTGATAATTGGAATTAAATCTGGCAACGCCCTTGAATACTCGTGAGCAGTCCAGAAGGAAAAGAAATTGTTGTTTTGAAAACATGTCCTTGTCATTGCACAGAAATGTGCGAATTCTTTACCATGCCATTAAATCCCGCAACATAAAAATTTCAGATTTTTCAACGATTCTGTAGTACTTTTGAAACCCCAAAATCAAAATCTCAATCAGAGGATAAGCGAAAAATGCGAAATATTGGAATCATAGCTCACATGTAACAAGCCAATGATTCTGAAGTTTATTAGAAAAGCATCTAAATCTTGTTTTTATTAAATTTAAAATAGATGATGCGGGTAAAACAACAACAACTGAACGAATGCTCTTTTATGCGGGAGTGATTCGCTTTCCCGGAGAAGTCCATAAAGGTAATAGGCTTTACCCTGCCACAATAACAATGTTTTTATTAAAGCTCCTTATTCTCATTATTTTTTTCTATTTTGTGTTAAACAGGGGATACCACTATGGACTATATGGACCAAGAAAGAGAAAGAGGTTCTTGATTTTTTAAATATATATTTTATTCATTCACTGACATTATCTTTCTTTATTTTTCAAAAACTCAGGAATAACAATCACAGCTGCAGCCATTACTTTTCCCTGGCTGGGTCATAGGATCAATCTGATAGATACTCCTGGTCATGTAGACTTTACAGTTGAAGTAGAGAAAGCATTGAGAGCTTTAGATGGAGCAGTAACAATCCTTGATTCTTCTGCTGGTGTGCTCAATTAAACAAGTCCCAACTAATTCATTACCTAATCAATTTTTCAAAATAGGTGTTGAAGCTCAGACTCTAACCGTTTGGCGACAAGCGGATCGATACAATGTTCCTAGAATAGTTTACTTGAACAAAATGGATAAATCGGGTTCAAATTTCCATGTTTGCTTAAAACAAATAGAAGACAAGCTCAAATGCGTACCACTTCCTCTTCACGTACCCATTGGCCAAGGAAAAGATTTCAGCGGTATCATTGATCTAGTCCACCTCACAACGAAAGTGTGGGAATCGGAAAATAAAGGAACACTCGGTGCCGTATTTTCTACTAGGTTGGTTCCAGATTTTTATTTTTAGATATTAAATTGCTTTTGAAAAATAATAATAAGCTTAATTCAAGTCAGCTGGACGAGAACAGTGAGTTGTGGGAATTAGCTAAAGAAGAGAGAGGCGCTCTCATTGATAAAGTAGCTGATCTGGACGACAAACTTGCTGAAATCATAGTGGAACGTGAAAGTCTGGAAACGATCTCAGCATCCGAATTAGAACTTGCTTTGAGGAGGATTACACTTGCCAGGGTAACCGTGAATGAATAAATTTTCTTTAAATACATCTTATCCTTTACACTTTACAGACTGGAGTCCCAGTTCTATGTGGAAGCTCGTATCGTAACATAGGAGTTCAACCTTTACTGGATGCTGTTGTCCAGTACCTCCCCAGTCCAGCGGAACGTACATATGAGTTTGTTCAAGCATACGCTGCAAACCATGACCTTTGCGCTCTTGCTTTCAAAGTACAAAACGACGTTCAGCGGGGGCCTATTACCTTCTGTCGCATTTACAGCGCCGGATTGAAACTGTATGTTTTCATTCTTCTAAAAATTGATCAAGAACTCTAATTTCTATCAAAGCTTTTTTTTTACATATAGGGACAAAAGATATACAACGTCACTCGAGAAAAGGCTGAAAAGTTGGGTCGAATTTACTTGGCCAGTGCGGATGAACTTGGTGAAGTAACGAGCATGACTGAAGGCAATATAGCCGTCGTCTCGGTCTCAAAGTACAGTACAAACTTTGGATTGTAAAAACAATTCAATAAGTTTACAAGAAAGTTGTCATTGTATTTTACAGGAAACTGTAACGGGGGATACGATTACATCGGGTTTGACAGCGGCCAATACCGCTCGTCGATGGCTCGCAAAGAAGAAGAACCGTAAGTGAAGCGGAAGTGGCCCCAATTCTTGCCGGCGTCCAGATTCCCGATCCTGTGTTTTTCTGCTCTATCGAACCCGCCTCTTTGGTAATTTATTTTATTTTTTAATTCATACAGTTTAAAATGTTCTCTTTTGGTCTACATAGATGCACCAAAAGCAGCTGGAGCAAGCACTGGAAATAATTCAGAGGGAAGATCCTAGTTTCAAAGTAACCTATGAAGGGGATACTGGACAAAACGATTGTTTTCAGGCATGGGTGAAACTTCACTTGGAAGTCATTCTAGAGAGGATACGCCACGATTTCAAAGTGGATGCCAGTTTGGGACCTCTACAAGTAGCCTATAGAGAAGACGGCAGTAGCGACGTAACCGATACTTTTGTCCTTGACAAAATGCTAGGTTGGTATCCCTTTTTCCTTTCCAATTAAATCTCCCTTATTATATTTCTTGTTTGCGAATCTTTCCCAGGTGGAACTAAACAGTTTGTTAAGCTAAACATGTCAATCCAATCAGACCCGAATGCTCAAGGTCCAGTAACTCTGGAAATGTCAAAATCTAAAGAAATTCCGTGAAACAGCTGCTAACCATTTGGCCCATCCACTTGAAGGCAACCGAGCGAGGAGTCATCAGTGCATTAAACTCTGGTCCTCTTCTCTCTTTCCCGGTAGGAATTTATATATATTAATATTCAACTTCAAACTCAATCTTTACAAACAATTAATTTTACAGGTCACGGGTGTAAGATTGATCCTCAATTCTTTACAAGTCGGGCACGAGAACGACCGAATTGATGGTTGCAGCAGGTGGAACTCAATGCGTTGCTCAACTCCTCCGGAAAGGAGGAACACATCTCATGGAACCTTTCATGAAACTTGAAGGACGGTTGAAGAGCGCTTCCTACACGCAGTTCTAGGAGACTTGGCCCAGCATCGCTCTGAAGTCCTCGAAGGTAACCCAACGTGCCGAATTGAAGGTACATAATAACCCCTCCTATTATTGAAATTGATGTACCAACTTTTAAAATCAATACTCTCAGGTGGTGCTAGCTGATGTCCTTTGGCAGAGTTGCGCGGATTTCCAAACGAATACGTATCCTTTGTTCCGGAACAGCTACCTTCACCATGGAGTTTTCACGTTACAAATTGATGACTTCGCTAGATCAAAAGACGGCTGTTAGAGAAATCACCGGAGTCGATTTTTCATAATAAACGGAAATTGGAGAATATCCATTATTATGCCATTATTTTATTATTATTCTCTTTGATGAATAATTGATGCTGTACATGTTCGGTAATAAACTGAACCTAGGATTTTTCTCTTGTTGATTATTTGATAGTATAATTAGCTACTGGATCCATAAAGAGCACACATATAGAGGAATAAACTAGCACAACATGGCACACAGCGGAGAGAGAACAACAACCAATATCGACCCGAACGTTGATCCCGTTCAATGACCCGGAGGAATAAGAATCAACAGAATTCATGAAAGAAACTGTTTCGATTCCTACCTTCAATAATTCAAAAATTAATAAAGGAGTAAAGTTTTGAGGCGCTGGATTCATCCTATCAATATTTTTCTATATGATGAAAAAAAAAGTCAAAAGGCACCATGGGCACGACACCAGCGAAGCCCATCATGTACCCGAGATTTAATTAATTCTTTTGTGTGTTTTTTCTCTATTCATCAATTCAGGCTAAGTCGATTTGGCTCTAGGAGAGGTGATTGATGTGCCTCCACTTCGAGCATTCGGACTGAGAATCCCAGCAGTCTGGTTACCCAGACTAGTAATATTAGCAAACTGTTGAGTAGCTTGCTCCAACTGTGCCCCAGCCAATCCTAAATAAGCCG